>JAPQRN010000009.1:18092508-18137685 GCA_037367275.1 Coranthus polyacanthus
AGAGAGAGAGAGAGAGAGAGCAATGGGTAGGTTGAAGAGGAGGAGGATTGAGAGGGCTTGTGATTGGCTCATGGCTCGCCCCTGGGCACACACACACAAACTTCCTCTATAGCTTGTTATCGACTCTTAGGACGAGGAAAGAAGGATGGAGAGGCGAGGAGAAGAGAAGAGAGGAGAAAGCCAGGAGTGAGAAGGCGTGAGGGAGGAGGAAGAAGTGGAGGGGGTTCACGGGACAAAAAAAAAACAAAACAAAAGAGCAAAAGAAGGAGCAGGATTGGGAGGCGATGAGGAGGAGAAAGGAGGGAGGAGTCGGGCTGGAGGTGCAGGAATTGATTTCATGTGCGATTTGTTGATCAGTAGAGGCAGCAGATGCCTTTAGGGCTGACAGAGCTGACTCCCATTACCATAAGCTCCCCTCTAGTCACAATAATAATCCTTTTCTCTATCTCTCATCAATCTATTCTTACCCTTTTTGTCTCCTCCACTTCATCCCTTATTCTTATTCAGAGGATATAATGTGTTTCTGCGTGTTTGGTCGTGTCCAAAAAGAAAAAAAAACCCTTCAGTACCTCTTTGCTTTTTTTTTTCTTTTCTTTTCTTTTCTTTTTTTTTTTTTTTTTGTTTTTTTTCCCGAAACACAAAACTGAAAAACAGTGAAACCGATAGAAGGAGTGACTGCAAAATGATGTGACAGCAGTTTGGTCGATGCCTCCAAATAGCTGTAAACAAATCTCAACAATGGAGGATGTTTTCAAATGATGCAGAAGACGTGCTTTAACTTTCCAGCTCCATCTCTCCATCTCATTTTTTTTTTTTTTCCCCCTTCCCTCCACCATATGGCTCTCCCTAATGAGCCTTGCACATGTACCTCCTTCCTTTTTTGCTCCTCCAAAAAGAAAAGAAAAAGTCATTCCTTCTTATGTGTAGCAGCCAACAACCCCTCTACAGCAGCACATCTAGAGCTCCTCGTCTCAGCTGAGCGAATTAGTCTCAAATGAAGTATGCTAATGAGTTTAACTTCATCAGGCTGCTATTTGAGAGATAATGAGTTGAGCTCAGATTGATACGAGCAAACTACATTTTGCACTGTTCATGTGCGGTGACGTTTGTTTGTCAGCTTGTATTAGGAAATACCAGCTCAGGTCATAAATCCTTGGGCCCAAAAAAAAAGAAAAGAAATGGCCAGTAAGAGTAAACACAAGAAGTATTTGTCTACTTATTTAGCAATTTTCATCTTGATTGGCAGAAAACATAGGCGAGATGTGACCCATTTCCTGTTTGTGTCTCGGCTTCGCAGCTTTGTCACAGAAAAATGGTCTGCAGTAAACAGAACAGCAGGAATGTTTGAACTGTTTTCTCATTACTATAAGAGAGTAAGAAGTCGTTTTGTCTGTCAGTGATTCTAAATAAAGAATGCGAGGGCTGGGCAACAGAATCAACTGCAACTGACACATTTCTTTGACAAGAAGTTGAACTCAGTCTTGTCACAGAAAAGCTGTGAACGTTGTTTGTTTAGTTTGGATGTTAGTCATTAGATTAAATTATTACAGCTGCAATTTTGAAGATTGAGATTCAGAAATTAACTCCAGCTATCAACAGAGGGGAGCAGAATTTTTCCACAAAGTAGATAATGCATCAACAAACATCTAACTTGCGAACATATAAACAGTCTGTAACATTCTATAATTAGCAAGCTTTATAAGATGTCGCCACAATGAAGTTTCCTCTAGGTCGGTAAGTTGGCAGAGTTCAGCATCAGTAACAACAGGTGTGTTGTGAAACGTAAATTAATTATATGAGGGTATTCTAAAGGGTCCATATTAAAACACAGTGAAACAGGGTGATTGATGTAAAGGGGAAAGGGAAACGTTTGTTAATATTTGTAGCTTGTAACACCTTTTGACAATACAACGCAGCCAGGTTCATTAGATCCAACTTGGCTTCAAATTCACTTGACATTTTATGGAAACACGGCTGGTGTCACCGACCTCCTCGAAGCTTTCTACTGTCCCTGTTTTCTTTGGCTTTCGGGACATCAAACATAACACACTGAAACCAAAACACAGACGGACAAACAAGTCTGTGGGCAGTGTCAAAGGAGGCAATCACTATTTTTAAGGGATTAACCCACATTTAAAAAAAAAAAAAAAAACATGCCAATTTTTGTTGTAAAGCAGTATTAGCATCTTTCTGCAGCGCAAAGGAAATCTTTACTCCCATGCTCCTTTATTCCTATGAAGGAAATCAATTTTTGTGCCTTAGTTTGCTCACCAGCTCAGTTACGTGATCTTTAAAAGTCAGCTTCTCATCGATCCGGATTCACTCAGATGCAAAGATGTTACGACTCGTGACCTTGAAGGTCCTCTAGATACTAGTTATCCAAAAGATCTCCCCCGCAATCCGTGTCCACCACAAACAGCATGTAAGAGTGCGATTTTCCCCTCGGACCCTCGATACCAGAGCAGTACATATTGCCCTAGAAATCACATTGAGAAGCAAGTCTGAAAAATGTAGTGTGAGGACAGAGGAGCTTTTGTCCTGTGACCATGTAGCAGTTGAGGTGAATTGTACACACTGAGGAGCGTTTGTGCAAAGAGGGAAGTGTGTGTGCAAGTACGTCTGTGTGTGCACGTGTGTGTGGGCCTGTTCACAGCAGAAGACCAGTATATATACAGTACAGTATGCATGCATTTGCATATATACTGAGCAGATATACTAGTTGTCCCCAGAGACTCCAGTGCTTGTTATGAGCAACATGTTAATGATTTTTGTAGCTTTACTCTAGCAGAGCGAATATGTAAAGTTTGTCCCGAGGGTGACGCTGAAAAGGTCGCCAGGTCATCACAAATCAAAGGGTTTATTCTTTTAGGAGCTCGGATCTAATCAGAACATTTCGCGGTGCTCGACTCATTAGCAGTGCAGCGTTGGCATTTTGGCCTGAGGGTGGAGCAAAGATTGGAGCTAATGGAAAAACAGAAAAGGTTCAACCTCTGGGGAGCGTCAAGATGTTTGGTTAGTTTCATGGTAATTCAAACAGGTGAAAAGTCTGACGTGGTGGTCATTGTGGTCAATAATAAACACAGATCCACAGCAACGCTTTGGGCACCTGTAGGATTCAGTATTTGTACAGCCTGTCGTCCAACCACAACTAGAAGCAGAGGTGTTTAAACCTGTTCTGAAAGGCCACACATGGTGAAATGGGCATTTCAAGCAAAAATACTATTTGATATTCACAGAGAACTATTCAGCCATTCTTCAAAATACCCTCCTCCCCATTCACAGTATTTTACCTGGCACTGCACTTTATTTTCATTTGGTTGTGTATGTTTCCCCTGTTGCTACAGTAGTATATAACCTCACAGAGCCTGGTAGTAAGGTGTTCTTCTTTGGTGGATGGCAAACGGCTTTTATGTGCATTACTGCCACCTTCTGGTGATACTGACAGGTAAACTACCACCAGACTTTTTTTTAGAAGTAATGACTCTTTGAATATTTGAAAATCACAACCCATCCCTACTCCTGAGCTCGTCACACTTTACATGTCTTTACCGTCTCACGTCAGTAAAAACATGAGTAACATCTCCCTCTAAAGGGATCAGTGACAGAGTTGATTCAACAAAACAAAAATGATAGAAAAGAGGTTTAAATCTAACTACATTACCCAGTGTACACCTGGCCAGTCACTGCATGAAGTTGACATTAGTGTAATCGGGAATATATTATTACTAAATATCTGAACATATATTGACTGAAGTTTTTAATGGATGTGCAGATGGATCCAGAAAATTACTAATATCATCATGTCTAGAGAGATAATTTTCAGAGAGACAATAGAGCAGCAAGAGGTTGTGATGCAAAAGGCTGAAATGCTCTAAATAACAATATTAAATTATGTCCGAAGCTCCTAAATAATAAATAAATAAACAAAAATGTTAATTTTACTCAAACTCATCACTACAAAAAAAACAGTGGTCTCTTAATTCTTTCCAGAGTTGTAGTGTTATTTTTGCCCTGAACTATGGTAAAAACGTGATCTGGTTTACTTTAACTACTGTACTATTTATATGAAATGTAAATGGCACATTTTTATCTTTAAACACAGTCTTAAATTGCCACTTACTTACACTTTCTGTACTTGGGACTTTCCCGTGATGGTTACGTTTTGTTTTACAGTGCTTTCCACCATGACATGAATAAAAATCTGGCTCAAACACTGACACATGAGATAAATACTTTGGTGGGAAATGGCCACATTTAATGATACTGCTTTCTGCATGAATCCAAAGTAGCCCAGTCATTCTTCAACATTACATCCTGGTCACTGGATTCAGCATGAGGGTCTTGTGACTGCTGCACCGCACCAGATCTGTTTTCCCAGCGTTCATCAGCGAGTCGAGGCAGGAAGTCAGCAGGAGACTGACTCAAGCTGAATTGGACACGACTCACAAATTATACACTCGCCGGGGAGTCTGCATGTTAACAGCACACTGCAGCCCTGTATATGAGTGGCCTGGAAACACTGGGCCCAGTATACATGAGCCCACACTGCAGGGGAAGAGAGTGGCAAGAAATGAATGTCACTGCATGAAAGGGTGGAGTGTTAAAGGAGAAGCAGGGGTAAAGCCTCCCTGCCATTCAGCCTGTTTAGAGAAACTGCAAGGAAATATTATGATTATTAATACCCTTTTGAAGTTCTGTCAGTTGACCTGCCCCTGCAGTGAGATAAGTGTACTTATTCTGCCGGCGGGGTGGGTCGGCCTTCATTCCCTTACACGGAGATGAATATTAAATGTCAGATCTGTAAATGCACTTTTCTGATACCTGACCCAAACCCAACAGGTTCAAGTTGAACCCAAGGGGTCAAGTTTAGTTATTTTTGAAAGGCACTCATTAAGAGATGCTTCTCTTTCTCTCAGTAACATCTGAGTCCATGCACTGCATGTTGCAGATAGCCAGTGGGCAGCGCTTGGAAGGTTGCTTCTGAATGCAAGAAGTTGCAAGTTGACCTGTTAGAAATGCAATGAGCAATGTAACTATTTACTGTAACTAATTACTTCATGAAAGTAATGTAACTTATTACATTTGATTACTCTGATTTCTAACAACCGGGCAATAAACCTAACAAATGGTAGTAAATGGTAGACAGTAACAGTAGAGGCTTTTTTTTTTATTTCAGAAGGAAAATATTGTTGAATTTCCAGCACGGAAAGTTGTTCTTGCCCAACAACATGGCCACCTGCTTTAGCATAGTCGACTGTTAAATATATTCGGATGTAAATCCTTTGTAATCACCAACTCTAACACAATACAATTCCATTTATTTTGTACTTTAATTATGTAAAACAACTTTGCAAGTGGGTTGTAATGAATATGAACGAGTAATGAATCCAAAAATGCAGCTGTAAGAGCAGGTCTCTTTGAGGTTCAGGTCTTAAGCTGATCTCTCCTCTTTTTCTTTATATACTTCAGTTTTTTAAGGTGGCCGTATAAAAAGATGCAGGTGTATATGCCTTGTATGATCTTGATTGCTTCTTAAAGGTGCACTGTGTAGGATTTAGTGGCATCTAGTGGCAAAGTTGTAGATTGCAACCTACACACCTCGCCCTCCTGTTACCAAGAGTGAAGGAGAATCTACAGTGGCTTCTAAAAACGGGTCCTCTTTAGAGCCAGTGTTTGGTTCGTCCATTCTGGGCTACATTAGGCACAAACCGTATTAGGTAACAAAAAACACGATTGTTATTTTCAAGTGATTATATACTAATGAAGGCATAATATGAATACGATAATCCATTCCTGTAAATACATCCTCCTGAATCCTACACAGCACCTCTAAAATAAAATAATCTCGGTAGTCTCAGCACCATGTAATGAATGAGAATGTCTTTTTTAATGTAGGTTAATACTAAAATGCTAAAATCAGCCCTAGCCCTCAGTTGTCTTCCTGTAGCGTGACTTCACCCACCTGCCCACACTCACCCCCCACCTCCATCTCCATCTCCATCTCCCCCCTCTGCCTGGTGCCTAAATATCTGATCCAGAAGCAGTCTGCTGGTGCTGAGCTTTATCGAGGCTGTGCAGGGATGTGGTACTGGCTGCTACAACACATGGCCACTGCTGGAGCTGGCTGGCTCTGCTGCTGCAACCTATTCCTCTCCAAAAAAACACCCCACGTCTCCCCTGACACCCACCCCCTCCTCAATCTGTCTGCTCTCTCTACTCACTGAAAAAATGTTTGTTATTTTCGGCTGAGCTGATTTCCAAACTCTTCTGAAGACCTTCTGAACGCTGAGTTTGTCTATAAACTGCATATTTGTCTCTGCCAATTTTCAAACAAAGTCAGTGGAGAGTATATCTTAACCCATTGTTTTGGAAACCTTTACATGTCCAACTTTGTGGTGAAAGTGAACAGACTTCCATGTCTTACAATGGATCTTCATGCAGACCTGCCACAAGGATTTTTTTTTTTGCCAACTTTTTTAGCTTAAATTTTAATGAACCAGATGGAAATGGTGGAGAAATGCTTCCAAACCATGAACAAAAACAACACCGACAAACTGTACACTTTTGCAGACATTTCCTCCATTGTTAATTCTGTTTTTTTTCCCATGTAACACATCCACTCTAAATAATGTATGCTGCAGCGCCCTAGTGGTGCTTGATCTCACTGAAAATGCGCTTCTTAATATAAATCACATGCGATTGTTTTTACTTTTGTTCTAAGTTAATACAGACGATTGGATTCAACAAACAAACGGTCTTGATGTATCTGCAAAAACTGAGCCATCAGTGGTTTGTGTAGACCTGTAGTATCAAAACACAGTGTCCTTGTGTTCTGGACACATTTCTGAGAATGTTTTGCTGGAATATTTGAACAGAAACTACAAAAACTGTTCATACTGATTAAGAGTGATCAGGAAACTACTGTAATTTTGCACAACAGCTGTTGGAGGTGGATAGTTTTACATTTTGACTTTTGAAATCATGTAATTTTAACTTTTCTTAAGTTATACTTTTTATTCAGTCTTTAAGTTTTGTTATTGATTTCACTTTACTTTTTTAGAGTGGGTAACTAGTTTTATTTTTATTTTGAGGACTTTGACTAGTTTTAGTTTAGTATTAATTTATAAAAAAAAATTCGGTTATTGTGAGGAATGATGTATGGAAGCTGAAAGCTGAATTTTATTCTTGTAAAATATTCACCATTAACACTGATGGAGAATGAAAACAAAGCTCATGTAACCTGCAATGTTATTTCATTTTATTTTGAGTTGCACTGATTGATTGATTTTTTGTTAGATTTAGATTTTAGATTTAACATAATTATTTCATCACTGCTCGTTTTAGTTTTAATCGTATTTTCATTCACTGTAATAACCCCGAGGTAGGGCAGTGCAGAAAAAAGATAGGAAATTGGGTAATTTTTTGGAAAACAAGCACTTTAGTTCGGGAAAACTACAGTATGCAGGAGCGCACACAGTTTCAGACGCATGCTTTATCCTTTTTGTCAACTGTCACGTTGATTTCAGATATGCTGTTCAGTACTTTGCAGCTTTTACATCAGTAGTCCTCCTGGTTAACTGTGGTCTGTCTGTAGAGCCTCTGAGGCCAGAGGTTTCCTGGCAAAGCCTCCCTCTGCTGATCCTCAATGGGCTAAATACAACCCGGCACCTCCCTGCAGCCCTCTCTGTGTCTTCCCATGCCCCAGCCAGTCTGGCCTGTAATGGGTTCACTCTCCCATACAATCCTTTCACTCCTCAATGCTCTGAATATCCCTTTTGGTGCCTTTCTGTGGGACCAGCCTCCTCCTCCTCCTCCCGGCCTTCTCACCCTTCCTCCACCCCACTCTCTCTATCCCTTTAGGAGTGTGTCCATGAGTTTAGAAAAGAGGGATTGATGTGTTTCTCAGCGGCTGGTCTTGTCTGATGCAGCGCAGGCCATCCCTCTCCCATGGGGATCATGGCATGTTGGACTTTGTCTCCGTGAGCCCTTTGCCCTCGGCTGAATAACGTCCTAAACTTATACCTGCCTTTCAGTTCAAAGTGTGCGAGCTGTTAAAATAGCTACATGTGTAAACTTTGCACAACATACTTCCCACTATGTCATTTCTGACACAAAGCAACAAAACACCAGCTGTCAGACATTTTCTGCAGGTTACACAATCAGAAAATTCTAACCAGCCTCGCTCATTTATACACTGCCACTTTCTTCCCCTGCTGGCAAAACTATAAAACATTTTGTGTATTTATTATGTTGTGCAGTGGAGAAAGCAGAGTCTTTTTTTTTTTTTTTTTTTTTTTTTACCATTCCTCCACCTAATGTATGCATGTGACTGGGTGAGATGGTTGAACACAGCGTGGTGAGCAACAGAAAGGAGACGGTGGATTGCAAGGAGGCTGTTGCATTATTCATCATGTTGGATAAGGTTTAATTAAAAGTGCTGCTTGGCATTGTGAGAGGAATGAATGTGTGTTTTGCCTCGCCTGTCGCTGCCTCATTCACGTTCGCCATGCTCGACTTATCAAAGCAGCCCCTTGGCCCCTCCCCTTTGCCAGTGTAAGTTAGCATAATGCCGCAGCCAAAACCTTGTGATTACTGGGAGAGAACGAGCGGCACAGAGCTTCAATGCAGCAACTGCCGGCGCTCACTAGACTCTGTAAAGCATTCTAGTGGCACAAAACACAGAACTTGAAGGAAGTGTTATTAGGCCGATGCACTGTGTGTCTCTGCCCTCTTGTTGTGCCTGTTTGAATCTAGAATTGAGAGTGTTTGCCACCAAACAGCGTGTATGCTGTTTGCAGTTTTTAACATTTGAAAATGTACCTTAAATGGAAATGAAATGTAAGTGAAACCTACACAAAAGATCCCCAAAATCTCTCCCAAAAAAGTCTTAAAATGTCTTAGATTCACTTTTATAAATATTAGGCCTTAGAAGTCATTAAATAGTCTTAACACCTTTAGTCACATTTCATTTTTCTGTCTTCATTTCTTTGTGTCAATGTGAGTCAAGCTCTTCTGTGTGAAACTCCACATTTCTGATGTTACAAAGCTTCAAGCTTAATCCTTACACTTGAACTTATTTGTTACTGAAATGTAGATTAACCTAACTCACTCTAATAACCATATTCCTAAAACCCACCTCTGCTCTGATATCTTTGAACGTCATGTAAGCACACAAGCATGTGCAAATGTCATGTTTGTGTGATTTAAATAGGTGACTGAGGAGATTGCACTTGACTAGAAGAGACAGAGGAAAAAGAAACGTCGACTCAGAGCATAAAAGAGCACAGAGGTTCCAGAGGTGCCTCAGATCTCACACTCTCAGAGTCAATGATAAAATGAAATTCTGCTAGAGACAAGGAAGTGAAAGATGTTTAAAAAAACTTATAAAAATGCTTTCTGTGTCGACTGAACGACTTAAAGCAACTTACAGCAACGGACTAAATGGCAATGTGAAACATGTCACTTGCAGTGCTGTCCAGACTTATTACCTGACTGTCGCTGTGTTTTATGACCCGTTAGCTGTTTGGTTGATTCTCACCATTCTCATCTGCAGTGTTTCCTTCTCTGCCCGGCAGCTGTTTTCAGTCAAAAAACATCTTAATGTAATAAGATCCACAAAACAGTAGCTTCCTACGACCAAACAAAAGCTAGACGGAGTTAGCAGCTATTGTGGCAGAGTTGTCTTAACATCTATTGTGTTACACTCCACAAGTGGCCTAAAAAGTCTTTGCATAATGCAGCTGTATGGAATATATTTCTTCATTTTGATTTTTGGATAGTGTTTAAAAAGTTATGCGGAGCAGTTTGATAAACTGAGATCAAGTGATGTTGATGTTGCAGAAAGTACAGCTAATACATGAAGGTTCAAGGAGACACAGATAATATTACTGACATTCTGTGTAGTATTTATAGTATGTACGCTGTATTATGTGGTTTATGTTTAAATTATAGTCTGTACACAATATCATGCACCGCAGAATACGTTGTTTAAAATAGAATGAATATGTTACCCAGTCCATTTGTCAGAATAACATGTTACCATTGTACATTTCTTCAACCCGCTGATATGCGTAGGCTCAACCCTAACTCAACCAAAACCAGAGTGCTTTTATTGCCTAAACCTAAAAACCTGCAGGACTCTGAATGCAAACTTCACTCTCTGGTAAAGTCCTGGGTTTTCTATATCCATCATCCACGCCAGCAATCTCCTGCCTATTGAGGAAAGACAAAAACGTAGCAGATCCTTCAAAGGCAAATTCCTTTTCTGTTGTATGTATCCGTGGTTTGTGAAGAGGTACACCGGCAACATTTTTATTTGGCAACTCGGTTGCTTCTACTTCAATATCCATATTTACTTGAAGAATCCATTATCATCATTTTTAGCTACTTTTCTCTTCCGCATGCTAACAGCAAGGTATCAAAAAGCTACCTTTCCACAATGGCCAAGGGGGGAAAATTCAAAATGTAAAATTAAATTTCACTGAGCTTCTGTATGATATTATGTTTCAAACTGTGCTCAGGGACAGGTGTATGGAAATGTTCTCAATAAAGACCTTCTCATTTAAAGTCAGGAAAGTTAGCGTAATCCTCTGATATTGTGTTTAGGATGCACAGCATGAGGTGTGTGTTGGAACTGAGCTATAGAGGAGTCTAAACAAAAGGCAGCCAACCCAGTCAAAGATAGAGCTCTGCGTGGCCTGGAGGAAAAACCAGCTAACACACTCATCTTCAACACACACACACACAGACATGAACAAAGAGAAACAGGAGGTATAGATTGACTCATCGTGGTGGGAGTACGGCGCAGTGATTTCACGCCTGGTTGTTGGCTAACAAGGCCCTGCGCTTTCTGCACTGCAGGGCCTGTTATTAAGTGTGTGTGTGTGTGTGTGTGTGTGTGTGTCTGTCTGTCTGTCTGTCTGTGTGTCTGTCTGTCAGCAGCTGTGTGTGTTACCTGGGAGACGGACTTAAAGCCCCAGCACTCTGGGAGAGCGAGGAGTGGTAGGAAAGAGGGGAGGATCTTGGGGTGGAGCCCACTTTATCCCAGTGGGGCTCAGGGAGGTCCAGCCTCCACCTCCCCCTCCAGTCCTGCTCCCAGTCCCAGCGCAGCCCGAGCTCCTGTGAAGCCCAGCACCGGGGGTGCTTGGCAGCTTATTAACCCTTCGTGGTGTTTACCCAGTTGCAGCTATACGTCTGTTCTCAGCAGGACATCACGTCTCTCTCCCATTCGGGAAAAACCCAGCAGCTGATTATCCCCACAAAGCCACACTTTTCTAGCCATCTAGAGTAATGTAATTATGTTGTTATGTTATTACTCTGTTTATTTGCTTAGCTGATTTCCTGATCCAAAGATAGAGTAGTTCGCATTTTTCACATGCTGTGCCTCCATGAGCATTATTTATGCCTCACCCGCAATCACCGCGACGATTTAAGATTTTATTTGCCATTTCCACAGGTACAGCGCAAATTAAAAGAGCAGCAAGAAATATCAATACTTGCACGATATCATTAAGATTATTGCTCTACAAAAACAGTGGACCCTAGGAAAGACCAGGAGTCTGAAGAATCAGAAGCAAAATCACTGCTCCAACAGACTTTCACTTTTTTATCACGAGGCTGCAAAAGAATCCTGCTCCTCGTCCTATAACCCAAAAAAGTCTCATCATGATGGTAGTTTTTGGACTGTATTATTTATAATCTTGTCAGATGATCCAGTCAGTGTGACCTACTTCTGTTATCATGGATGTGAAGCAGTTTGATTGATTTTTACGAAAGATAGATAGAAGGGCCAGTCTGTATAAACTACACTCACATTATCTGTTTCTGTAAGTACAGCACAGAAACAAAACCACAAATGTAAACACGGTGCAGCAT
The DNA here is from genome assembly GCA_037367275.1 of Coranthus polyacanthus. Classification (NCBI taxonomy): domain Eukaryota; kingdom Metazoa; phylum Chordata; class Actinopteri; order Kurtiformes; family Apogonidae; genus Coranthus; species Coranthus polyacanthus. The sequence continues at coordinate 18,104,383 of JAPQRN010000009.1, forward strand.
ATCGTCACCTCTCTGTCTCATACAGATTATATTTGCATCCTGTTGTCTCTGTGTGTTGGTGATCAAGTCAGTTAGTTGTGATGAAGTTTGGAAAAAGGCATCCAGATTAGTTTACTTTGTTTGGGCAGATGTGAACTTGTTTTGTAAAAGTGATCCAGCATTGCGTCCAGCCTAGTAAGAACTTTGAGCTAAATCGCTCCCATAGCCAGGTGAGCTTTGCAGACTGGGATGTGTATGAACAAATCAGTAAAACCGAGGTTTGACCAGGGAGACTGGCATGAAGTACGTCAGAGAACTCCTTTTCAAGCTAGACGGCTTGTCTCAGGTTTTTGTAGTGCTAAGCAGATGCGAGTATATAACTCTCAACGGATAGGACACTATTCTATCACAGGCTAGTTCCCCAGCGTACAGTTGAGTCAAGTGGAGCAAGTCTTGTGAAGTGTATTATTCAAGGACGCCCACAACCTTGAGGTTATGAGTCAGACATATTAACCACTTCACCACTGCACCCTACTAAATATGAAGTACATGCATTCTTGATATTTGAGGCCAATACGTTTACTAACTTATCCACCAACTATGCATTTGATTTGAAAAGAGTCAAATGCATCCTGTGCTCGGCGCTGCCCAAGAACTAACCAAACATCTCAGATAACTTTTACCCAGAATGTATTCCAGTACGATAGTAGATGGTGCCAGACCTCTCTACAACACTGGTACAGAGTACAGAAGTGTGGACATAGATCTGGCTATGTGAGACTGTTGTAGCTGGACAGTTCTACAAAAACTGAGAAAGAGGGGCTTTTAAATTAGAACTTAATGGTGTCAGATGTAAAAGCTACTGTATTAGATGAATCTGGACACCAACCAGTGCAGTGTAAGCAGGTCACACTTCTTGCAATGGAAAAAGAAAACAGTGCCGTAACCATATCCAGGCAAGATTTACAGCAGTCTGTTAATAATTAATACTATGGAGATACGAATAGTATATTTTATGTTCACCATAAACCGTTTGTTGTTATGTTAATAAAACATGCAGTTTATTATATATAAAATTAGCATTTTTTTTTCGTGCAACTGTACAGTATAGAAGCTGAATTTATTAAAGAGACAATTTAAGAATTCAAATTCCTCAGTCCCGTCTGTGTATGTGTACCCCATACAATAATTTTGGTTGAATTTCAGCAGAGGTTCCAGGACTGGCCTTGACAGACCCTTATCAGTGGAAACCTATGTACAGCACCTCTGCCTGCTCTCTGCAGTGCGGCCTGGTAATTAGTCTTTTAAAGTGTAAATGGGATCTCTGGTGGTTTGTCATGGACTGCGAGGTTCGTAGAGATTACTCGGTCTTCAATCTCTGCTCATCTACTGTACTGTATATATGTGTGTGTGCGCAGGCAGGTTTGTGTGTAGGTTTCAGTGCTGCAGGCTTTAAACAAAGTGGCTGCTCTAACAGACGGCACAATTACTGACAGTTTTTTTTTTTTTTTTTTTTTTTTTTCCTTTTTGGGGGTTGAGTCAAAAATATCTTCTAATTGTTTGTGTAAGCAGCCCGGGACTGACTTGTGGGGGTCTCAGCAGGGGTGTATGGAGGCTGGAGGACGGGGGAGGAAGTGGCAGATTCACACTCCCATTCTCCTCAAATCCTCCTATTACATGATGTTTAGGTTGAGCACTGTTGATATAGCACAGGTCTTCTGAGTATAGAGTTTCGATTCATAGCAAGAAAGTGAAAATATCACATTTAGAAATGTTCATCTTAACAGCCTCAGTGCCAGACCCCATGCTTGGAAGATGAATTATACATATGCTTGATTAACCAGCTGAGTCCCTGTGCACAATCCCTGAGCAAACACAAGCCTTTTGGAATAAATTAAAGCCCAAAATTTCAGTTTCAGCATCAGCAGGAGCTTCCAAATAATTATGTAAATATGAAACAAATTTCCCAAGCAGATTTCCTCCTCTGCAATCCTCCTCCATCATTCTTATGCATGCCCCGTAAATTAACTAAACTATGCAGATCGTTATACTTACACAAAATAGGCTAATTAATACACTTGACAATAGCGTTCTCCAGAGGGGGCGATGCTGAACTAAATCTTCATCACACAGAATTGTAAACCGGAGGCCAAACAGCAGCATGTTGAGCTGTTCTCTTACTTCGCTGTGTTGGGACAAAAGATGAAGGATTTCTAAAAGAATCGCTCGCCTTAAAATCTTCCGGTTTAATCATAACGCAGTGTTTCTTGTGCATTTTGAGGAAGTAGAAAGGGAAGCATTTGGATCAGAACCAGCTTTTGCAGCCTTTCATTTGGCTGTTTTTGTTTGTCTGCGTTTCTGTCTGTAAAAGAGAGGAACACAGAGCTCATTATCCAAACCAGTGTTACTTCAAATTACATTCTCTACCCCTCCAAAAAAAAAGGAGAAAAAAAGAAAGAAAACAAACGCTGCAACGCATCCATAAGGCCAGCAGCGACTGGCAAACAGTGCCACTGGTGCTCTTTGGTCTTCACAACGCTGTTTCTGTGTCAGCGCTGCATTTGAATATGGATTATGGAATGTACAGCTGGTGGGGAGGAGGGGTTTAGACTGCCTAATTACACACCATGTTATAATGACCATCCCTATCCCATTGCACTCTCTCTCCTCTCCTTGAGAAAATCTAATGAGGACAGAGCAGGAATCTAATGTAAATCCACCAGCTCTGAAGCTGCTCTTGTTTTCTGTGGGGAAAACATGTAAGGAAAGTCATGATTGCATTATTAAAAACTGACTGGTGTGTGACGCACTTTTCCTCTGTTATTGCTGGGAGAACATGCCAGTTTGTCATATTCACCCACACACAGAAGCCCTTTTAATTATTTGTTCCTGTGGGAGCAAGGTGTGGAAGAGCCAAAATAAACACTGTACTAGGCAGTGCACCCTCACAGACCTCTGTATATATCAGAGGACATTTTAGTTAGTAAGCAGCCTCTGCTGTTTTTATTTGTTATTGTTTAGTCTGCTCCACACTGGAGCGTCTCAGAACTCTGTGTGAACTTGGGAGAGCAATCAGTTTGATATGCCCGTGTGCAGCCGCAGAAACACGGTTTGTATGGTTTATATGGGCAAATGAGTAGCAAACAAGGGTTGGCTTTGTGCTGAAAAGTTGTGGGAACGTCAGGTCTTGAGATGAAACAACATTGTTTAAATGGTCTTAAACATTACGCAATTTTAGGCAATGTAATGGGGGATCAGTGTGACATCAGATTAGATAATTACGGTGGGAACAATATGCATAATGGTGCATCAAATGGAATAGAGCCTATGATAATACAGGGTCAACAGTATGAAAACGTTCAGCATAAAACACACAAGTAGCACTCATCCATATGCATCATATCCGCAGCTGCAACAACATGTACTTATAGAAAGTACCAGTGCATGTGTAAAATACGACAAAATAGAAACAACTGAAGGAATAATATTAACAGTGTTACGTAAGCTAAAGATAATACATTAACTGTACCTTCAGATGTCAAGTTAAACTGCCTTTGTTGTTTTTTTGTCTTTGTTATTTGTCCCAGTCCATGGGTTTTGACATCCCCGTAAAGTCCCAGGGTTTTCCCTTGGTATTCAGAGGATTTAGCATTTTTCAAGTTTGCGGAAGGCTTAGGTCTATGGTTGTGGAGTCTGGCCATCCTTCGCCTTTCAATGCAAAATATATAATTTAGCATCATTTTGGATCGTTTGTATTGTCATATACTGCATGCGTGCAAAGATTTTGAAAAGCATTCCATTTAAAAGGCTTGAATACAAAAGTTGCTGAAGTGCAGTGTGGACCATCACCAGACCTGAGAAAAGTCACTTTACTTTACTACTTTTTTTTACATGAATTTTACATGAATGTGACGTAGGTGGTGCCCAGAATGGACTGAGTTCTGCACCTCAGCCTTATAATGGTAGGGAAAACCCTGATGTCCATATAGGTTCACAAGACTGAATAAAAACATTATAAAATAATTAACATATATCACACTGAAGTGAGGGGAGCAGGGGAAAAAGAAGAAAGAAAAGAAAAATAATGACATTTGTCAACAAATATACAAAACACAGAGAATATACGTTGTGTACCATTCACATCAGGGAAGAGAGGGAGCAAAAAACAGCCGACATGAATTTATTCTGTATCTTTTAAATCACATCAAGTGAAAATAAATAGATAGGCTGCTTTTGTTGTTTTGATGCAGCATATCTTTTAACATTAGAGAAACAGAGTTCACAAGAGTCGTGAGTGAAGTTCAACCAATCCTGACTCACTCTAAGCAGGTTTAAACATCAGTAAGTGAAGACATTGTTAAATTTAAAGTTCTCTGGACCCGATCTATGGTTGGGAGCAGACCGGTCTGTCTGATTATCAAATTATGCTTTTAAAAAGTGATTAGGAGAAAACTAAGACCTAACTAAAACCGAAAAAGTGTCAAATTGTCCCCCAATGTCAACAGGTAACAAACTCACGTAGTGCTAGCACGGTCTTTGGAGCTAATAACAGCATCATTCCTAAAGATACTCAGTCATTTGTTAGTTTGATGATAGTGGTGGCGTGCATTCCTCCAAAGTCAAGGAAGCCGACTAAAGATATCACTTTGGATATTAACAGGGCCTTTTTTCACTAAGAGTGATTAATTCATTAATCGAGCAGCATAACACGCTGATGAAAATAATGGTTCAACAGCTCAAATATGCAGCAGAGTCTAAAAATGCCCCAAAAAAGTTTGTACAAATGAAAACCAATCGGCTCTGGCTCTAGCAGTCACGAAATGCTTATTGAGCCCACAGTATGAGTAAGGATGTATAGATGAAAACAAAACATGCTCTGAAAAGTATTGGAGCTTCAAAAGTTGATTGTGAGGTTGGTGTGAAAGAAAACACCGCAGTGCAAAGAAATGAACAAGTATTATCATTGCTATGTGGGCTGCACGTCCACACATCCTTACACATTACTGCATGGAACAACACTGTTGTATGTCAGATTGAAACTGATTTAATTTAAAATAGAGTCACTATTTACACCACAGTGATGCTTCTTTCTTCTGCTTACACCTATACGTTCTGTTCAAACGCATACTGCAGATATAAGCACATAAATGAAAACCATGCAGTCGTAGGCTCTCACTCATATTCTCTCCCCCATCCTAAGTACCTAAATTTGCTCTATGTGCCGTGCCCTCTCTGTCTCTATTTGCCTATAATCCCATTAGGAAGAGAGAGGAGAATGTACAGAAATAGAATGGCATGTTGAAGCTGATTTCCTCACTAAACGCAGCCGTTTAGGCCTCAATAAAGCAGCTTTCACAGCCACCAACAGCAGCCCCTCTGCTGTGATGGAGGAAGACTAACATGCTTAGATGGCCTGTTTAGTCTTGGATACACACTCACAGGTCCATGAAGGCCAATAATGGAAATGTAGCTGCCTTATTGTTGGATATTGTTTCCTGGGATCAATGGGATTGCAGTGTATGTAGCAGTGGGATGTATAATTACTCTTACAACAAGAAAATCAATTGTTTCAATTCAGGAATTAGTATAAAATGACACTTGTTATGTGTTGTGATGTTACTTTTTCACACAGTGTTGGCGAGTAATTAAAAGTTATTTAATTAAATTACAAAATAAATGTGAATGTAATGTGTTACAGTTACTGGGAAAAGTAAACTAAATTAGTAAATTACAGTTACGAATCAAAATGTTTTGTGTGATTACAAAGGGGTTGTATCTGAACATATTCTTTTTGGTAAAAAGCTTGCACTGCAGAAGCAGCCCTACTAGAAAGAAGCCAAATTGTCTAGTATTAACCAAAACAAATCTGCCAATGGAGGTAAGAAGTTTTGCTTGGCTATATTTAATGCTGTACTGGACTAGATAGAGTTTCTTGAAAGTTGTTTTCATACAGCATTTAGATCTTCAGTGAACTGGAAGACAGAGAATCTTCACATATTTTACTTGGCTAGATTTTCTTAAAATTAAAACAAAAGTCTAGTCCCTGCTAAAAATAGATTTATGATAAAAAATACATTAAATTTAAGCAAACTATGCTTATTACCAGCAACAAAAACAGGTCATGCTTAAATATTCATATTCTTAAATTGAGAATTTGTGCACGTGCTCTCACTCATTTCGCAGAAACAAGGCTTTCTACTTTCTTGAAATTCCTTTTTTGCAGTATATACATATTTATAGTCAACCACACCAATGTGGGCGACCATGTTGTTGGACAAGAACGCCTTTCAGTGCTGGAAATTTCAACAATATTTTACTTCTGAAATCAGAGAAGAGCTCTAACATCACTACACAATGTTGGTTTAAATGTATATTTTTAGGACGTTACTGCTTTATTGCCAGTTTTAAACATTATTTAGAAAAGAAATCAAATATAAGAAGTGACATTGATTTGATTAAGTCATTAAAATAGTTACTTTAACAGGGTAACTAGTAATCTGTAACCTGTTACGTTTCCTTCCCAACGCTGTTTTCAAATGTACACATACTGATAGAAAACAGAGAATAACAATAATAAGTGGTTTCATGTGTGTTTTTTCTACACCTTCAAGCACCAACAATAGCCCATCGATACTATCTCCAGTCAAACAATTCAAAATGTCAGGGTGGTTTTCCAAACAAATGTTCTCTGGAACAGGATACGCGATCCATGTTGCAGTGTGGGCAACACCCAGTCTTTTAACACAAGCTGTAATTCACAGGAAAATGACACCACAGCTGCCAGAACACAACCACAAGTATCTGATCTCGCAGTTGTCCTCTCAAGACCAACCGTCCATTACATATTTCTGAAACTGGGAAGAAAGTGATGTGTGAAATGTTATGCAGAGCGCGTATGGAGAGCTCAGCAGGATCGCAAAACAGAGGGGTGGCAGCAGACTCCCAGTTACACCACAAAGCTCTAAAATTAACCTTCTGGCCTGTTGGGTCGTCACTTGGCCGTACAACCTCCGCACACACTGGGAGTCTGCTCTCCACACTGTCATTTGAAAAACGTTACTGAGCCCATGAGTGAATGCAACCACCCAACGTTTACATTTATGCAATATATCACCTGTTATTTCTTTAACTGCGGAAGAAAGACTGGACTCAATAGAAAACCTACAGGACAAAAAAAAACCATCTGCGTGTACTAGCGACGTCTCCAGATCATTTTTTTCCCTGAGTAACAAAGGCGAGACCGTGACGCCGCTTGCCGTTAAAACCTCTTAGCGAGTCAGGGTAAATAGTCGAGCATACAGTGTGTTCAATTTTGACACACCAGAGACCGCAGTTTGCTTCCTGTCTTCTACCAACAGTCAACATTGGTCTCTTTAAACCATGACCACAATATTTCCCTAACCAGTTTTAGTTGCCTGAATCCAAATAGACTTTACCAGGGAGGTGAAGGCTCTCACAAAACCGTTCTTAATGGTAGTTTGTCATGTCCTGACAACGGGGACAGCGGTCATACTTTAGCCCCATCAGATGTTTTCATTAGGTTTTATTTTTCTTTATCTTTCAGGTTAGTTTGTTAGTTTAACAAGTTCATAAGGAGTTTGGGACTAGTATTAGTTTTGTTTTTATTTAGTTTTAATGTTAGTTTTTCAGGTATTATGAGGAAAGCCTTGGTTTATAAGCTGAAAAAGGTAATATGAAAGAATACATGATATCAAATATGACTCATAAAGGCCCCATATTGTGCAAAGCCATTTTATTCGTATACACCATGAAGCTGATTTTGCCTGCAATTCTATTTTTCTATCATTTTTATGTCTTTTTTTTCACAGCTATTTTTAGTTTTTATTCTGAGTTTTTGTTAAGTACAACAACCCTGTGAGAAGTCAGATAAAATGTCTCTGTTGGTAGAATGACCTTTTCCAGGCAAAAGATATAAACAAACAAATGTACCAGAGGTATTATGAGTTTTGGCAAAAATACACCAAAAAGCTCATACAACAGACAATGAGACCGGCCGAGGTTATTCTGTTGAAAAAAGAAAAATGAAAAACATTCAGACCGTTTTGTTGTTCTTAAAGCAGTCGTGTAAAACTAAAGGCCACGGGGTCAATAAAATCACAAGGGCTCGTCCTCTTGAGAGCGAGAGATAGAAAAGACTTCAGTGTTTCTACAAAATTCAACTCGCGGCTGATGAAAGAGGGAATGTCAAGGAGATGTCAAAAGCATTAGGATTCATCCTTGGGGCGTCTCAAATATCTGTTCCAAAACTCCAAGAGGACTAATTTTTCAAACACGTTCCAGTTTTATCTTTCTAAAAACTAACAATAGATCAGCCTAAAGAAACTATTTCACCCCACATGACTGTAGATCTTGAGTGTTTTTTAAAAAAAAACCTACGTGTTATATTTGTATTTTTACATTTATTAAATTGCATTTAAATGTTTTCTGATGTTGTTTGTTGTTCTTGTCAGAGTTAGTGAAGTTGTAATTGCTTCTAACTAATACTAACACAGTACACTGACCCCATGCGCTGACCTTTATACTTCACTATTGCCTAATTACATCAGACAAACATACCATCACACATTTTTTAGCTGGAAATATATTCACAAATGAGTTAATTTAATGTTCTTTCGTGGGGAGGAACACCAGCGTCAGACAAACGATGCTTTCTGAGAGCTCAGATAAAGAATGTTAGGACTCTGTATTAATACTCCTTATTACATTTTTGCACAACTTTACAAACCTGCCCTGTAGGCTATTTAATATGCTTCTGTGCATCTAATTTAAGACCAGTTGTCACTTCGTAGAAGAACTTAATCTCTAGATGCAGGGACTGGTTGGTGACACTGGAGAGATAAAGCAAAATACAGGCTTTTAAAGTAACACAAATCTCTTTTTTTTTTTTCCACTATCATTTTCATGACAGATTTATCTTGAGAGAGATTATGCTAGCTGCGGTGTGTTGATGTCTTCATCGCGAGCCTCGGTTGGGTGAGGGTTTAAGCTTTGCTATATAAATAGCCTGTCAAAGAGATCAAACTGTGCAGTGTTTCTACAATGTTCAGGCTTTAATGTTTTAACTGGTCACAGAAATTGAATAAATTCTTCCACAAAATATCTTTAAGGAAAGTAGACAGAAGTGTATGTAATCTTGAAGTGTGACATTAAAAAAAATCCCAAATGTACCACTTTAGGGCTCTAAAAATATCAAATGTTTGTCAGCCTGTCCTTGTGTCTATGAACATCGTCAAAAAACTTGGTTAACTTTGTCCTCAAAATTAGAGGATGGAATTGGTCGATTGCCAGTTACTCCTATGACATATGCATGAAATTTGTGGAAACCAAATACCACAGATGATTTACTTAATACCTTACCACATAACTGTTCATTTAGCATTTGCACCCTGCGATACGTTAAGGTTTGTTTAGGTTTAAGAACAAAAGCAACTCGGTAAGGGTTAGTTAGCTGATAGGGGCTAAAATAAGAAAATTACATGACAAACGTTACAAAAACAAACAGTATTTACATTTTGTTGAAAATACATAATAATATATAATATCTGAGAGCTTGTTCAGGGGTGAACATGCAGATACTCTATAGACAGACTGTTGATTGAGTGATATAGGTTAATGGGAGGAGGGTAGGAAGCTGCTCGATAAGCCGTGTGGATGTAGAGGTGGGAATAGATAAAGCAACGCTGGCAAAGGCATTGATCATCATTGTGACGGATCTGGAGATGCGATGTGATCACAAGGCCTCGAGCTCATCAGTGTGTCCCCCTCTGCTCTGCTCTGCTGATGAATAAACCATCACTTGGCTTGTATTGTCATGGAGTCCAACAACAGTGTGGATTCAGCAGGTGCTTTCATCTGCAGATGTGCAGAGGTGCAGCTGCCCAGTGAGCGATGTTCAGATAAAATCGCAGGTTAGTTAGTTCTCCAACATTCACCAACATCTAACATGTAACTTATCGGTCATTCAGAGGGAGTAAAAGATGTTTGAAAGGCTAGAATTAAATCCCTACTGCCATCGTCAAGCCTAATATTTCCATTTGTACAAAAAAAAACTGAATTGCGTGACATTTACTGAAGGAATGAATGTGGAAATGAATAAACTTTCAGCTCATTATCAGAATGGCTGACTGCCAGGAATCACAGAGCACCACTTTGCTCCCAACGGGATGAATCCATTTGATGTTAATGATCCCTATAGCCTTAACACAATGGTGTCAAATAGAGCTCGGTTTAATGTAAATGTAAAAAGCAGAGCATAAATGGAAGGTTTAAGTGTATTATCTAACTCTTAAACCTGAACCAAAAAGCTTAAGCAGTAAAAACAAAAAAATCTGTTAAAGAAAACCACTTCAGTTTGTTAATTTTTTATCCTGTATTTCATTTTCATTTTTCTGTCTTTCCGCCTTCGCTGTCAGTCCTCAGTTTTACTCTCAGTTCAGTTTTCTTGCTCTTGCTGCTGATCCTGTTTTGACTTGTGGGCAGACTTAGTGCCCATAAGCCACCGAGCAAGAGACTGACACCTGACTGACAGATGTTGAGAGCCACGTTGTACCAGAAAAGCACCTCAACAACATATGACAGAAAACATTTGACACAATATTCCACCCTCAGGACAACCGTTACATGTGTCCTTTCTCCAAAAAAAAAAAAAAAGCTTCATCCTTAGTTATTTTCTCGGTTCTTGTGTTGTGGGCCGTGCAGCCTCTATAAAGTGTCTTTGTTTTGGGTGTTGTGGTTACTGTTTTTCTTGGCCCATTAGCCCGATGTGTAGAGAGAGACACGCAGATTTGACTTGCAAACACCCTGAAACAGCTACTGAAAGTGTCGTGGGAATGATGATGAATGTAATAGAGCCTTTCACCATGAGTTTGGCAAACTTCCCTCAAATGAAACACCCAAACTTGTAATTAAGCCAAGGTTCCAAAATGTTCTTCCCTCAGCTGCCTTCCAAAGGCATGTGATCAGGCACAGCATATAACAGTAGGAATTTAACAAATATTCATGTGACAGCTTTTATATAAACTGAAAGAACGGTTTATCAAGGGCTTGTGTTTTGGAAAAATCCATGTGACAGTGTGAGACTTGGGGGCTTTCAAAGTTGTGACTGTGTAAAACACAAAGATTTAAAACCCTGTAAATAATGTATAGACCAGTTAGATTCAGTTCTTTTAGTTTCTTTTCACCTCCTTTAGCTACTCGTGTTCGTCCAAACTCTGTAATATTTTACACTGCTCACTTATGCTTCTGTCTGGATGTTTAATGTTTCATGCAAACTCAACTAATACAAATTAGATTGTTTCTTACATTTTTCAAGTGAATCTCTGAATACATTTAGGGCGTGATACAAATTGAGATAGACAATTTTGATATAAATATACTTATTTATACATGTTTCTTTATAAAGTGAAGGAAGAAAACAATAGTCTTAGCTGCTCGGCCGTTTGGTCGGTTCACATTCTGTGCTGAAATATCTCTGAAACACCTAATGACCTGCCCATAAAATCCTGTATGAACATTCACTCTAGAGGCTGTATCATCGATTTGTCAATCCTCTGACTTTGTCTAGTAGCACTAGCAGGTACGGTAAGTCAGCCACGATGTGACAAAGTCCTGTTGACGTTGACTAATCGCTGAGGACGTCATGAGTAAAACCGCAGGAGAAGAGAATGCTTTGCAACGAGCCACAATCTCAGAAACAAGTAGGAACAAAAATGGGTTGCCACTCAGCAGCAAAAACGCCTCCAACAATAACACATTTATGCTACAACGTCTAGTTATGTGTGAAAGAAGCAACATCGAAATGTTGGTGTAACACTTGAGGACAGCAAGATCAAGCCTGTAAGCGTATACTCGATCTTGGTTTGCATCTAAGGGCGTTAACGTGGACTGGATGAAGGCTCACCCACTGTGGAATGATGGTATTGAGAAATCCAAACTTAAAACTTAAAAGTAAAATGCAATGTTAACTGGCCCTAAAAAGACAGTACACTGTGGCAGATTATCTGAGCACGGTGACTCATCCAAAACTGAGAAACACCTTGATGAAGTATAGACTCAGTGAGCATCGCTTGGCCGTCGAGACAGACTGACGAAAACCTGGCTGCCTCGAGAAAACACACTGTGCCAACAGAGCTCGCTCAATAAAATAGAGACAGAGCTGCACTTCCTGACTGAATGTCCCAAAAATACCCAAATTTGACATGAAAATCAACAACATCATCCCAGTTTTTTTCTTTCTGTTAGAGATAATACTGTTATGATTATCCTGTTTTGTTTAGCGCTTTATATAAGCATTTGTCTATATGAATGTTTATATCCGTCATGCCAATAAAGGTCATTTCAATGTGAATTTTCATTCCCAGCCATAGAAAACATTCTCTTTCTAAGTTGTCGTAGCTCTATCATAATATTAAGATTTTGTCCATATTTTATGACTTATGATGAGTTATACTTGGTGTCACATCATACTTTGTTTTCCATTGGGCACAGCTACTTCCTAGCATAAATCAGGAATTTAGCATTAATGCTACGTAATAGAAAGGCTTTCAGGTGGTGATTAGTCAGATATGGTGCACTGGCTCCTGAGAAACCCTTAGGTGTGGAGAGATTAAGAATGAGGGGAGTTGCCAGCTCTAGACTAACACCATACTCTCTCTTCTCCTCAAATAACACTCAGTACAGACCTAGGAGCCTGTTTGGACTTAGGCCTGAAACATAAGCCTATACCTTTCATTAAACCTGCATTGTATGGGAGCTGATTTACACTCTGTTAAAAAATACCTTCCCCGCAGTAACGAGCATTCCAGCGCTGAGTAGTGCACCCGAGCGGCGTTTTCTCCGACATCAAAAGCTCGGAGCTAAACTGAGTATTTGTTCTCTGCATTAAGCCCACAATAAAAAGTTTCTGTCTCTCTACACCCTGCATTTTCCCACCTGTAAATACCCATCTCAGTTTCTTTACTTTAGGTTTTACTATCCTCCTCATATTCACCTACCTGGGCCCATACACACATCGTGCGGTCGCAGTCGTCTTTTATTAACCTTTTCACTGGAGGGTCACTTTTGTCTGCAGTGAACAGCGTAAACATTGTTCCCGCTGAGTTGAATCAAACCTTGATTTCCTTTGAGTAACATTTTCATTATAGATGGGGTTTCTGCACAGGTTTCTTGCTAAAATCAGGAGATAAACTGAAAAGTGGAGGAAAAACACGGCTTTAGATTAACATGCATTAAGAGAATGCAAACAGGAAAAAGAGATGTTTTTGCAGTAGACAGGACTTGTAGCAGCAAATGTAGCATGCAAAGAATAATCATGTCCATATTTGCAAGTTACAGGACTATTTATATATATATATATTTAAAATGGCTTTAATCAACTTCCTTTAGAACCCATTTAAACCTGGTAACAATTTGCGATACCCAAATCTACAACAGCCTTATAACTGTGTGATTTAGCATGTTACGTACATAATACTAAGCATATACTAAGTGTCACAAATAAGTTTTTTTTTGTGCTGTGGTTAGATAATGTTTGGCATAGTTGGAACCAGGGAGATGTCAATTAAAATGCATCTTGAGACTCACTCAAATGTCAGTTTGTGCTTAATGGGACACTCAACTTTGGCACCATATGTGTATTTTTTTGCTCCAAAGGCTTTAAGACGTTTAATTTCTCAGATGCTGAAGTAAAGCATCAAGCCTTATTTCCGAATATTTTCCAAGGAATCTACTGAAATGTTAGTGCATTTTAGATGCACATGTAAATGAACAGAATGAGGTTTTAGCCTCCCGGTGAAATCAAATGGGCTGTGACTGCAGTGTGTAGATTAATGAAGGTGCCTGTGAGTTTCAAATGGAGGGTGATGGTGGTCTTTGTGATGAAGCCCAGCAGGAGGCCGGCTGATTTAGAGTCATATTAACAGGAAACCCTGCGCTGCAAATACAAGCGGGAGTAGCCTGGTTTAAACTCCTTTCTGCATCTTTCTCTTTATCCTCTCTGTCTAATTATCTGTCCTAGACCAACTTTTCACTCACCAAATGCACTTAACTTCTTCCATCTTCTTTTCCATGATACGTTTGCATGTTCTCCTCCTCCCATGTGCGTTCTCCACCCTCTTCTTTGTGTTTCCATCACCTTACATAAACTCCAGTGAGGGGGAAGTCAGCCAGGCCCTAGACAAGAAAAACATACCCCCAAACAAGGATTTATGGAATGGGAACCTTGGATGAAGGCGTTTCCACTCAGGGTATTCTCTGACCCTCATTACTTCTCACCACAGCAGAAACACAAGTTGAGCTGAGGAATGGTGGCGATTTAGATTTAACTGCGCTTTAAGTGACATTGTAACTGTTTTATTATAACAGGTCATAATGTCACGGAAAGGTTTTAATCTCTCATGATCATTTGTTTCCAAGGCCCTTTAGTCTATTACACTGTAGTTTAGTAGTCTATAGTCTATTTTAGTATAGAGTTTTAGTTTTGATTTCCATTAGTCTTTATTTTGTCTTAAAGTTTGATTTTAGTTTAGGTTGCGTTAGTTTTTATTCAAGAGTTTGTGTTGTAGTTTTTCAGGTCTTATGAGGAAAGCGTTGTTGTATAGAAGGTAAAAAAAAAGGTAGGATGAAAGAATGCACAACATCAAATATCATTTACAAAACCTTTGTTGTGTAGTTGTGTTGTGAACCGTTAACATTGGGCGAAAATGAAGCTGATTTCAGTTAATGAAATTATTTTTACTTTTGATTTTAGTCTTAGTTTTATCTATAGTAACCCTGCCAATAATACAAGTCTGTGGAAGCAGTTTTTTGTGGAATCTGTTTAAAAAGAAATACACATTTCTACCATCAAAGTACCAAACATTTTACTTTTTCACTTAAATTGAACCGTATAAGCACAAAATTTGGTCCACAGTATTTAACAAAGTGTTCAAGAGCTGTCTGGACTAGAAAAGGTCTTTTGTTTCTGCACATTTTCCACATAGTGTAATTTTAGGAACCTTTTTCCTTACTTAAACAGTTATTTTCTTTAGTAGTTTTTATGCCTTTATTTAAGGATAGTCAAGAGATGAGAGGAAAGTAGAGCAGAAACATGGAAAAGGAACTAAGGATGTGTTGTCAATGGTCGTCTCTTCTACTGGGCCACTTCTTAAAGCTGGAGGAGCTGAAATCAGGGGAATAAAATGCCAGAAATTGAAAATACACACCTTCTTCCTGCAGCTCAAATCAAAAGACTAAATATAAAGATAGATTACCTGAAGCTGTTTTGTGCCACTTTGGACAAATGAAGCCAAAACATTATGGTTACAGGATGTGCTCTGTCGCGTCCGTGACGAGCCACAGAACAGAGCTAACAACGATTGGCAATTAAAGCTGTCAATCACATATTTTACCCCTCTACCTCTGTAGAAACACCTGTGAAACTTCTCAAAATCTTCTGTCACCAGGTAGATTTTCTACAGCCTGTAAATACAGTACAGAGGAGGTGCAGAAGTCTCAGTTCCTCTCAGACCACTTGAATTACAATATGCTGAAAAGTATCCGAATTTTTGCCCAGTGACGCCAAAAAAGTAGGATCAAACCTTTAATGGCTCGATGGTGTAATGGTACAACGGGTTGTTTCCTCATTGCTCAGTTACTCAGATTATTTATTTCTCCAGACAGATTGATGAAAACCTGCACTTGCATAATTCAGAACTGTGTCAACTAAAACTGACTTCCACAAGAAATAGGTCACTTGCTAATGATTAGTTCCCCCCCGCCGAACATAAAATCAGCAAACATGAGCACAATGTCAGCTTAAATGGGTAAAGTAGAACCAAATAGCAGATCAGGCCAAGCCGGATTATCTGAAACAGCTTTTTGGAAGAAAAACAAAAAAGTGAGTGCATTCTGTAATGTCAGAAATATCGACTCACTGCGCAGGAAAGCAGCCACAACAAATACAAAGTAGCATGAAGTGATCCCATTTGTAATAAACCAGCATTCAGCTGCGCTACACCTCTCATATGAACCTTGTTATGTGTGCTGGATGATGATAGTGGAGATCAGGATTAAAGGGGTCACTGGTGCAGAGTAAAGCAGACGTAATTGCAGATGAGCTGCCATGTGAACCCGAAGAGCTTGATGCATGCAGGAATGTGTGCCTAATAACTTGCACCTGCACAAGAAGGGCAGAAGCTCCATCGAGAATGTGCACGAGTGCTTTTGTACTGTATGTTATAGATTATTCAAAGAGCACATTTAAAGACAGTTTAAGCTAACCAAAGGGCATTAAAACATTGAGTAAAAAGTCAAAGAAAAAGTGTAACTGTTGAAAACACACGAATTTGGTAAAAACACAAGGAGAAACATAATGACGACAATCAACGGGAATATGTAGAGTTATAGACAAGACAGCAGACTGAAAGATTAGTGACAATGAACAGAAGTTTGTCTTTAAATTAAATTTAAACATGGAGATGGAAAGAGCAAGTCAAATGTCTTAGGACAACTGGTTCCACAGTCATGGAGCAGCAAAACTGCAAAAGCTCTGTCACCTTGACATTTGTGTTGTAACCGATCCAGAAGAGCTTCTAGATAGCAGTTAGTTGTAAAGACTTCTGTGTTTCTAGGGATGACCAGTAGTGAAGAGCACGGCTTCTCTCTGTGTTTGCTACGTATGTGCAGAATTTGTGGCTGTGTGATTTCAGCTAATAATTGCTGATTCTGGAGAAACTGAACAGAGGGAGTGTGCTGCCAGGACACGGGATAATAGGAAACACATGAACGTGCAGGATAGTGGTACAGAATCGTGTGTGTGTGCCTGTGTGTGTCAGAGATTGTGTCTATGCCTGCTTTAAAGACTCATATTCAGTGACTCTGGCCCAGACAACTGAGGCAAGAAAAACAAAGAAGAGAGTGTTTGTGTTAGAGCAGAAAGAGCTGGCAAGTCTGCGAGCTGCGGAGCTGAGTGTTCATTTTCCCTTTTCCTACCGACTGGATCTGGAACACTTTTATTTCACTGCTAACAGCCACATTATTGAGAAGCAGTGCACACACAAAAATGTGCAGCAGTCTCACAGAGTTGCGAACTCTTAAAACACAGATCAGAATCATAATCAGAATCAGCTTTATTGCCCTAGTATGTGTACACATACAAGGAGTTTCTCATTGTTCTCAATGTACTTACACATGAACAAACATCACAGCCAAGCTGAACAAATAAAAGAATAATATCCAAGTGAAAGTGTCTGTGGAAAAAAGTGCCCGTGCCCAAGAAATAAAATGCAAAAGTGAAAAAAACCTCCATAAAAACTTCAGTCACAGCGGCCAGCTAGCCTAGCCACCGGGCTAAAAGCAAACCTAGCAAGATAAGACTCGTACAGATAAGACTTTGATGCAATCATTTAGAAATTGTCAAAGTTATGTTTATAAAAGTACTTCCAAGAGCAGAAAAACAACCACACAGACAGAAGAAGGCCAAGATTAACATGAATTCAAACTTTTAGAGTGGCCTGAGTGTTTTTTTCTACAGCTTCCACAGTGCAAGATAATACCACGGTTGCTTAAGACCCAAAGTTGGCCCAGGTTGAAGCTCAGGTGGCTGATGGGAACGCACACTGAGACCAGGGTCCGGTTGGAGCAGGTTGGACACTCTATATACAAGTCAAGTGTTCTGTACGTTGTAAAGGAAATAAATAAATATTGAACGGCTAAACATGGAGTGGGTGATTATGCACAGTATACATACATGTCTGTATAATTACAGAGAGTCTGCAAGATTTACACTGGCAGTGACACTGTATGACGACATGTATGGGTTAAAAAAAACTGCATTTAAACTGTAAAAATAGAATATGATATAATGGAAGATACGGCCACATGTTGAGATATTCTACAGATTTTAATCCAATAACAATATGTCAATCCGCCGCCGTGATAAACTGCCCTGCCAACAGCTTCTGTTGTGCCATTCAGCGATGGCGTGTTAGCGCTGTAAGCCCCGAGCATGAAGTTAAAACAACTTTCCCAGCTACGCGGCAAAGCGTGGGTCAGCGGCCTCAGAGCTGCTATGGAATCTGTCTGTGATGTGGCAGGAGGACCCAAAGGTGCAGCAACCGCTCCAACTCTCCTGTTTTTGTCATCTCACAAACCGTGAATTGAGACATTATGATGTATATCTAATTAAAGCTGGTATCAGTAGCTTTCCTCGCACCATTTTCTATCTTTAAATAATACATTATGATTGATTTTTTTTTTTCAGAATTTTCCGATGAACTCGGCCTAAACGTTATCTTAGGTTGATGCCTCCACTATATGAACAAGGTTGAGGTTCTAATGTTTAATGTTGCTTTGTTTGGTCCTTGCATATCTCTCCTTCCACACACTAATTGTCAGATATTTTTATATTTTATCTATTTATAGATTTCCTCTGGGCTGGTTCAGTCACCAGGCTTATAGCGTTGTACGGCAGCAGGCCGTCTGTATCCCACTCTGTTAGTTTTCAATCCAGACTGGATTATCTGCAAAACCAGAGCAAACTGGTTGGTTTTCTTGTTAAATAAATCAAAGAAGGCTCAGTCTTAAGGGGTTTATGCTCCGCAAACAGTCAGTGAGATTCATCCTGGTTAACGTAGGCAGTAAAAACAGCCAACAAACTGCAGAAAGTTGCGGTGTGATTATTCGACAAAACTGTGTGTGTTTGTCCACTGCACGTGGAAACCATGTCTGAGATGTTCAAACGGTCATTGTTTCTTCCTCTGCGCTGAATCAAAAGACGGCAGTTGGCTGATATTAAAACGGTGTTTTCTGTAGATGTGGCAGCTCAGCACAGACCTGGCCAGAACACCACATTCCTGAGATAATCGCTGGAAACTTTTAAGTACAGTAAAGTTCCAGTGGGGAGTTTAAATTAAAAAATATGGACAAATTGCTTTATATTAATCCAGATCACTCCAAATCCACACAAATTAAGGTGCTGCTCGTACTCGTACTCACACACAAACACAGAACCGCCACCACAAAGCAGCTTATTAAACCATTAGCACCTTCTCAGCTCTGGGTGTTCAGTGAGTGGCATTTCAGGCCAGTTCGACTCAGTTCATTAAACAGAATCAGACAAAGTGGGACCTCCCAGTGGGGATGAGGGGTGAGAGGTCGTGACCCGCGGGGGTACGAGGCGGGTAGCTGGGGGTCTGGGTCTGTCATTCTGATTCAGACAGGTTGGTTTGAAAAACACTAGAGTCATGCAGTAAATCGACGGGACTGAGTTCGTAGTTTAACACGAGCGGGCTACAACCGGTAAACTAGAGAGCATGTAAAACACAGCACATGCACGCAGCCTCTCCGCCGCTCATCTGGAGGTTATTAAAGTGCACTGCTCCGATAGTGACAGCGCTTTGATCAGTCGGTAAGCTGGGATGATAGCTGTGTGTTTGGAAGAGGGGTGTGGTAAAAATCAGTTCAAGTTAGAAAAACAAAGAGGAATGAAGGGATAATGTATGTTTGAATATTGTAAGAGCAAAGGTTTTATCCCTGTCTTTATTTCCGCTTTGTCAGTTGTTTAAGATGAAATCCATATTAGTCAAATACACAAACATTTTGGGAAAAGAAAGACTGGTTTTGTGTCCACAGCTGCCACCGTCGGACGTTAAAAGGCCTTTCAATGAAATCCAGATTTTTTTTAAAAATTCAGATTATTATTGATCGACAAACATGAAAAGTTGAAAAGACGTGATTTTTTTTTTGTTAGGACCAGAAAAGATGTTTACAGAGATTAGTAGGAGTGTCTCTAGTTGAAGCACACAGAACTTGGTCAGTACATTACAGTCACAAATGCAATGGCAAAAAAACAATAAGAAAGAGATATGTGAAGGTTTGAGATTCCTTAAAAATAGGGTCTTAACAAATCTGAAATCCAATCAAATCTAAATGAATTACACAAGATTGTGACAGGTCTTAAAAATGGATTGCATTACGACAACGATGTCACTGCTGTGAAGTCGCATTAACTTCAGTCTCACTTTTAAATCTGTCTCTTGAGAAAAATTCCTATTGATCACGTTGCAACAAAATGACAAAATACAACCAATGTGGAACCACGTCTCATCTAAAAAAAATGTTAAAGTTGTTTCTGTTAACGTTACTGTCATGTTAATATTTGTAAGTGCAACTTCAACCAGATCTGGCTCGAGAACGGCTCAGTTGAAGACTGTTGAAAATGATGGATGTGAAAACAGCTGCACCTCATACTTTTTTTGGAAGTGTGGATGTGAAATAGGTCTTAAATTGCATCCACGTGGGTCTTAAAAAGTCTTAAATTTAACTTGTTGAAACCTGGAGAAACCTTGTTACTAAAAAAAAAGAGCTTTATTTACACTATCTGGTAGAATACATGACTACATTTTATTTAGTCTGTACTACTTCAGAAGAAAGGCTCATACTACTGATACTAGTGATTAAAATCCAAACATCTCTTTTCAAAACTCAAGTTTTTCAAGAATGGCACCAAAAACATCAGCAGACATGAAGCATTTTCAGACTCTTGGTTTTTGTTTTTCAGCCTAAACATCGTTTTTTTTTGTGGTTATTTTAAAAAATACACTACTTCTAATAACTCTGAGTACGTTTTTGTTTCTCTGAATTTTCCACTTGCGCCTCTTTCTATTGTTGTGTCCAAACACAGCATTTGAAGGATTTCATTTCTGGGGGAAGGGGAGACTCTCTCTATTAAAGGACAGTCAGCAGCTGGCTACGCCTGCTAAATCCTTCCCACAAAACCCACCCACCAGCTCCATCTGCTTCCCAAGTGGAACCCCCCGTCTCTCACACACACACACACACACACACACACACATATACTGTTGTACACCTTCATGGTGCTCTTTGATCCCCAGAGAGCGGAAGCCTACATCTGTTCTTAGTACATCAAATCCTTTAAAAACAATGAACTTGTTGTTGGCTGATAGAGTGTATATGACAGCGCAGTGAGGAGTGATGACACTGCTTCATTCACACTGTGTCTCCCTCACACTGCAGAGGTGCTTGACCTTGACATTGACAGTTGAGGTGTGTCTTTTAACTGTTCTCACATAATAAGCTGCCGTGCTACAGTTAAAGCTGCCTCCTCGAATCTACACCGAGAAAATCAGGAACATTTCAGTCCTATACGTCTTAGCTAAAGACCTTAGTGGTCTGGACTAATAGCGGATGCATGTCAATGGTTTCATTTCAGCGTAGGCTTCAGGTTTCATAAAGACATGTAAAATAAGATGAAATAAGCTGGTTAGTAAAAGGTTAAGTAGTCATTGTTTTCATAACCTTGAATGAGCCGTTTATATCTACAGAGGGAGCGGGTTGCCTTTCACAGAGTTTCTACAGCAGCTCAGAACGGACTTTCTCTTCTTCTTTTTTATGTTATTGTCAGTGGCATCCAGAGTTAAGGTACATTAGCATCACCTATGTTTGAGTGTGGACCGGAGTTAATATGTACCTTCACCCAAAAGGCCAGAACAGACAAACTAAACAGTGGCTCTAACAAGCAACATCCACTGTTCTCATCACCTATTATTATTTTTATTATTAGTATGACTTAAAAAATTAAGTTAAGCTTATCAGACGCAGCTCCTAAGATTAAATGTATGTGGAAAATATGGAAATGAATGGTAATTTTATGTATTTATTGTACTGTCCTTCCATGTTACTTTGCCCCGTGGTAACCTGTCTGCTTCCATCTGGCTTTCTGGGGCTGGTGCTGTGTGCATATTAAAATCATGGCTGAAAAACAAAAGCATTTTCTCTCAATGAAAAACATAGCCTCCTGCAAAGCCATCAGACAGGCTTTTTGTCCGAGCCTGAGTTCATGAGGATGCGAGGTGTCTGGTTGCAGATGGTGATGTTTGATCCCATATGAAAAATGAGTCAAGATAGACATAAATGGGAACCAGTGCTGCTCACAGATTGGTTGGCCTTTGACCTCATAGCAGGTCAATCCAGCTTTGTCTCCCGCAGTTCGGAAAAATGTATTCACGTGACGCTGACTTGGTCCTGAACTCACCTTTTAAGTGCACACGTATCATGAACGTCATTCATTCATGTACACGCAGACAGATAATGTATGGACACGTGTGGAGTCCTCGGGAGCTGCAGATGAACGAGGCACTCATCCCAAATTTAGATTCCTGGCGTAGCAGACCTGCTTCCATTGGGATCCGATGACCAAAGGCTGGGCGATCGACACACACAGACAGAGGAAGAGAGAGAGAGAGAGAGAAAATATGAGGCGGGAAAGAGGAAAGTCGCAGTAGAAAGGGACCTTAGAGAGGACATGCATTATTTATTAGTCTTCCTCTCCATCCTTTTTCTCCTCCTCCTCTCTCTCTGTTTGCTCCTCCTTTTTCCTCCACTGTCTCCTCTTTTTCATCTTCTCCTCCTCCTGTACACTCTCCATGTATTTAACATCCCCTACTCCTCACCTTTCATGTTTCTCTCCCTCCTCGTCCTCTTCATCCTCTGCTCGATCTTCCACACGTCTACTTATTCCTGTTCTTCTTCATCTTCCTCTTCAGCCACTTCAATCCTTCATCTCCCCCGCTGTCTTCCATCTTTTCTCATGGTCAAATCTTAAAATACTTTCACGAGTTGTTACAGAACATCACACTTCTTTCAGATCGACATTGAACTCGTAGAGGGATGATAAAAAGCTGACTTAGTTGCATGAAATCACACGTAGTCGTTTACCTCTTGTGATACTGTATGTAGCTATGCAGATTTCGGGTTCACCAAGATCACTCATATTTTGAGATTAAGAGCAAATTAGTCTCCCTGTTACTGCGGATAAAAATCACAACTGACTGTCAACAGCAGGACTCTGTGCTGATATTAATTAAGGACGAAAATTAAGGGTCAAAATCAAATCAAGAAAAGAAAAACTTCATTTGTGCAAGAAACTAATAAGATAAATAAGACAAATGCAGCCTTCCAGCTTTATCATATCTTTGGCATATATTTTCTAACACTGGAGGTTTTAATTCATAACTAAATGTCAAGTCCACTTAATTTATTGATCAGAATAAAATGGCGATGGGATGTTCTGACGGCTGAAACTGTTTTACTCAAGGAGGTTAGAGTTATTAACTACACACTCAGTCCACGCTGACGGTACAGCAGTTTTACAGACTGGGCAAAAAACCTGTTTATTTTTTCGATTATTATGGACTACTGCAAGTAGGTTGACGAGAAAAAATCAACTGTGTCCATTTTAAGATGAGTCTGAAACCTGTCAAAATACGGAACACTTGAAAACTTTCTGCAGCCACTGTAAATTCCCATTAATGTTTGAGTTCGCTCGTGAATTTGCGCTGCAAGGAAACACATACTGTGAACTGTAATAACTTTAGTATTTCTCGGTGTCACTTGTCTGGAGTGTGATACTGACAGAATCTGCGTGTTGTCTCTCTTTCTCTGTGTTTCAGGTGGCTGTTGTAAAACAAAAAAAAGATGAAGACACACATGCTGAGATGGAGGATCCAGACGAATGAAAGAGCCCCAGTTCTCTTTATTTATTACCTTCACAACGTGTGTGTGTGTGAGTGTATGTGTGTGTGGCGTGTGCGTGTGCATGGGAAGGAGAGAGAGCGCGTCGAGTATAGACATGGATGCATGTGTGCATTATGGATGGTATCTAAGAGTTCAGGCTATCATTTGCAAATTTTGTTTACTTTTTATAAGGTTACAATAACTCATATATCATTGTCACAGTATAAACAAAAAGGACTTTACTATTGGTACATATTGTGTTTTGTGTTTGTAACTAGCCTCCTATTTAAGAATGTATATTTGTATGTACGATATACTCATCTAGAAACTATATAATGGACGATTTTAATATTGCTTCATCTTCTCACCACTATACTGCTCTTGCCAACACACACGAATCAACAAACACATACAGGAAACAAAATACGTCTACGAAACAAAACTAACGCGGTCAGTGAAAAGAACGAGTTTTCCATTTCTTTATAAGTAGGTTCAACTTGAAACAGTGGAACCAAAAACAATAATAATAATAGCGATGGAAGGCTTTCAGACAGTGTAACACATTCTCTGGCGGCCATTTTGGAGGTCCTCGGCTGTTTGATAGCAAAGAAAAGTACAAGTACAAGTCAGCAGAGTGAGTGGAAAATACTTCAGATGGCTACGTTTCATCTTTTCTTTAAGAAGCATTTAGTAAATAAATGGTACATGGAGCTAATTTTGCGTTAGCAGTGTTAATGCAGTAGCCAACTGTAGTATTTATCCACGTTATCGTACCTCTGTTGGTATTAACCCGTCTGATTTAATCACTATAAAGCATCTAGTTAGTAACCATTAAAAGGGGTCAGCAGTAGTTGTGAATTAACATATTCATATTTTTTGCTGTTTCCTATCCTTTCTTGAAAAAATACCCTTTTCTTTGCCACCTGGGTCTTATTTTTGTAGTTTTCATTCTACGTATTTTGTTTGTTTTTTTTTAGCAAACTTAGCGACTGAAGACAGCATTCTCACCAAAGAGCAGCTTTATCAGAAAAAAACGTTTGACGTTGAATAGTGAAACATGAAGGTTTAAGGTTCTTACAGGCTGCTGATGATATGTTTTATACATGATACATGATTTATACATTATCTCAGTGTGCAGGCTGTAGCGGAGGCTCCTGAGCCCCAGAAATGACAGACAGCATTACATTACAAGATATTGTATTGTCTGATCCTGTAATGAGGTACATTTGCTGCACAACATGGTAGCAAACCAGAAATGAATGGGAGCCATGTTGGACTCCCGTATCTGTTAAAACACAAACAATAAGCTTAATATATATAAAAGCATTATGTATATGATGCTTTCAATTTCATTTTTTTTTAAACTGTGCACTGATTGGATTATTTTTGAAAGCTCAAATAATACATTAATATTTTCTTTGTAAATTATGAAGACTGACTTTTCACTACAGTTTTAGTACTACTAGGTTTTTGTTCAGGACATATGCCTACATCTGAACATCTGTGTGAAACTTTAAGTCGCGTGTTCCCTGTTCATTTTATAAACACTGAGCTTACTGCTATCTCAAATATTATTTCTTAGTAAACATCCATGATTTACACGCTTAAATGCTTTTTAAAATTAGGTGTTTGGTTTGTGGACAGCAGTTTGCACCAGTTTGAATGCACACATTGACCTTTAAGAATATTTATGTGTAGACAAGCTTTAAACAGGCTTTAAGTAATTGCACTGCAGTCGACAATATATAATGGAGATGTTACACATTGCACTAAAGTAAACCATAGATGATGAGAAACGATGTCTACAAAACTACAAAATTAAGACCCAGGTTGGAAAACGGTAACAAATAATGCTTTCATTCTCAAGTGGACCTCCATGATGAACCCGGAGCTGACTGATACGAGTTGCGCCTGAAACGAGTAGGATACGAGTTGAAGCCTCTCTCTCTCTGCAGATGTTGACGGTGCACACATAACATATAAACAGGGACAGCACCAACCAGTGTGCGTACGAATACAGACGCAATACCGTAATTGACAGCAGATGTAAGTGTGTGCGCGTGATAGACAGCTGCATGTGTGTGTGAGTGTGTATTAAACATGGGCAATAGCTAAGCACTGGTGCTTCCATCCATTTCTATGAGCTAATGTACAAAAAAAAAAAAAAGAAAGCTAAAAACACCAAGGCAATAGGCTGTGCAGACTATTGTTTGATCTGGCCCACGACAATCCTCCCTTTCACTTGATCTGCTACAGCTGAAAGATCTGCAATATTTTATCACAAATGGATCATTTGTGCGACTTTTTTTTGTTCAGTTGATGAGTCAAATATTAAGACGGAGCTTTTCTTATCTGACAAATTAATGCACGAATGAGCAACTTTTGCAGTGTGTGTGCTAGTGTGTGCGTGCAGTATGTGGAGTGTAGGTGGTGAATAACTTCGAGTCCCTCTACCATCAACTTGTGCTCTCATGCACAGACCCCCCCCACCCCCCATATGTGTGCCCCTCAACATCCTACATGTCCTAAAACGTGTTGGAACTTCCTCCGACACCACGACATTGAAGGTCGGCTGAATAACGTGGAATCATCTGCAAAGATGTTTATACTGTTTTTTGAACTTTGTTTTCATGTTTTGTGTGGAAATATTTGAATATTACAGCTTAGAAGTATGGTGATCATTGTGAAGTACTATCAATACAATGGCTTCCTCTTTATCAATCAGTTTGAAATTGACTGAAACAATAATAAAGGCCCTGCGCTGTTAATTAAAGACACAAGGCTGCAAATGTGAGGCCATGGATAATAAGAAGCTGTGGATACTTATCATGGTGCTCTGTGGCCTCTTACACTTACTTATTACACTTACACACACACATTCATATTCATATTATAGATGTCTTGCCTGCTAGGATACATTTCCTGCACTCATCTAATCCCGTCAGCTACAGTACAGTTTGAACCTGCAGCCCCTCCGTGCCCCCACCCCTCCCCTCAGCTGGTATCTGTTTGGCAAATGAAGGCTTTCGATTGAGATTTTTCAAAGTTAAGAACACTCACATGCTGTATTGTGTGTTGAAAGTCCCTCCTCTCCATTCTGTCCGTAGAGTGAATCCCTTATTAGAGCGACTCCAGTGGAATAGATAGGGGACGAAATCCATCAAGCTTTTTCTGTGCAAACATGTGTCCGAGGCCTCGTCCACATGCACATGGGTAGCAGATGAAGTTTTAGGTCACTGAAGCTGACCTTTAGGTAAACTTCTACCAGGGTGACGTCACAGTGTGCGTCGTGGCTGTAGAATTAGAGACATATTGCTCCGTGTTGGTTTTCGGTTGTGTTTTTTTAAAAGTTTCATGTGGATAAAAATTTTATTTAAAACTGCGCTTGTGCAGTTTTTTTGAGAAAGAAGAGGAAAAACTTGTGAACATGTGGACTCGGCCTGGAATTCTGGTTGGTTCTACAACCTGGTTACCAAGAAAACAACTGATGGATAATGTACACTGGGATGATTCAAGTCCTGCATCACCCTGTCAGGCTTATCTCGCAATAACGATGGGCCCCACTGTACATTATCCTGCTTATTACACGGCTGTTTACTAAAGAAATCAGTCATTTGACCAAAGACATTAATTTAAAAGTAATTTATTTATCGATTTAAAAATTATTTTATCACTTCCACTAAGAACATAGAACTGCGCACGGCATAACAGCAGTGTGTTATACAGAAATAACAAACCATAGAATGGCATCATTGACCAATCAGTATCGAGTATTCAAAAAAGCCGTGTAACAAGGAATCTTTGTAGAATATTCACCTGATTAATCTTCGGATAATTTTGGAGTGAAGTTTTTGCACAGGACAAAGATTTTAGATTTCCGTCTCCCATCTTTTCTCAGTTCAGGAGCAATATTACCACCATCTATAACCTTCACTGTCGTCTTTGCAAATGTGTATAGTACTATGAGAGACAGAAATGCAAATAAATGAAGAGGCGTTGACATTTTACCACATGGACATGGGTGCTTCAACTATAGAGAATGGTTCCTCTGAGGCAAAATCAATAATTATGGGCTAAACTCTCCCCGATAGCGTTTAAAGGAAGCACTTTAAAGAAGAATCAGTTTGCCCTACATTCCAGCCTGTACGGTCACTTATGCACTTGCTTTGCCCTTAATAAAAAATAAATAAATATTATCCCCCAGTGCTTCGCCCGATGTGCAGAGCCAAAGAGCCTACCTTGTAAATTAACCTTCACCACAGATTGAGGCGAGCTCGTGGAAATGCTGTACTTGAAGTTATCTGGCGGCTTTTCAGTGTCATCCGCAGGCTGTGATTGTGCGACAGAGAAAAATGGGAGGAGAGGCGGTGGGTAATGCCAGTAAAGCGGCGTGACAGAAGAGGGTTAATACCATCGAGCTGTGCGAAGATTGCCCGGCCTCGTGTGGCTTTAAGGGATTGCAGGGAGTATTAGCAGCTGAATAATTATTTTTGGTATGTTTTCTCTTTGTGCGCACTTCCTGTGTGGCACACATCGGTTCCTTCTCTTACTGCTGTGCAGCTTTATCAGCCTGCAGTCTTGTACGAAAACATATATATTTTTGAGTCCTGTGTGGGCAGAGTCCCTGAAGGCGCTCTGTTCAAACTTGAATGTTCTTCATAGATTTGAAATGGAGTCCAGTGAAGGAAAGACTTGGTGAAATTGCACATTAAGCACTGTGACAGGAAAAAATAAAAAAATAAAATAAAACAAAAACAAATATTTTACCAGAAATATCAAAGGTGACTGAAAAATGTTGGTGGTGAAACACTATGTATGACGTGAAACAGTGATGCTTCCACTATGTTTGTATACAGGGTTATAAATGTCCCCTTACTGCTATCAAAGAGAAATCCTTTATGAATATACAAACATCTATTTTTGGTGGGAAGAAATGGTATCGGTTGGAAAACTAAGCGTGCATCCTCGCTGTGCTGAAAAAAAATGAATCTGTGTTTGCAACTTTTTTCCAACAAAGCTTCTCTCGCGTTTTATTTTTCTTTTTGTATGCTGCACTGAAAATACGTCATTTTCACACGTGGTTTGGAAAACAGAAGTGTCGTCAGTCACTTCATCAAGTGAAACAATATAGTATATAGTAGAATAGCTGTTGCATTATTTGTTACGACCTGTATGTAATGTTATTATGGAAGATGTAATGTCCTTCTGTAAATGTTGTTTAATGTTGTTTTACCTGAAATAAAATTTATTAATGCTTCAGATGTGTCTGCGAGGCTTTGACTTGATGAGATGAAACTGTGTTATTTTAGACAAAGGACAGACGAGCGTCCCACCTGAAATACTGGTTTTATTTTCAAACACTTTTGAAAGCTAACTTTTACAACATAAAACCAGAAGATTCTGCCTAGATTCTGTCTACAAGCCTCAGATGACTGCAAAAGGACATAGACACAAACCAAATATATCTATAAACCATATATTTTCATTACGTGTATGTCTTATCTTTCAGACAGTGATGGGTTTTCATTTATTTATATATTTATATATTTTATGAAATAAAACAGATCATTTTACATCATAGTGGCAAGAACTCTTTTACAAAGTAACAAACAAATATTTAAATCTCTCAGTGCATCAAGCCTGAGAGAAAAAGAATCTATATTGTTTTAGAAAGTCTATTTAACATTTGAACAGACACAAGTCCAGCCCAACATTGGAGCCTTTTTTTTGAAAAGAAAGAGGAAAGAAAGACAGAAAAACTTATATCAAAATATGTACATGACTACATGAGTATTTACCCAACCCTACAACTATATCAAATACAAATAATACATTAATATAAACTATAAACATCCATAACGCTAAAGAACAGAACAATATAAACAAAAAAAGGTTCAAGTGAGACAAATGGAAACCGAAAAGAAAAATGCAGCATTTGCTCCATGTTCTCAAGAACAAACTGTGACGTCCAGAATGTCTAAATATAACTTGTAATGTTTTTGGGCATGAGTCCAGTCCAGTGGTCAAATAATGAGCATATTATTTTGTAACTCATCTCCATTTTCTTACAATGATTCTGCATCCAGTTAGCACCACTAACTGATCCCAGCAAAGCAAATGTGGGGCAAAGAGGATGCTTGTGTGGGACAATGTGGAACATATTATCAATACTGACAAGTAAATGTTTGATGTAATGTCAAACTTAAAAATTAAATGTATACAATAGACTCTGCAGGACACACGTTCGGCCTTCAACACATGAAGGACTGAACAAATAGTTTGCCCAGACTTTCACAACATTCATTTAGAATGAACAAACGAAGCACTACATCAAGAAAATCAACAAAAAGAACAAAACAAGCACGAAATCATCAACATTTTCTTTCTGATTTCAAAAAAGGGCTCTAATGTGCAGTTTAAAATTGATGTTTTACTGCACAGTTTAAAACATTAGTTAAAAAATGTGTTAAAAAATGAATCACAATGTAATCAAATGTAATAAGTTACATTGATGAAGTTATAAAATACCTACATTTTGAACCTTCTCCATTTCAAAAGGGACCTTTACAACACTGCTCCTAATACTCACACAGCAGTAATCTGTGGAAATGAGCAGAAATTAACATTTTCTTCTGATTTTCTGAAAATTCGGTTAAAATTTGGGATTGGTTTGGATGGAAACATAATTTAAATCTGCTTGAACTCATGTATTCTCTTTAAAATCAAAGTGTGGGACAATGCGGACCTGGTCGCTCTATTCCTACCATAAACAGCCCACTTACTAAAGGTGTTATGTTATGTTATGTTGTGCAGTAAATGTTCCCTACATCTAGAGTTTGTTTTTTAAAACAATGATCATAAAGTTACTCTATGCGAGACATGATTAATTATTTCAGACGGTCCTTATTTGCAGATATTACGTATTTCACTAGTTAATAACATAGTTTAAATCTTTTTTCCAGATGGTGTTTTACAGACACTGTTCCAATACAAATGTTCTCATTTATCTCTGTGTCTCTTCAGTATCCTGTTGCTTTGCTGTTGTACGATAATTGTTCGGTTAAAACACAATATGTTGTCATTATCCCTCTGGGTTTGGGGGCAGCTCTCACGCCAAGACATCTGAACTTACTTCCATGAAAAATCACTTAATTTTCAAGCTGACAGTCGATGTTACAATCAAACGTGCTTGTAAAATTAAGGACTATGTGTTCAGCATTGAAGGCAGAGCAGTGTGTGTGCAGGTATTGTCGCCTTTCTCTTTTCACTTGATGTAATTGAATGTTTGTTAATGTCTGTCTTGTCTATTTGTGTCTTAAGGCCTCCCTGTGAATCCAGAAGATTCAATGAAACAGTTTATCTTCACATGAATTGAATCTGTTCTCCTAGAAGCGAACATGCATTATACAGTACAGTGCTCTGCTTTGTGCAGACAGAGTGCAGTTTAGGTGTCATTTGCCAACACAAGTTGAGACATAACTTCCTGTAATCAGCCTGTGCATGAGGAATCTGTTTATACGAAATCAGCTGAAGGTGGAAAAATACATACAATCCCTAATGTAGACAAGATGAGAGCAAAGCTTTCCAGCTGGCACCGCAGTCTGTCTGTCTGTGAGCAGGAGTGTAAAATGCACACTGACATAGGAATGCTAGGTTTTCTTCCCTGGGCTGTGCAGAGCAGAGGAGGCAGAGGAGCTGCAGTCTGCAAACAAACTGTGCTGATTGATTTTTGTCTTTGGGTTCTTGTCAGTCTGGCGGTGTAGTGAGGAAATCAATGGTTCAAGAAATGTCTTGTTGATAGAGCTTAAAGAACTCATACAATTAATCACCAAATGCAAAGAGAGCAAAAGTCCTGACTTCATTTGTGTGCAAACCACTGCCTTCTGTGAGTCAGTCCAGTCTCACATTAACTGGTTTCATTCCTTTTTTTATGGGTCTTTCTGGCATTAATTAAAGGTGCAATATGTAACATTTGCTTGTGCGAGTGAAGTTTGTGTTGGAGTGCGCGTTGTGCTGGGAGCTGGACATTTGTTGACATCAGCGGACTCCATTTCTACACTAACAGTAGCTAGTATTGCACCCTGTTGCCACTGTAGACAGTGTTGGCGACTATGTTCAGTGTAAAGTCGCTAAAGCCTGCTCGAAAAGTCTCAACAGACATAACATAACACGCGAATTTGCATGTTCGTGACATCATCGCATAACTATTCATATACATTAGAAATTCTGTATTTTGCGGAGAAAAAAAAGTAGTTAAGTCATTAGTAATTTCATCTAGATGATGCCATGCTTACAGTTTGGTTAGATTCAGGCATAAAAACAACTTGATTAGGGTTAGAAAAAGAGCCTGGGAAATGGCTAAAGTAAGAAAGACAAAGAGGGTCATGACCAAGCGGCAGAATGTGAGACTTGGGATTTCACCCAGTCAACAGTCCTTCAAACTGCTTCTTTTTCTTTTTTAAAGTCGCTAAAAGGGTTTTAAAAATCGGCAAATCTAGTGAGAAAATTGCTAAGTTGTCTGTAGAGGAGCAGAAGGGAGCCCTTGAGGCACTTGGGAGTAAGCATGAGGATTATCGCTGAAAATTTGGCCCCAGTCCTCTACATAGAATTCAGTGTAGCTACAGGCTTTTACCATGGATATAGACAACCAAACCAAGATACATGTTAAATATTGCACTTTTAAGTCGCTAGCATAAATTTATGAAGCCATGACAAGGTTTTACCAGTGCAGCATATTAAATATTGTTGTTTCTTTCTGTCTTATCCTCGATATCCAACCACACCCATGTCTACAGTCATCTTTTTCCTATTTTCCTTCCTGTCCTGTTGCTGTTGCAGCCGTGTCTGGTCCACTTGCAAACACCTGGCTCTTCTGACAAGCATTTAATCTGAAAAATGGTTGGACTGGTTGTGTTAAATGGAGTTCAATTAACTGAGAAACACTTTTACTTACTAAAACCATTTCCAAACCAAGGTCATTACCCTGATTTTTCAGAACACTGTGAATTTTGATCTCAAAGGAAAAACAGTTAAAGCAACATTTTACCCGGATAGTTACACGACTACTACTACAGATTACAATGCTGGTATTAATGCGGAGGCTGCATAGACAAGTCGAAATCATCAAATTGAAAACACTTTTCTAATATTGAAATGATTAACAGTCAAAATAACTCCAGACTTGTCACTTGTAACTGCACAACACAGGCAAGTTGCAGTCATGTGTTAATTGTCTTTCACACTGTAAACATGTTAATGGGAACCTTGGAACTGTAACCAATGGAAATCCATGAATTAAGATCTAAAAGTTTACTGTCAACGTGTCAAAATGTAGAATATTATTGAGTGTACATGATTTGTAGTCAGGGTCTTAAACTCGCAGATGGTTGGCAGTGCTGTTCATCCTGAACTGAAATGAACCTCTGCAATCCAGGCGAACATTAGGAAAAATATAGACCCTCCCAAACCCCCATCATCCAGAGAGAGAGAGAGAGAGAGAGAGAGATGTACATCTGTAAAGTTACACACATTAACACAGGCGTGGACAGGAAATGTGTCAGTACATTTTACTAATAAGATGAAACGGACTGAGCTGATATTCTCTCACTCATTAAAACAACACTAAAACTCTTTTTCCAGAATAAATTGCCACCTTACTTATTTCATTGTAGCTCCACTTCAATTTATTTTCTCCTTAAATTATTCTCTTTTTTTTAATTATTTGATTCTTACTACATTTAATCTGGATTTGTGCCTTGGTATGAACAACTTTAAACATGTTTGTTCTATTTA
>JAPQRN010000009.1:18137785-18155374 GCA_037367275.1 Coranthus polyacanthus
AATTATTTGATTCTTACTACATTTAATCTGGATTTGTGCCTTGGTATGAACAACTTTAAACATGTTTGTTCTATTTAATTATTATTATTATTATTAATTATTTAATTAAAGTTGATTTAATTTCACTCTAATGTGCAAATAGGCTATTTATTTCACCAAATGTTTTACAGTAGCATATAAGGACACGTGCTGAAAATAAAACTCATGTTTAACACAATTCAAAACCCAGAGAATAAGAGAAAATACAGGCTAAATATGAGCACGGTTTAAACACAATTAAAGCCACAGAACAAATACCTAGCTGTATATCTTATCTTTCTTTTTTTATGTCTATCTAAGCAGACTGTGCTAAAACGGATAGAACTTGTGGTAATTTTTAAAAAAGAAAAGAAATTAAAGTAAATGAAACTATAAAACACGAGAGCATCTAGCTAGCTAACTAGCTAGCTCTAGCAACATATACAAAGTATAGGAGTGGAGTGTTCTGTAAACTGTAAAAGTAGGCTGTAAATAGTAAAAATGAAATAAATATTGTATGGATAGCCCGTAACTATATTGATAGTGACATGATGCGGCGACAGGACGCTTAGGCAAAAGCCAAAAGACAAAATAATGCTATGTAGTTAGTTTACTATAACTCTAGTCCTAATAGTCCTAATCTGTAACGGAGCACATGTTGAGTTGTGCTTCAGATTTGCCTCGCCGTAGTGTTACACGGCTTTTATTTAGAAGGTTTGTGGAGGAAGTGATGGGAATGTTTGGTCGTACTTGACTGCGGAGGGTTTGATGGTGAGGGAGAGCAGAACAGGTTTGAACGGCAGACTGACGCTGTGTCGGGCACACGGAGGACTGGAGCGGCTCCTTTCCTGGAGGATACGCGGTATTTTTTTTTTGTGGATTTTAACCGGAGAATCTGAGGTTGTGATTAAGGACGGGGGGGTTTTTTATGTCCACCTCGTCGTGTTATCTCGCCGCAACGAGAGGTCGCGGGGAAGGAGCAGTAAATTCGGCCGGGAGAAACGAAGAAAAACCAACAAAGAGCGTTCAGGGAAGTGTTTTCTGCCTGGCAAGGTAACGTAAGTTTGTTAAGCAACACATAGAAAGTACGGCAGCGGCTAAATCCTTCACAATGGTTCACTACAGACTCCTCCGCGCGGTTTTGACTTTGTTGTTTTTTATTCTGCTCCTAAACGTGGGGATTTTTCGGGTAAATGGACAATACGGCGGCAGTGACCGAGGAATGTCTATACCGGAGCACGGATTCTGCCAGCCCATTTCCATTCCGCTGTGCACGGACATCGCGTATAACGAGACTATCATGCCGAACCTGCTCGGTCACACCAACCAGGAGGACGCGGGGCTGGAGGTGCACCAGTTCTACCCGCTGGTCAAAGTCCAGTGCTCCCCGGATTTAAAGTTCTTTCTGTGCTCCATGTATGCCCCCGTGTGCACGGTCCTCGAGCAGGCGCTGCCCCCGTGCCGCTCTCTGTGCGAGCGCGCGCGGCAGGGCTGCGAGGCGCTCATGAACAAGTTCGGCTTCCAGTGGCCCGACAGCCTCGCGTGCGAGTCCTTCCCCGTCCACGGCGCGGGGGAGCTGTGCGTGGGCCAGAACATGTCGGACCGAGCGGACACGGAGTCACCCGGGCACTACACCACCGAGCGTCCGCCTCCTGACCCCGCGAACGGTCAGTTCAGGTGTCCGTCCTCGCTCAGGGTGCCGCCGTACCTGAACTACCGCTTCCTCGGGCAGGAGAACTGCGGCGCTCCGTGCGAGCCGAAGCGGTCTCACGGGATGATGTACTTCAGCGAGGAGGAGCTCAAATTCGCTCGGATTTGGATCGGGATCTGGTCAGTGCTGTGTTGTGCTTCCACTTTATTCACAGTGCTGACCTACCTGGTGGACATGAAGCGCTTCAGCTACCCAGAGCGGCCCATTGTCTTCCTCTCTGGTTGCTACACTATGGTGTCCATTGCCTACATTGCTGGATTTTTACTGGAAGACAAGGTGGTTTGCAATGACAGGTTTGACAATGACATAAGGACTGTGGTGCAGGGGACTAAAAAGGAGGGCTGCACCATCCTTTTTATGATGCTGTACTTTTTCAGCATGGCCAGCTCCATATGGTGGGTCATCCTGGCTCTCACCTGGTTCCTGGCAGCCGGGATGAAGTGGGGCCACGAGGCCATCGAGGCTAACTCGCAGTACTTCCACCTGGCTGCCTGGGCCGTGCCTGCCATCAAGACCATCACCATCTTGGCTGTAGGGCAGGTGGACGGAGACGTGTTGAGTGGGGTTTGTTTTGTGGGCATCAACAGCGTGGACGCCCTGCGGGGCTTTGTCCTGGCGCCGCTGTTTGTCTACCTGTTCATCGGCACTTCCTTCCTCTTGGCTGGATTCGTGTCCCTGTTTCGCATCCGGACCATCATGAAGCACGACGGCACCAAGACGGAGAAGCTGGAGAAGCTGATGGTGCGGATAGGGATCTTCAGCGTGCTGTACACGGTGCCGGCCACCATCGTCATCGCCTGCTACTTCTACGAGCAGGCATTCAGAGAGCAGTGGGAGAGGACATGGATCAGCCAGACGTGTAAGACGTACGCCGTGCCGTGTCCTGTCCAGAACCACCCCAACATGAGCCCCGACTTCACCGTCTTCATGATAAAATATCTCATGACGCTCATTGTGGGCATCACCTCCGGTTTCTGGATCTGGTCTGGGAAAACACTCAACTCCTGGAGGCGGTTTTACACGAGACTGGCCAACAGTAAACAGGGTGAAACCACAGTGTAATGTGGCTTTTACGCCCCCCAGAAACAGACTGCTCATTGACAAACTGAATGATAGTCCCTTTTATTATTTTCTTTTGTCTTTTCTCGGACTTACAAGAGACACTCCATATGTTTTTTAATGTACATACACATTTGTGAGATTTTTGTAAGTATATATTTGTATTTAAAGATTTTAAAAATTCTTTCTTTTTTAAAAAAAAAAATGCCTTTTTTTCATACTTCTGGACATAATGGAATCGTACTGAATCATCACAAAGAGCCAGCTGACCATCAAGGATCCGAGGTCTCATGACCTGACTTACTGTGGACACCACTGGGTGTTTGTGTCTTTGATCAGTGAACTGCCTGTGAGCAGCGGGTCTATTCTAAGCAGTGTCCCGTGAAACCCAAGTGCTTCCTCGTGGCTCCCTCTTATCCTGATTAACCAGCTGTAGTTTGTGTCTGTTGTACAGTCGAGCAGCAGTTGCCTGCTTCTGAAGGGAAATGTCAGCAGTCTGGGACAAGAAACGGTGCACAGACTGTGAATGCGAGTCATTGTGACAGATGGTCGTGGTCTGTACCTCAGGCCCTGACAGTTTTAACATTCCTTTCCATATAAAGCTCATACAATCCTGCCTATTTAAAGGACCATACCTGTGTTTTTGCATGTTGCAGTCATGAAAACTTGTATCGTGGACACTATTGTTTCCCCTTCCTCCCAAAATTGGCTTGAATTAGATTGTCCTGCTCACCATTTTGTTCTGGTTACTAATGCAGATATAATAGCAGATTGAATTGAAAAGGCTGCCCTGTGTTAAACACAACAGTGACCAAAGTTTTGACACTTAAATTGATTTTAGTACCATGATGAAAAGGACAGAAAATATATTCAAAACTAAAAAACCACCATGCTAGGCATTAAAAATAATCAATTCTGAATGGTTACAACCAGCAGAAATGCTGATATGGTCCTTTCCAACAATGATTTTAGGGAATCAAAGTAACATTAACATGGCTTTTGTATTTAGTTAAACAAAAACCTAGCTTGTTGTTATAAATCCAGCAGAAGACCTTTAATTTAAAAAGTATATGCATACAGTGCTATGAAAACCAAGTGGACACCTCTTAAGCCTTTATCCCCGAGTGATGACTGTAAAACTGATGGGACGTTTTGCAGAAAATGAATAAGAAACTGTTTAATCGTTTTAAATTATTCGCTTCATTTTTAAAGCCAAGACGTTTTTAGCTTCTCAAATGTGAGGATGAGTAAACCTTTGTTTTTAGGATTGATTGGATTTGTCGTAGTGTCTGGACAGAACCTTGTGCTCTGTTTTCTGATATTTTTTTTCAGCAAAGTGTCAAATAATTGCGCAAGTAACCAGCAGATTAATTGTCAGTGAAAACAGCTGTTAGTTGCAGAGATTACTAGACTGATCAGATAATGAAATTAATTATGAGTTTTATCCTCTTCAGAAGCTAAACACTAATCTCAGCATGGGTTTATCGTGTAGGGTGGGGTCACTTTCAACAAAAACATGAGCGTGTTGTGGAATTTAACGTTTACTTCGGGATGGCTTTTGGGGTCAAGGTTGTTTCGGGAAAAAAAAAATAAATCACTCAGTGGACTTTCTACCGAACAGCAAATGAACCTGGAAACAGAATAAATGTTGGCATAAATGTTTGAAAACCACATACTAAACACAAACTAAATTTCTGCTCAAGCAACACGTGTAAAAGCTTAAGAGGCGTCCAAAGCGAAACATGCCACTGTAAATTTGCTTGATGGTGGGGGAGGTTTGTCGTGCACATATCGTAAATGTCGATAACACAGTACTTTTTTTTTTGTTTTGTTTGTTTGTTTGTTTGTTTTATTTTCTATTTTACTTAACCCGGAGGATGACTGTGGCTGTTATTGTTGAGAGGAGACTTGGGTTGATCTGAGTACGTAATTCGAGCCTGGTGAACATAGCTGCGTGTCTGCACTGTGGGACTGAAGAGCAGCCAGCAGCTTGCATGTCTTCCACCGCAGGAGAAAGGAAGCCTTGTGTTGAAATGCAGAGCGGCTGCTGTCAGTGCAGCTTGGCTCACACACACATCATGACTTGTGTTCTTGTCAAATGCTCTTCCACACGGTGCTTCCGGTTCATAATAATCCTTTTATTGTGTTGACGGCTCCACAATAGTCATGGCTTTGAAGTCATTTCCTTTGCATTTGCTATGAAGAGAACCTTTATATTTATAGAAAAAAATCTTATATATACACCACATTGATTGCTTTATGAGAATAAAAACAGTCTCAACATTGCAACTGTCAAAGCAGACTCTGTAAGATGTCTTTTTTCGTTTTAAATTGATAAAGGAGCTGTTCAGCGTTTTTGAGAACGCTGTTTAAAGGTCATTATTATCCCTTCCTCAAATACTCAAGATTCCCGTGTGAGATATGCGAGTCGGAATCCACACGCCTTATTCTGTGTATTATACCGCATTCAACCAAAGCTAATGCGAGGCTTTAGCAGTCTGAGCTGGTGAAATCAAAAAGACAAAACAACACACAGAATTCCCTCCTTTGTGTTTGCACATTCCGTGTCCGTCCTTGGCACAGGTGGAGAAATAGTAGCACAAAGAGAGAATGCGAGATATCTGTTTGATTTGTTTAACTCAGACTGACTTTTAGGAAACATTTTGGCACAAAGAACTGCTGATTTTTCCATCCATAGATGAGAGGAAAAATTCCAGATAATTTCACCTGTTTTTCATCAACAATAACTCTCATCATGTGCTTATGGTATGTGAGTGCAGTTTTAAAACAGACATGAAAAATGGATCCTTTAAATCTTTAATTCAAATGAGTTGCGACACCAACATAAAGCTAATATATATGTTGAGTTCAGTGACATTCCTTGCATATCTTGTCACAATAATTAGAGGCAGCGCTGTTGTGTAATTAAGTACTCTGTCAAGTATATTGTATGTATTTGTACTGTACTTGAGGATTTCCTTTTTCTGCAACTTTATTTTTCTACTCCACTCCATCTCAGAGTTATACTACACCACCGTCACTCTACTTTTTGCTATCGAATCATAATGTCAGCCCATGCGAATATGTTTGTTTGAGTTGGAAAAAATACGCATTTCAAAATGATCAGTAATGATCTGTGTATTCTCAAATACAATGTCATCTGCAATAATCACAATGGGACTTTATCGCCAAATTGTGCAGCTCCAGTTACTTTGCACATTCATATTTAATCAATAGTGATGGTATTAAAAATGAACAAATAAATCATCAGTATTATTAGAGATTAACGCAAGAGCAATAGTTCTGAGCCCAGTCATTACAGCTGCAACAAAGATGAACACATTAGTAATAACAGTTATAACAATGTATCATAAAAATGAACGGGAACTACAATATACCGCTGAATTAGTTATTAGATGTATTTACAGTGTGATGCTAGAGCAGCCTATTTAATTAGCCTAAATGTACTTTACTACTGGTTACTTGAACCCATTTGGCAGCAGTTTCTCTGCTTCTGGTTTGAGCTGAACTAGTCAAAACAAATTGAAGGTTAGACTGTGACCACTGATTTAAGATAAGCAAACACTAACATGGTACATTTATTTGCGGGGCTGTAAAAGGGAATATGGATGAATGTTACCCATAGAAATGTAAACAGTCTACTCTGGTCTTGTTTTACTTTTATCGTGGTTTCAAAATCAAGCAGTTTTCTAATTTATGGCCATTACATTGCAGCCTCGTCTGTTTAGAACTGGATTATTGTCACTTACACATTAATATGCATTTTAAAAAAATCTCTGCACACCTAGCTGTAGCGACAGGTGCGTTGGAGAGGGTTAACCCTGAAGACGACACAAAGAAGCTCCCGCACACTGTCTCGCTTCTCTTAGATTTATTTTACAACATTACGGTCCCTTTGACCATCATTGGGTATGTCTTACCCGATGATGGTCAAAGGGATTGAAACGTAGAATAAATAAGCGAGACAGTGTGCGGGAGCTTCTTTTTGTTGTCTTCAACATTAATATGCATTAAAATGTACATGTATAATATATTTATCAGAGCTACAATTAGTCCGTTAGTTGTCAACTATTTTGAAACTGATTTGAGTAATTTTTTTATATAAAAAAAGGTCTAAACTCTAGTAAACAGAATATCTTTGAGTTGTGGATCAAACAAGACATTTTATAGACCAAACGATTAATTGATTAATAGAGTAAACAATGAAAAAAAGTTTGCTGCAGCCCTACTATATATGTATAGTGTCAACAGTCAAGATGAGGCTAATTTTACCTTGATTTTATTAGTTTACTAGAATCCATCGGATGAATGAAGACTAAAATTCGTATACAACAATTGATGGGTTTTATGCCTATAATTACTCAACACTAAGTACTTATATAGAGTATTTGAATGAATGTACATAGGCTACTAGCTAAACATTTGTGCTAAGCTTGGCTAAATATCACAGTAAACCTTGGTAAGATGCCCCGCTTAGAACAATTTTTTTTGGAAACATATGTAATACATATGATATATAATTTGAATACTGATGTAAGACATGCCAAGAAGTATGCCTAAATAAACACATTTATGGGGTATTTAATTCATAAGAGTATTTGAATATGATTAGGCTACTAGCTTAATGTTTGTGCTAAACTAGGCTAATGTAGCCATATATCCTCCAATAACAAACACATGGAGTTGAAACTGATTGACGAGGCAAAAGGCAAACAAGTACATTTCTGTTTTATTTGTATTATAATATCAAAGATATTACAAAAAACTCAACAAAGCAGCATACGGAGAATCTCCTAGCTTGTCTTGTTCTACCGTTGGAGTGGGTTTAATCAAACACTTTTCACTGGAATGCAGTCTAATCCCCATGACACCATGTATGTAGTTCGCACTAATGATTGCCGCTCTTAAAAAAGCTTTTGACCCTCATGTGGCAGCCATGTTCATGGGTCAGCTGCCACAGTCATTGTTCCGCGCACCGCACAGCTTCCTCTTTTATCAGCATTGCCGCCACACAGCTCCTTTGAGGTCGGACATGGATGGTCGAATGCATATGACAACTGTGAAGACTGCCCTTCTTTGGTAGAAAGAGGAACATATTTCGGACACTGTAATACTGAAAACCCACCGTGTTTCTCGTAGTGAGTCAGTCACTGCTGCAGTATATATCACAGGTTTGCTAGAGGTCTACTACTAGAGGTTTAACATCTGTACAAAGCTAGATAAAATGTAAAACACTGGAAGCAGTCAAAAGTTGTAATGCTGCTTTTTCTGCAGTCTTGTATTCATTATAATAATCTCTAAGTGAAGCTGTGGTTGGGTTTGGGGCTCACGGTCCTGCTTTAACTTTGAAAACTCACATCTGGTTCCACTGTATGATCTGGATATGAACATACAGTAGATTGTTTTACATGTGTCCTGCTTTTGGGAGAAGCTGAAGATAATATCAGGCAGCATGATCAGGCTTCTGTCTCCTGTTGCACAAAGACAAACATTTCTCCGGCACTCGATTGCAGTCCTGTTTTCCCCTTTTATGTCGCAAAACTCTTTTTTCCACTCGTACATTTTGGTTGCATCTAACGTCTCATTTTCAGCCCTGGAGAGAGCAAAAATGTCTGCCAGTACTGTAATAATCAGACATGTTCCAAGTGCAGTCCAGACGTTTTTACATTTTCATTAGCTTTTATTTATTTTTTTGTCTTTCAGGGTTTTATTATTTCAGTTTAGTTTCAAAGAACACATAAGTCGCTGGATTTACATAAAAGTTTATGTGTTTAGGTACTTTTAAAT
Organism: Coranthus polyacanthus; assembly: GCA_037367275.1. Taxonomy (NCBI): domain Eukaryota; kingdom Metazoa; phylum Chordata; class Actinopteri; order Kurtiformes; family Apogonidae; genus Coranthus; species Coranthus polyacanthus. The sequence goes on from JAPQRN010000009.1 coordinate 18,146,382, forward strand.
CTATGCATCTAACAACCAATTTCATTTTGGTGCCCAGGGGGAAAATGAATACGAAGCTGCAATTCTATATATTTAAATATTTATTTTATTAGCTTTATGAATGAATTTGTGTATCTTAATGTAACAGTTTTTGGCATTTCAGCAAAATTAGTTTTGTTTCTTGAACACAAGTTGAAAACAGGTGAAATGATCTCATCTCAGCAGATCTTTTAAAAGAAAATACGATCTTCAGACTTTCAGAGCGCAGAACAAATAGGCTTAAACTGCAATTGAAGACTCTTTGAAAGTTTGATACTAGAAGTGCTGAAGAATTTTCGTAAAGTTTTCGGAGACTACATCCATGGGATTGTAAGTGTAATTTTATGCGCTAAAACTCCTCATTACTCCTTGTGTTTTATCATTTATGCAGGCAAAGACTATTTCTTACATCTTAGCTGTAGAAAATACAGCAGATATGTTGAAGACTATAAGTAACATGTCTTAATAACTCCTGTGACTGCTAATCACCTGCACTTAAAATCACACAGATCCACTGTCACAGTCCTCCTCTGTCGTCATTCATCAAAATAAGGTGACATTTTGTAAACTCTCAACACAAATTATTATCAATTACGGGTATCAGAAGTAGAAAAATGGTGCAGAACAGTGTGCACATAGTCTATGTTTGCAGTAGTGGAATGTAACTAAGTGCTTTCTGCTCCGTTACGTTTTAAAACCCTCTTGGATTCGCTGGAAAATGCATCGTCACAAAGCTGAAAACAGTCCTGTTTTTCTGACTTCATGAAAAGGTGAGCTTTGAGAGATATGTGGTTCTCACAGGACAGCGACGCTACAAACATATGATGATCTTATAGAATATGATGCATCGCTGTAGATTAATCTACCAACAGTTTATAAAGTAGATCAAATGAGCTCAACCTTAAACATCTGCAGCAGTGAAATGAATCAAAAACATATGTAATAGTAAAAAACTTTAAGTACGTTTTGCTGATAATACTTTCATGCTTTTACTGAAGTAAGGTTTTGAATGCAGACCTTTTACTTGCAGTGGGGTATTTTCACCGTGTGTTACTAGTACTTTTACTGAATTAAAGGATCTGAGTACTTGTTCCACCTCTCTATAGTTGCATGTTTATAATGTGGTGATTCTGTCGGTTCCTGAGTTTACAGTCGCTCACACTTTAGGCTCACTTCACTTCTCTTGTGCCTCCTTCTTGTCTTTAACAACTGTTATTACTGTGAGCCTTTCTCAACCTGCCTGTTGTCATCAACCTGCTCCAATGAGCATCACCCCAGGGTGCACTTTACGAAGAATGCTCACACTAATTGGCTGCATCACAGTCCAGCTTAAATAGCCACATCAGATACTAATGTACCAGTCTGGCAGGTTTTTTTCCCTACTCGAGGGCAACTTGGAAAGCGCCGCTGCTTCCAGCACCGCACGCGCTACTGCTGCCTCGTGTTTCTGTTTGTATCTCAATCAATGCACTGCCACCACCGTCACTAAGCGAACACATAGCAAATAAAAAAAGATCTGCTCATTTCCCAGCAGCCCCTGTCTGAGCCTGCCTCTGTGCGCTCAGAGCATCATGTCTGTCATTGCCTTATGAAGCCAAGAATGAAAAATCGTCTACAGAGCAATCATGGCACAGTATTTATACACAAACAAGCTCCCTTTATCTCAGCATAATGCTCTATGGCATTTTTAGATCAGCCTTTCATACTTTGTAGGACAAAGTTAAAGGTGTTTTTTTTACATCTTGAAGCTCAGTTCTTTCAGATATCATATGCTTTAACTTCCAACGTCACGCACACAGCGGTTACAGCTCATAAAATGCAACACGAAGGTTATTCCTGTTAATGAAATGAAAACTATCTAAATAAAGAAAACTAGGTGTGAAAAACTTTTTGTTTAAGTGGAATAAAAATACAAACAAAGCTTTGCAAAAACCTATAACTAACTGGCACTGTTTGCAACTACAGAGAAAATGTCTTTAGTTCTTATCTTTGTCCTTTAATTTCATACATAATCCCAGTATATTGGGTGGATATGTAATCTTTATTTGACCTTTTATGTCAGTAAGATACATCTTCCAGTAGTTCTTCTGACCAATACCCATATTACGAAAAATACTAAAGTTAACAGTGACGCTATTAAAAACTAAACTAAAGCTTAGCTTTTTCAAGAACTAAAACTAGAAATCTGCTTTAAAAACTAACAAAAAACTAAACTGAAATTGAAAAAGAAAAGTCAGAACCAAATAAAAATGAGAGACTACTGAAAAATGCAAATAAACTTTATTTTTTAACTATCAACTAATCCATCATATTGTATATTTTATTTAAATGTACTTTGTATTCATTCCGTTCATTTACATTGTTTATACACGTGGCATCATTGGATAAAACACATGGAGGTCTTACAGTAGTCTGACTTTTAGAGCTGTTGATCATATTACTCAATGAAACAGCACACACACGTTTCTGTGCTCTGTTTACAAGTGTATCTTCTATCCAGTTGGCGCATGCCAGTTCACATAGCAACGTGCAATATACCACTAACTGTGCACCACATTCATCTTAACAAAGCCAGGCTACTTTCTTTCCTATCTCCTCTTCTCAAACACAGGGCCCACACACCAAGACTTACAAAACTGACCATCATCTCCAGTTATAGGACAAAACTTTTTGGAAATAAGCAGGTACATTTGAATTGTAAATATATGAAAAAGAATGTCTGATAATCTCCAGCACATTTCAAGTATGCACATTTCTGGTCTTGTATATCTTCTTCCTTCTGAAATGTAGTGAAGTAAAAGTAAAAAGAACATCTATTGATTGTACAAAAAGCTCAAATATCTCAAGTCTGCCTGAAAATAGCTACGTGAAGATAGAAAGATGTCGAGGATAGTCAACAGTAAAGTAAAAAGAAGGTCCTATCACTACAAATAGCCACTGTAGCCCCTTATATTTCTTCACGAGATGTACACGCAGCGTATTTGTATATGAAACAGAATTATTGAGTAGTGTGGGTACTCCTAGCTGAATGTGCTATAAATAAGATGGTAGGCCTCAGGGGAATGGACCTCCATGTGCTTTTTTTTCCATACATTTCTGTTTTACTCCTCATTGTTGAATTTCAAACTGCCTCAAGGTCAGACGTTTTTTTCAGTTTCTTTTCTCTTTTCTTTTGCAGCTCCAGCTTATACAGTAGCATCCCGCCAAATGAGCCGACACCACGCTGCCTGACACTGTGAACTCCACCTGCCTGTCTCCACCTGTGGATGACTGATGTGTTGTTTTATATACTTCTTAGGCTGTCTCTCGCTCGTACACCCACGAATGTCACTGCCTATGCTGCGCGAGTCAGATCACTGCCTTTCACTTGTTCCCTTTTTATCTCCTTTCCTTCCTTCTGCTGATAGTTCCACGCACCGAGAGGCAACAACTACATGCGTGTGCTCTCGTGTCATTTGCATTACAATTTAGATAAGGTCTGCTAAACCTATACATGCCCTCGTTTCGGTACTAATGCCAGTTTGGAGATTACGACGCAGTGGGAGCTGAGAGACAGAGTGCATTTCTCCCTGAGGAGTTGTTGTCAATCCTTTTGCACCGATGATAATGAAGGTTTGTGATAGTGTGACGGTGTTATCAAAGATCACACTGTTCAGTTATTCTCTTGAGAGAAAGAGAGCGTGCTGTTCCTAACACAGTGTCAATCACAGGGACACTATATCTTAGGGGGTAGAAGGGGAGTGGGTGGGGAGTGGGATGATTATCTCTCACAGCTCCCACCAATATCTCAACTCACCACATCGGCCCAATCTGCTCTCCCACACATGCTTTATTCTTCAGTCCATATGCATCTTCTGAGTCAAACCCAAAAATCATAAAAAATTAAACTGCTCTGCAGTCATGGCAGATTTCACAGCACAGTTTCAGAACCAAGAAGCAGACTCTGATTCAGTAAAAGCAGCAACTATGACCCCACTGGTAGAAAACCAAGCACTAGGTCTACGTTAGTGCTGAACGATAAGTCATATTCTCCTGCAAGAAAATCTTACATTTTTCAGTAAAAATATATAATTTCTCATAATTTAGGACTGTATATGAAAATGTGGAAAAGGTAGAGCTGTTAATAAATAAGAAATAACCAAAAAGTTTAAAAACAAAACATGCTGAAGAAGATCTGTGAAAAGTCCTTCAGTTAGTTTTGATACTGTCCATATTGACTTTATATTAATTTGGCTTTGGTGGTGCTAAAAATGGTTTGGGTGCTGAGTCAAGGGACAAGGACCTTGGCTCCAAATGAAGCCAATGCGGAAGTATCCTACAGTTGTAATACTGCTGACCGCCACTGGGGGTGGCTCCAAAAAGCCCTGGTTCCCATAGACTTATATTGAACTTCTCTCTAAAAATACTAAGTTGATAATTTTTTTACGGGACCCATTCTGGTATCATCTGTTCTTTCTAATAAGTGATCTGGTCCATCTTTAAATTTTTCCTCCGTTAATCAGATCTCAGGTCAAATATAAGGCTTTGATGTCTGCCGTGTCGCGCTTTGATTGACAGGTTGGTAGGACGGCTCACTCACTTACCGAGTCGGACCTTCTGAGTTTTCGTTTATTTCATAAAGCCCTTTTTTTCCTGACAGACAGCTCCACTGTAGTTGTGGTTAATAAGTTCCATTAACAAGACAGTAACATGACTTTGTTATGTAATGCTTGATGAAGTTTACCATTTATTGAGTCAGTAAGCTAGCGCTTAGCATTAACTCACCTTTGACCCCTCGTGCTAATGCAGCTGCGCCCCTTTTGTCTAAATATGGTTATGTCCGGCTCCAAAAAGCATAAATGGCTTCAACTACTGGCTTCAAAACGGCAGTTCAGAAAACAGTGTGTGACGTCACGGTTCTTCTGCCCAATAATTATATACAGTCTATTCTCTGAGCCTTATAACGGTAGGGACAACCCTGATGTGCCATGAATGCTTTGCAGAAGACTGCCTGGATGCAATGAATAGCGCAACTCATTTTATTTACACATGCCATGCATTTACCCTCAGCGTGTGAACATTTGACCTATCAGACAGAGCCTTTTTGATACGTGGGCCATCACAATACTAAACAGTGTTATCGCACATTGCAGAGTTTCCTCATATTGGGCACAAATTTACATGTAGGTACTTCTAAAGAATCACGAGGTAATTTACAGAGAGACACTGACTACGTTTATCATTATTCCAAAAAAGTCGAATGTCGAAGATGAAAATTAATATTCCACAAATTTCCTGTTTACATGCAGCTGTGCACACTCCAATTAAAATAGGATTTTTGCATCAAGATGGGTTTTCTTTTTAAATTCTCCACCCATGACAGACGTCCCTGTTTCATTTCTTTCACGCATTGTGATATCTGTTTATCCAAAAACCTGTTGACATCCAAGTGTTTCATGTTAGCTGTGTTTCTCCTTTTCACCAGAAATATAGGCTTTTCTTTTGAACTTGCATCTCAGTATATCCTGTTTACTTGTATCAAATTCAGAGTATTATCATATTTGTAATAATAGTTGAATATTAATGTGCATGTAAATGTTGTAACTTTTGTGACTATAGGCCGAATTAGAGAAACGTTTCTTTTTGGGGGGGGGATTTTTAATAATTGGTGAACATAATTTACAGCAAAAGTAACTTGATCTGCTTAGATTTGTCTCCATTAAAGTGAAATAAGACACTTAATTGAAGGTAGAATTTCACATTAAGAACTCTTTATTTGCAGTTTATAATATGGATAAACAAATGATTGCAGAGTTGGGGTATTTATTTACATCATTCTGTTAAGTGACCCTCCTGAAACCGCAACCTTTGAAAACTTCGGACAGCAACAACAAAAAGCCATCACACACAGACTAAGGCTCCAGAAACCAGAGGAAAACTCATTATGGTTTTGTTTGTAACTGACCTACATTATATAAGAAGTGTGAAAATCATGACTCAGATCGTGGCTCGTGGCTCGTGATTCTACCTCTACTCTCACCAAATCGTGCAGCCCTAGTCATTTTACAGAGGTTTTTGCTCCAAATTCACAGGTGAGAATGTTCAAAACATGACGCAATACAGGACAAAACTGAAAATGAGAATTATACAGAAAAAAATGACTTCTGTACTTGCCATGTGTAGATCAGCAGACTTAAATCCATTACTTCCAAACAGTTTATACTGTTCGTCTTTGCTGATCGATCTCTTTGCGCAGTGTTTTAGTGACTCTGGCTCTGGATTCTGGGCAGAGCTTGAAATGACATACTGTTACCAACATCCATGTATAAGTATGAATGATGTAATTTGTCCTGCCTCAAGTGCAACATCAACCGCAGTTTTCACACTTCCACCGAATACTGAGAAAAGGTCAAGAAACATAAGCTGAGTGGGTGGACAACAGGGGCTTTGATTTTCCACTTTCCAGGCAGGCACTGGTTCCAGTTAATGCCAGTAATGCAATACGAACGAGACATGAAACTGTTCACGAAGAACAGAAGTAGTAAATAAAGAAGTAAATAAATAACACTCTTCTAACGCAAGGAACAAAAGTGCTTTAGAAGGCGAGGAATATAAGAAGAAGAATTAAAGCAAACTAGAAGAAGAAAAATAAGAGTGAATAAAAAGGCAATAAATCCAAAGACAGGCCAGATTGAAATAACAATAAAACCACAGTAAAGCCAACAATAACAATAAAACAATAAAATTAGAGGACCCGAGCTGCTCTCACTATAACTCTGAGATATATCCTAGAGCTTTCCACACAGAGCAACAAGTTTTTAAAATGTATCCTACATATCCAATGAAGAGCAGCAAGAATTGGAGTAATGTACTATCTACGTTCTGTCTTTGTTTGGAGACAAGCAGCTGCATTTTGGTTGAAGGCATAATGTGGCTGCAATAAAGAAGAAGAGAAGTAATTAACAGCCCCAAAAACTAAACATAGCTCAAAAGAAACCATGGCATATTGTGATCCCACAGAAATGACATTCCAAAACGCTCAGTCTTGTGCATGATAACCCTCTGTTCGGTCGTTTAGGTGTTGATAAAACTTACTATCACTTTCTTTTAAGCGTTACTGTAAAACTCGCTGTGTATATGTAGGTATCAGGCGAAAAAAAGCCAAAAGGATGAAAATCTGGCACTGCGAAAAATAAGTAAATTGTATGAATTTGTTTGTTGTCAAACAAAAATGCAGTTGCAGCCCTTTAATCAACAGTTTTTCTCTTCTTTTGATATTTTGGATGATTGTGTTTTCTGCAGGCTCATGCTGATTTAGCTCACTTTACTTTAGCCAAGCCATGATCATGTGCTTCCACAGCAGAAGACAACCACACTGGACCTGGATCATCTCCTCCTTCAAATCAAAGTCTTTGCCAAATTGGGTTCGGTGAACGAATGGATGCTACGGTGTCTGTAAAGCCCTGTTTTTAAAATTCTTGCTGTGTTTCTTTAAAGGTTTCTGCAGTTTCAGATCGAATCTCTGGAGTTTGGTTTCATCCTGTGTTTCTTCCTTTTTACTGCTAATGCAAACCAAGCTTTTCTTCACGCTGAATCTTCACATGAAAGGTTTTGTACTGTACCTCCAAACCAGTGGAAAGCTTTACCGTGAAGCAGCTACAAAATACTTGCAGTACTTTCACAAACATATACAAATACATTTACAGATGGAATGAGTCGGGATTCATCCTCCCTGCAGTGGTTCATGCTGAGTGTCAGAGCACTATAACTTCTCCCCAGAGGAAAAAAAAGAAGAAATTTGCAGAAAAATCCATTTTTTTGTGCACTGGTTCTTTCTGTGTCTGCGTCTGAGCTCAACGAAACTATGCAAGCATGAAATTTTCTAATGGAAGCTGTCTGTTTTCAACCTTGACTGTTTCTTAAAGAGCTGCAGATAAGAGCTGAAAGAAGAAGAAAGGCCCGAGTACAAAATCTACAGTTTTGTGCCTTTAAGAGCATCTGAAAGAGAGGAAAACTGTCACTGGGATGAAGAGTGAAGGCACACCGGAGCAGCTGTGGTTTTACTGGTTCAAATGGACTGCTGTTCACATGTTAGTATCCTTAGAAAGAAAGAAATCTGCACACCAGATGGCGATCCACTGTCTACACGTAGCAATTTAGACCACCATAAAAAAATATAGAAGGGGCACCAAAAGCAAGGCAAGTTTATTTATATTTGTTATTTCATCTAAAATGCGATTCATGAGAAATAAAAAATGAAAAATTAATATCTAAAGGAAGATAACGACATGATGCTTCAAGAATAAAAGACAAATATTGACAATGTAAGGAAAAAGAAGTACAACATATTAATAAAAAAGAGTAATATAAATAACTAATAAATAAGAATTAGGCTATTAATATGATTGAAAGAAAGTACAGTATGTAAGACATTTAATCTGCCTAGTAACAAGGAGCGTCTTCACGGTTGAATCTAGTATTAAGGCTTAAAATATATTCGAATTGGATAAATAATCACTTCACATTTATTCGTAATAATTTGTAACAAAATCTATTTAGTGCCAAAAAACATATTTCCAACATTGCTAGTTCAGTTTGTGTGTGAAAAAAACCCCTCCATGTGTCAGGGAGCTGTTTGATTGGTGTTCTTCCTGATTGTTTATCTAAATGAAGTTCAATCTAACCAGTCAGAGAGAGGGTGGGCTTTTTCATCAAATACGTAGTTACGTACCTGTAAAGTTCTGCTAGAGAATCTTGTGAGCAGCATCAACGAGAAAGACTGAGGAAATATTGTTGCGCGTTTGCCTGAAATATTTGAAATTGGTGAAGAATTTGCAACGCTACGTTTTTGTTGAGAACTAGACACCTGAAAGACGTTTGTATTGACAGATACAAGCGGACAGTGACTCTTCTTAGCATGCCTTTTCTGTTGCATGTGGATTTTACATCTTTTAGCCGTTTTGAGGAACATTTGGATGGAAACCTCTCACATCAAG
>JAPQRN010000009.1:18159361-18175585 GCA_037367275.1 Coranthus polyacanthus
AATATTTACTTATGGCAATGCAAATAACACACAGGACATCAGAGTTCACCCTCAAAATTCAAATAAGCAGCCATTTTTATATTTTCACTGAAGCAGATGCCTCTTTGCAAAAGGATCATTAGGAGCGCTGAACAGTCCACTCTGCTTCCAGCTACTTTCGGGTTCGTTTGCAGCATATTTCATCGAGTGCCCTTCTGCTTTTTTAACAAACTTGGACTCACCAGCTTATACAGGCTCAATGGAAACAACCTCTTCAACTGTAAAAAAAAAAACAAAAACAAAAAAAAAACGCTGACGTAAGTTAGTGACCAGTAAAGAGACAAAAATCAACTTCAGCTTCACCTTTCACACTAAATGCAGCCAACAGAACAACACTAAAACAGCACAGAGAAGGATAATAACACGGTGACACTAAAGTAGAAAGTTGGACTGTTTCGAACATCCGTTTAACAGTTTGTCCTCTAACAACCGTTACTCATGGCTTACGTTTTCCTCATGTCTCTGAGGTCCTACATGATGCATTGTGTCCTGATGACATCCTGAAATGTTAAATGATGTGATGGATGTTGGGGGTTTGAACTTGTGTAATAGTTTCCCTTTCACATTCGATTGTGATCTTATCTAAGTATCAGTCTGGGGATTGATTCCCAGACTTCTGGTTTTAAAAATAAGTCACAGTTTCTAGTAGCAATTGCAGTTCAGTGACATTCTATAAACATCTCTAGGGTGAGTTGATTTTTGTGCTGTGCCAAAATGATACTACTGATGTTTTCTTTAGTACAGCTCACCTACAACTCTGACATGTCTGACATTTGCCAGCTACTGGTTGTACAACATCTAGTAAGACTGTTGTGGTTGTAGTACGGGACTGAGTAAGGGTATATTTTAGTATATAACATTTTATTTCTTTCTAATACTTTTAAGAGGAAACTACTGGTTTTAATGTATGAGTTAGAGGAAGTTGGTGAGACAGGCATTTTGGACCTCCTATGGAGTATATTTAGCAAATTATTAATGAACAGACAGACCACACAGGCTGATTAATTGATAAAGAAAATAATCACTACAGCCCTAACACAGAAACACCTTTTAATCACTAAATTGGGGTTTGGCCAGACTCCTTTATCTCAGTGAAAACAGACCGTGAGTCATGGTTAAAAGCTACAAACAAAAATGACAGATATTGTGTTTAAAATGTTTTGTATTTGACCTTCTAGTGTTTGTTTGATCCAACACCATTTAAGTCTTTAAGAAAACGTACAAACAGTTCTGGAGACTCCTGAAGGGTATGAGCTCCTCTGAGAAATGCATACCTTCAAGGGCCATGATCATAGCTGTGTGTTTTGTTGTGTGTCGTGGGTTTCTTGAGTTGGAAAGGAGATGTGACAAAAATTGTTCCAATGTTAAGGCTGATGTTAATAGCTGTTTTTACACGTCTAATATTTTAACAGTTTACATTGGTGTAATAAAATGGCAGTTTGCAGTGTTGCCTTCAACTTACACTTACGTCTAGACCGGTCACTGTAGACTTGCGTCACTCACGGTCTCTCTTATGTTGGGAAAGTACCTACCTGTGCTGAAAGATGAGCCAACAAAGACCCCTAAAACTGCGATTACCTCAGCTCCTGCAAAAGGGGATATTTCTTCTAAAAGTTATTAGAACTGTGAAAAGGTTCCCCCAGTCCAAAAACGCCTGTAAATATCAGGTTTGTGATGCAAAGTCTCTGTAGCATCAGCAGCAGCTTGTGCAGCAGCTGCAGATGAGATGAGGGCAGAAGCGGCCTCCTTGAGAAAGCTCTATCTCTCAGATATCATTTCTTGGCTGAGCAGGAGGAACTTGGATGGCGAAAGATGGATTGTGTGGGTATTAACACTGTGTGAGGCCTTAGCTGGAGACTCTGCCAGAGTGTGGCTGGCAGCTTCATCACAGGCTTGGGAAGTGAACAATCTGCAGTGTGACTGTAGTGATTTATACAGAACAGCTGTCAAGGGGGGTCGAATCATAGCACCAAGTAGCAGTCACTGACTTTGAGCAAACAAAGACCTATTTATTTTGTTGTATCTGAGATGGATGTGCTTTCTGATGAGCCCCAAATACTGCAGTCATCCCTCACTGCGCGAAGAGGAGAAATGAAGGGAGAGTTGGAAGGAGAGACTTCACAGAGGAAGAAAAGAGAGGGAGAGAGCAGGACGTGGAATCCCAGGCCGGCACCAGCCTTTATTAGTGGCGTCCCAGTAATATAACCAGCTCTCCGAGGACAACCATAGAATTTCCTGTTCCTTCCAAATCTCGGCCAGAAATGAGGCCATCGTTACCTCTGGTGAGGAGAAACCCTGCCGCAGCCTGAAGAGGAGAGAAGAGGGAGAAAAACACAGACTGAGCCAGGCTGGCTTCACACCAAACCTGCAGCCCTGCACAACAGGCTTTTTTTTTACCCACTGTACCTCTGTATTTTCATTTTCCATGCGTCTTTTTTTTTTCAGTCAAAGTATTTAATGACTCAACTTATCTTCATCTGTGTGATGTGTTCATTTGCACTGCTGCTGTCATTTTGTGGGTGCACACAGACATTTCCTAAGTAAACAGTTTATTTAGCAGTTTTCTCAGTTCAGATTTTGCGCTTCAGGACACTTAAGTGGGGTGAATAAGTCAAAACCAAGGTGGTGTAACTGTTGATTTTCTGGTCTTAGCCCAAAATCTACATCAGAGAATGTGATGGCTTTAGTAACCAGTGAAAACATGGACAAACAGTGATGCTGCCTTTCCTTCAAGCTATAACTGCGTTTTAAGGTGATTTTACTGGGAATGGATTAGCTGTTACTAAGCCATTGTTTGTTCTGTTTTTGATCTAATATCCCTATTGTATGGACACCGATGATCCCTATAGTTAAATTTTAGAGTTTTAACTGAAAAAAAGGAAACTTAAGGGCCACCTTTTCTGAGCTTTCAGCTGCATCTCATAGTTTAGGTCAGTGAATGGTGCAGTCATGTGATCTTAGTGTGGACTATTTGTTGTGATTTGATTGTGATTTCCTTATAGTGTAGTTTAAATGCAAAATGTGCAACATTTTCCTAAAATAACAATAGATTATACAAACACATACAATAATAATCCCTCTCAATCATCACTTCTGAGCCTCTGTCAGTGTGCGGTGGTGTATTTACCTGCAGACACCCTTCCCTCTACCTGTATTTTTTGTTTTCCTTTTGTTTTGCTATGTTCAGGACATTTATGGGGCGTCGACCTGTGGGACGTGAGTTTAAACCTCCAGCCAATAACAGTTTCTTATTTGGTGGAGATGCAATATAAAACCAAAGTGACTTTAGTTGCATGGCTCCCTCCTCTTTCTGCTCTTGTCACTTACTGGATTCCTCTTACTGTGGTGCAGTTCTGTCAGCAGGCTCCTTCTAAAGATATGTGATAATGTAGAACATAATCACTGTGAAACAGTCAGAAAATGTCTGTTTTACAACTTTTTTCTTGCTACGCCGCTCGCTCTCCCTATTCAGTCTAATGCTCCCTCGCTCACCACTCTCTCTCCCTCGTTACATAGTTTACCTTTTTAAAATATAGTAGTAAGAAGAGTCTGTTTATAAACAAAAAGAAAAAGCTTTTTTTTCCCAATAAAGAAGCTTGCACTGAGTTCATCTTGCCAACTGAAGCCCAGCCAAGACATACCCTGATAGAACTGATTCATGCGACGGTAAAAAGCCACCTGCTGATTGTATGCTGCAATATTTGACACACTTAGAGGATCCAGGGTAAAACAAGCCCCCGTCACTGCCCTTTATGGAATCCCTTTAACACCTAACATCCAAAGCTTTACAACAATTTAATGACTTATTGTTCTATTATACACTATACTATTATACTGTCCACTCCTCTCCACCTACTCGGTGTAGGTGGATCTGTGAGATACTGCAGTGTATCAGACTTGACAGGGGTAGGTTCTCTATGAGAGGTTCCTTAATGATCTGTTACCTGGGAACCCTTTTTAAAATTCTGAGCTGATCTTTTTGCAAGTCCCTCAGAAAAAAGGAGTTTCTCACCCTGTTGCATTCTGATATATCATCTCTGACTTGAAAATGTCAAAGCTCGGCACACTCAAACTTCAAAAGATTTGAATTGTTTAAATAACTGTTCAGTTGTGCACAATCCTCTGTGGTGTCAGACTACAAAAAGTCCATGTCATTCAGGTGTAGACATCTGCAATCATACAGCTGCGCTACAGCCACGACAATGTGATGTGAAATTTAAGTGAAAAGATTCAAATTTACATAAGTTGTATCTGTTTAACTCAATAGTTTTGTTTACATGACTATCCTGTATTGGTGTGGCTATCGAGTGTTTGCCGCTGCTGGACTTTCAAGAATGGATGGGTGTCATGTTTGTTATGAGCAGCGGCCCCGAGGCCCTGCAGACTCACAATGACAGGAAACTCATTCATCCATCTCTCTGTTGAAACCTAAGACCTACTGGCCACTGGCACAATACCTCAGCTCAAATCTCTGCACTCACTCAACGAGCCAATTACCCATATATCTAGATTAGGCCATTTATAAAGTGAAGGAAGTCTGAATCAGACTGTGCCAACACTATTTCCTCTCATTATCCATTTGTAAAATGAGCCTGTTCATTTGATATTTTTCTGCCCTGAGGGTCGGGGGAACTTTCCAGGTCTCTGCAGTTAAAGCTTTTCACCACTAAACTCTGACTGTGTATCTTTCTTCCTCAACAACCTGCACACCACCCACAATAATACCTCAAAAATGCCCATTGGTTAGTTTGGAAACACCCACTGGGTAAGCATTTATCCACATTTTCCAGAGCACTAGCCAGGCTGACTAAGTGTTCCAGTGTGCCTGCTCTTCATCAAACCACATTTGTGTGATTAGTTTTTTACTTTTTTTTTTTTTCATAACAATATACCATCTCATTTTAGTGACTCCTGGGCCTTTCCTCTAGCACCACTGTCAGGCTTAAATTTCCCACAGATCATTGTTTGTATAAGAAATCTTTTTAGGTCAAACTACTGAACCGTGTATACAGTAAACAAATCTCATACTGAGTACAGGCTGTCACATAACCAGGTAACAGTATCACAGGGTTATCACATGACCACAACAGCAGGCAACAGAGTTAGAGGTGACTGATCAGTGCAAGAGAACACACACACTTTACCTCCATTAAAATGTTTGTCCACACTCTTTTCATTGCGGTCTCAAAATGTTTACACGTCCCATGCTCAAGGTCAGGCTTGTTCTCTTCTTGGACACAGTGTTGTCTTCTGCTGGGAGGACGTTGATGTGCCAGGGATGCAGAAGTATGACTGTGAATCCATTCTTCAGTGTGGGGTATCCGATCTCTTGTCCTTCCACCACTGCAGTGGACTTTCTTCCTTCCCATGATTTCATTCCTCCCTTTATTATTGAGTTCTTCAGCTTCCCCTTCTGTCTTCTTCCTCATTGCTAGTTCAACTGTCACTAAGTGAGTCAAGCTCACAGACAGATGTTGCAGGTGTGGAAGCTTTAGTCATTGAAGATAAAGTTCTGGTTAAGCGCTCACCACAACAGACAATTTTAATACTCAGAGGATGTGAATATGTTTTTGCTCTTGTAAGAAGTCATCGTAACCCACAGTTACAGTGCAATCTGGATATCTCCATTACTCATCTCTAGACAGATTTGTTTTAATTGCTTGATGCCAGAAGTAAGGATATTGCTACAGCATCTGCTCTTGTTGTAGTGTGGGTGATGGTAACGGAGGACACTGCACACTGGATGATTCACATTTCTGCCCCATCACTTGCTTGATTTGTCTGCCTCTAGGCAGCATCTCAGTTCCCTCACACCAGGTCTGCAGCGAATGGACCACACTGTTTGTTTAACACTCATGGCTTTGTATGTTGACTTTTACAACTTTTCATTTTCCCTCATTAATTTCAGCACATCTCACTTATCTTCCTCCTCTATCCTGTCCATCCCTTTCCACCACTCATCCACACTAGAGATAGGCCTAGAACTAGAACTAGAAATACTGACTTTCTAGTTTATTAATTACTTTGAGTTTGATGTTCGGTGATTCCTATTTATTTATTTTGCTTTTTATTACTTTGACTTACATGTTCAATGAAACAGTTATATGGTTTCTAATAAAGCGCTAGATAAGTTTCAGACATGCATAATGTGTTTTAAGTGTCAACATTTTTTGGGAGAGGGGCAGGGATGATATCAGCAGATTAGATTGGCCTTTAAAAATCTATAATCAGTTGACCTCTAATCCACACATAGCTCTCCCAGTAAATTAAATTTAACACAAAATTGGACATTTTAAAACACTTTGTTTGGCACCGTCACAGATGTGCATACCATATATAGTGTTTTACCACAGATTTAAATGTGGCTTGTTTTTTACATTTCTTCATGGTGTGTAAAGTTAACTGCATCAACTTACCGTAGTCCTGGATACTCTTCTTCTGAAACACTAATGTCTTATCTTCAGGTGCTGGGTGACGCAAGTCTCACAGAGATGCTTAAATAGACCCAAATAATCAATAAATAAATATCTTTTATCCATGTCCTGCAAATGCTAAATAGCAGTACTATTTTTCTTGCCATTAGAATAATAGAAAGTGATTGTGGACATTAAATAGGATCTTCAAAGAAAAGTATGATTGAAGGAAGGAGCATGAAAGAAACTTATTATATTTACGCTAGAGCATATTTTCCATTGTGTTTCTGTTTAAATTGTCAGTAGATATGAGTTGCCTGGACTCCCTGCTGTGCACTTATAACAAACACATGCTGAAGCTGAAGTTTGTAATCATTTACACTGTACTTGAACCTGCCATGGCCGCTGCTGTAGAACAATTTCTCATCGTCCATTTTAATTAACCAAGGAGCTTGGCAACCTCTCTGTGCAGCGTCACGGCAAAGCTGCTTTAACTGCAAACCACGCTGGCAGGATTTGGGTTTCCCAGCTTCCTGGATTCAATTATGTTCTCCAAAAACTCTCACAACAGCCACAGAGAAGGCTCTAGGATTTTCCAACCCTGTCCTGAGAAAAATCAGGAAACTGACTTCAGCTGAAATCAGCTGGACAGGACTATGAAATGATTTTGTTTGAGAGAGAGCGACTGTATGTGTCTGTACACATTTCAAAACAAGCAAACCATGCAGTTTACTTAAGAAATTGGAAACATATAAATAATAGTCGCTGCTACATGTTAACCGCTTAACTGCTGACTTCAACTTTTACATTATGAGTTTACTGTGAGATGAGAGCAGACTCAACCAAAACAGTGAATTTGTGGCCCAAAATCAAAAACCGCAAGCTTAAGGGTGTGATACCTATACTGAGGATTCTTCATAACAAACCCATCCTCTCATTACTCTGCTGTTGAAAAGTGGCTGCAGCAGGAAAAGTGGAATGAAATACACTTTACTGGAATGTCATCAGTCAGAAAATCAATCACTGATGGAAAGATAATGTTAGCTATAGGCAAAAACACCCCAACGCCATCTAACACACACACACACATGAAACAAAACAATTCAAATGCTAACACAAACAACCGCATGACTTACATTTTGTTACATTTTTTAGATAACTTTTACGCCATTTTTGTCTTGTTGCTTCTTTTCTGTTTTTGTCAGATGAAAAAGAACCATTTATTGGTATTGGAACATATAAATAAAGGTAACATCTCTGTTTGCCTTTTAGGCTTTATCTCCTTTTTCATTTGGCTTAAAACCTTAAACAATATTGATGAGAACATGACACTTAGTTTGATCCAGTTGTTTATACGCAGCTGAAGGGAAACCGTTCTAATGAGTGAGATGAAATAATCATGATCAGGCGTTTATGTAAAGTTTCTACGATAACTTAATTTTATATATACAAACAAAGGGAGGAAAGTGTTATTCGACTGAAAGGGGAGTATACCAGTTGAAGAACTGTGCAGAAACATGCATCAGTATACTTTGGTACTTTGTAACAAATGCCAGAATTCAAGGTGAATTACAATTTAACAGATGGTTTTCAGTTACAGATAAAGGTCTGTTTCTTTAAAGCAAAACACAGGTTCTTATTTTGTAGGTTTTAAAAGAAAGGGCTTATTGTTGTGTCTTGGAGTGTGTGTTTGGTGTCAGCATATGAGCTTTTTAATTAAGACTAACAGTTCAGGTTTCCATAAAGGAGCTCCATGTGTTGTGATACCTGAGGTGGGACGGAGTGGTGGTTTAGAGGCTGGGGCTGAATTTTAAATAAAGTCGTCCATTCTGGCTCTTTCCTCTGTAGCTCAGGGAGGTGCAGGGTGAGGGGGCAGCTGCAGGGGGGCATGGGAGATGAGTTGTGTCGGGGTTGGGAGCCCCGGGCAGTCCAGGTCCCCGGACAGCCTGAGAGTGTCTCCTGTTACCGGTCTGTGGATGGAGATGAGTGAGTTGGGGTCAGAGGTCAGCAAAGCTTCCTCCTCAGCGTGGAGCAAACAGGCAGGAGATGATAAGGTCTGGTGGATCTATTTCAGGCGGTGTTATTGTCCCTCTGAAAGCTTTACTCCTTTCTACCAGTGGACTTAAAACAACACAGATTCACAGGAGTATCACTGCTTTTAATGGTCTTTACTAATAACATCCTGAGGTTAAAGGTCACCAGTTCACCTCGGCTGAACTTAAGACTGTAAGATCACTTAATGTGTGTAAATAAAGCTGTAACTGTCATAGTTACAGTTAAACTAAACAAAGTGTCTTAAGATCACATGTATGAAAAAACCCACATGGATTAATGAATTATGTTTAGTGGTTCAAACATTCACAGGTTACCAGGTTTCATTTGTTAGTTACTGGTAGGATAAATTGCCAATATGGGTCACTATTTCTTGTGCCACACATTTTAACAGAGAATATTTCAAGTCTTGGAAAAATATAATCAGTGATGTATTAATGTTGTAACGACTTGAGCAGGGATTCACAAACTCTTTCGACTTGAGACCCTAAAGAGAAATTATTATTATTATTTACAAAAATACATCATGACCTGCCGTAACATGCACATTTATAAACCACTGGTAAAGAACAACAAACTGTTATGTGTCTGTTTTGTCTAGAAACTGGATAACTAACTGAACACTAAAAAATATCTAAATAGATGTGAATCACTGAACATCAAACGCAATGAATAAGTGTGGAATTGAACATAAGACGCAGTGTGAATGATCTGTATCTTTTGAGCTTTTATTTTCCCTCAAAGTCAGTATTTCCAGTTGAGAAGCCTAATATTAGTTATCAGCCAACTTCTGCAGATACCGAGAGTTTGTAAAACCTCCTGCCGGTGCTGATGAGTCGGTCTATCTCTAGTTTAGTTCCTTCTATGAGCCCTAATTCGCTTTGTCTGAAGTCACTATAATGCTGTTCTTGTTTACTTATTTTTCCTGTTTCTGTTGTCAGACAGTGGAACGAGTTTTTACTCGCAGCATATAAAGACTGCATGTTAACCAGCAGCCACTTCTAAACCACGCTAAACTTTATTTTATAACTTTGACATCGACTGACAAAATAGCAGATGGTAATGACCCCCCAGTCTTCAATTAATTACCAACTACTTCCCAAAGATGATTCCCTAGTTTTCATTAAACCTTTTCAGGCACTAAGTTTTAGACTGACATAAACTAGTTCAGGGTTTCTAATTTCACAACATGCTTCAGTTCCACACATTTGAGTTAAAAGTCTGAGGAATCGGATCCTCAGACTCTTGACTGGGCTAAACCCCCTAATAGTCCATGCACCTCATTCAGATGACCTGAAAATGCCTGAATATTAGTAATACATTCAGCACAAGCGCCGACCTGAGCCGGGTGTATTTGCTTAATCCTGTTAATCTAGTTGATAGCGCTGCAGGGAGGGGCCCCAAGGTGCTGTGGGAGACCCTGATTGGGTGTGATGTCATCTGTTTCTGCTGCTTAACTGGGCTTTGCCTTTAAGTGCTTTCCAGTATGTTTGGAGATCAAAAGCCACACTCGCCAGAGCAGCTTTAATCACCTCCTCTGCTGGGGGCAGGTGTGTGTGCGAGGGTGTGTGAGGGTGTGTGTGTGTGTGTGTGTGGTATTGGTTGTGTAGTACGGATATGCAAAGGGTTGCTGGCATTTCCAAAGATAGCCAAGCTGACATTTCTATTGACTTTGATGTTGATAATCCCTCACAAGTTCCCCAAAGCTAACTGATATTTTATGTGTGTGTGTGTGTGTGTGTGTGTGTGTGTGTGTGTGTGCGTGCAGTTGCAATGTATGTGTATTTACTAGCAGGTAGCTGGGTCAGAATCAACATTATCAGTGTTTACCTATGAAAATGTTCCAGATTGGAAAGTAAACATTTTTTTTTTTAAAGTCCAGAGTAACATCAAGGCTGAATTTTCATTTGCGTCCTTTGATCCTCGTGATTTCCCCACGGACAAATCACAGTTCAGCAGCATGACATCACAGTTTAAAGGGCAGTTAAATACTGCATTCATCCATGGGCGGATGTGGGAAGTCAAAAGTGGAAAACACCTCATTACGGTGCATGTGTTAAAGCTGCAGAGGAGGAAGGAGAATGTAATGTTTGTTTCTGTGTGGGTGAAACATGCCTAACCTCTTGACTCAACAAAATAACTAATTATAGTTTTTCATGTTTAGCATAGAGAAAAAGCAATAATGCAAAACAAACAGAAATCACATCACACAATGTTCAAAACAGTGTTTTTAAGTAATCGGTCTCTCCTTTTTGCCTTCTTTGACACTGCAGGTACTTGTGTTGCAGTATTTTGTGTCAAAGCCAGGTGAGAATCAGTCACTGTATGACACAGGAACAATTAATGACCTTTCTAAAACTATTTTAGATGTTGTACAAATGTCACAAAACTTTTTCCAGCTCAACGAGGATAAAACTGAATTTGAAGGGTTCCCTTGGATTTACCCCAAACCAGCAAAGCAAGAAAACTATGGTGGTCTTTGACTCACAGCTGACCTAAAAGACCCTTTTTATCAACTCTAAAATGTTACTTAAGTGCGACCATCTCACTCTCTAGTGACACTGAGAAACTGATGCTCTGCTGTCTGGTCAACCCAAAAATGTTATAAATCAGCTGTAGCCGATTCAGACCAGGACACAGCACATTACAGCCATTTTAAAGTCCTTACATGGTCCTTGCTTCATGGTCTTGCACCTGATAAATGACCGGTACTGCCCCTCCAGTCCTCTGGCATCAGTTGTTTCAAAATGCAGGGATAAAATTTTTGGAGAGGCAGCTTGAAGCTTTTATTCTCTGAGCTGCTGCAGCAGCTGGAAGTGCAGAAATCTTTCATGAACTTAAAACCTGCCTTTTCAGTCCAGCATTTGGTTAAGTATGGTTTATAGACGGTATTTATTTTATGTATTTTTCTTTATATTACTGTATTTATGTGGTAAATCTGTTTCTGATAGTCTAGTGGTTCGTTGATGCTGCTCCACACATTGTTGTAGTTTTGTGTTTAATACAAAACAGTAAATCATAATACAATACATGATACAAAACAGGCTAAATCAACAGGTCCGGATCCATCCAATAAATCTTTTTTCCAAATGTATTTTTTCTTCTTTGGTATGTTTAGTGCAGCATAACCTCCATAGTCAACTGTTAAAACACACAAATATCCCACTATTTACTGTGTATGTTGTGAGCTTCTAATGGCATCTGAAATCATCAACAAGGCTGCTATGAGCTTCCTCTGCTATAGTAAAACCAATGAATTAATCCGTGAACCCTACTTGAACACTTTTTGCGTCAAACAATTAAGTGTAAAAGGAGAACAAATGTGAGACTGAATATTATGCTATTAATATGATTGCATATGCTAAAGATGCCTTTTCCTCGTATGCGAATGGCCATATTTCATTTCACAACTAAGGATCTGACTTCAGAGATGCTTCAGAAAAAAAGTTGTCTTAACGCTAGTGTGACAGACAGCAGACGTGTCTGATCAGCCTCATCCAGCTCATGTTTATGTTGTAAACTGATAACATCCTCTTTCTGCTCCGAGCTGTGTTTGTGTCTGTCAGAGGTTAATAGAGCTGTGTCATTAGCCCTGCAGGACAGCGAGGGCCCCGGGGCTCCACAGGTCAGTCTGTGTCACTGTCTGACAGCATATCTGATCATCTGACAGAGACGGTAATGACGGTCTGTTTGGAAAGCACAGTGTTGTCGTCATCTTCTTCTTCAGCCTTCATTATCTCTGGATCACTGAGAAGCCAGCTGACCAGACCGCGAAGGAAGACTGCAGATGCATCGCTAACTTTCTAAACTAGACTTTGTGTATAGTACCTCTGACCTTTTGACTGGAGTTCCTCTCTTCACCAAGTATTATTTTTTATGTAGTATCTTTAGTTCTTTGTTTCTTTCTTTGTCCTTCCTTCCTTCCTTCCTTCCTTCCTTCCTTCCTTCCTTCAGCATCCCCCTAATTACTGCAGTAGCAATGATTCTTTGTGGGGGGGACACAAAAAACAAAACATTGCATTATAGGCAAAGTGTGTTTCTCGCTTGTGTTTGTAAACAGAACTGTTCAAACTCCGCCTCCTCATCACTCAGTGAATGAGGGAGAGAGAGTGGTGGTCGAGTGAGCAGTAGACTGAATGGGGAGAGCGAGCGGCATAGCAAGAAAAAAAGCCATGAAATACAAAAATAAAATGTTATTTCCTGAGCGGTTACATTCTAAAATAATTTACCTTTAAAGACAATGAACAATCACTTTAAAATGTGTATTTTTTCCAACTCGTTTTTTTCTTCCAACTGTCATTGTACATTTTTTACACACTGCCAGTAAATCCAAAATATCACCAGACACACACTGGACCTTTTTAAATTGCAGCCTTTTGCGATTATATAATTACACAGGCTGACATTGTGCTTCAATTAATTGTGCAGCTCTGACTTTATACACAGTACCACAGGGGTCAAAGATTTTACTCAAGCAATAAAATGTCTCCACATTTACTGGACAGATTGGCACTAAATTGGATGCAGACATTCATGGTCTCCAGATGACGTATCCCGATGAGTTTGGTGGCTCTGGGTTGCCATAAAATTTAATCCAGATGTTTATGTCCCTCTCTGAATGAACTGTAACAGGGCTTCCATGAGTCCTTGTATAAAAAAAATGTAGTAAACTGTCTTAAATACAATTTTGACGTGTCTTAAAACTTGATTGGCTTCAGTGTTTGGTTGAAGTCTGTTGAAAATAATAGATTTGAAAACTAAGATTAGGAAACTTTGGGTATAAAGGCATTAGTTGCATGGGAAGTCAGACAACCATAAAGGCAAAAGCAACACATGGTATCTCCCTAGTTGTCCTGTATTAACATCATTGAAACGGGACGTGAAATATGTCTTAAATTGAATTAATAAAAGTCTGTAATTGATCTTATTGAAACCTGCAGAAACCCTGTGTAATCACTTGAATGATACCCCAGTTTTATATCTTATCCTATCATTTCATTTTACTCTGCGTTATTACAATTTGGATGTAATGCCAATACATTTTCAAAATGCACCTTTCATACACAAAATTCTTATAACCTATAATAACTTAATGTGTAGTAACAATAAAACGGATTAAATACCTGCTCTGTGCCGCTTCTTCCAAACATCTGAGACCTAGACCCATACATAGGCTGTTTTCATTTTAATGTGATCCATCTCATTCTAAACCCTTCTATAATTTCAGTTCAGTAAATGTATTAAACTAAGCACTGTTTTCCAGTAGTGTTACAGACGTGCATTCATGCTGAGATTGTTTTTTTTTACATTATCATTAGTGCCTTTGCAGACAGAAAATAAGCACTATCACAAAGAGGAAGAAGAAGAGTACAGTTAAACAGAGTGTGACCATTGTACACCCCTATATTAGTAAGTGAGGCTTGACAACAGTCAGTGCTAGCCCGTGCTTGTCTGTTGTTGTCTGTCTGAATGAACAGGTGGTGGAGTCAGTCAGTGACTGCAGCAGGCTCTTATCAGTTCACTGAAGGCCCCGCGCCTCCGCAGAAATGAGTAGTTTCTTAGACAGGTCATCTCCTGCTGGAGGAAGCCCTGTCATCTGATATGCTCTGTCCCAGCCTCGCCTTTATCCCACCTTCCCCTCCACAGCTCCGTTCCCTCCTCTGCCCTTAATACCTGCAGACACCTCCTCCCCACACACCGCCCTTCTCCCTTTCTCTGCACAGTTCAAAGGAGCTCCAGTTACTGTAGTATATACACTACTCTCAAGTGATTAGCAGTAAAGACCAGCATTACAGCACTGACAACAGTGCACTCATCTCATAAAAACCTGCATACATACTGTATTTTTTGATTTTCTTACTACTTGCCTGTGCTGCCAAAAAAAACCTTTTATTATGGTCTGCAACTAATTTCATTTTCTATAAAATAACAGAAAATAGTGGTTCAGATTGTTTTCTTCTCACCATTAGGTGTGCAAACCATCACAATAAACAGAAAAGGAAATCCATGAATCTACTTTTTTAAACCATTTATTTTTAATACAGATTTCATGACATAGAGTAATTCCAAATGGTTTAACTCTACCTCAGCAGCACCGTTTTTACCACACCGTTGTCTTACGGAGCGTGGTGTTTAATGATGGTAAATGTTTGATCTCTGTCAGTGCAGGCTTTATTTTAAACATGATTTGTATTTATGGTTACAATTTGCAGGGACAATTTGCAAACAGCGATTAGACCAGCACAATGAACTAGAGATGCACCGATCCGATATTGATATGGTTGGTCGGATACTGACCCAAACAGCCTGATGCCTACCCGGAGCCCGGTTCTGTTTGAGGTTTTTTCATCTGTAAAGGAAGTTTTTCCTCCCTGCTGTTACCCTGAGCTTGCTTTTGGAGGATTTGTTGGGTTTTTTTCTCTATATAGTCTTTTTGTAAAGCCTTAACCTGAATATGCGGAGTATTGTGATTGGTGCTGTATAGATAAAGTTGAATTGAATCGGATCCGACATGCTGAGCGTGAGAATCGGTATCAGAACTGAAAAGGTCGGATCAATGCATCCTTACACTGAACCGTTTGTGTCATGTTTCTACTCAGCCCAATGTTTGCAGAGTTTACAGTCTTTGTTGCTCACGTTACTAATCTCATCCTGATGTAGTGTTTTTCCTCCTTACCTTATATGCTTGAACTTGTATTCTTATGGGGTTTTAGGCAGTTTTCTCTGCAGATCTCTGCAGAATGCTTCTGCGGTTGGAAATCGTTCTTGGTGCTATCAGCTTTCCAAATGGTTGTTCTTTTTTCATATTATTTCCATATAAATGTCTTTGACTTTCGGTTTTATTGCCTCCTCACATGTTTCACAATGCAGAGGAAATACTGCTCTCCCTTTGTGTCTCTGTCTTCTCGGGGCAGGGATCTGTGTAAAGGCCTCCACTTCACTATAGACCACAGAGTGCAGCTGCCCAGACTCAGATTACAGCCGAGCATTTAGAACTGCTCTCTTCGCTGTGGATGTACGGGGAAGTCGAGAATAATGATTGTGGGTGGAAGACAGATCAGACACCAGGGCTGCACTGTGCTGCCATCTGACAGTTCTGTACATTGAAGCCAGGGTGAAGTCATGTGACTTCTGCTTTGAATCTTGGAAGTGAAATCTCTTACCTTTTAAGTCTCATCATTGAGTAATTTTTACAGCTTTACTGGCCGCTAGCCTTGGATCTATATAAGCAATGGTTTTAATTTGACCTGACAGAACCCCAAAACAACATGATGCACTTTTAGTCAGCCAATCAGCACAAACAAATTACTGGCTTGACACATAATCACTAATGGATTAAGGGTCAACAGGGCCAACAGACACAGCTCCTTTGAAGATCCCTCTGCTTTCTCAGCCCAGTGTTTCTTCTTTAACCCTTACCTACCACCCAGCTCCTCTTTGCTTGGCCTGACCAACTTTTACATGACTTGTTCAAAGATTGATTCACATAACGCAGTGTATGTGCAGTGGGTATAGTAATATCAGACACATTTCTAGGTTGTGTGCTCTTAAAAAATGTTTGATACCTGTACTGGTACTGATTCCTTGGCTTCGATACCAGTTCCTAAACAATACCTCTTCCAATACCAATTTTCCTTTCTACAAAAGCAGTTTCATAGCATAAAAAACACATACCTATTTTCCAGTGTTTAACTTTTCTGTTTCAATTCTTCTTCTTCTT
>JAPQRN010000009.1:18183181-18196435 GCA_037367275.1 Coranthus polyacanthus
CAATGATGTGTGTGTATTGGCGCTCATGTGGTGGATGCTAATCATACTGGTCTGTGTGTGCGTGTGTGTGTGTGTGTTGTGTGTGTGTGTGTGTGTGTGTGTGTGTGTGTGTGTGTGTGTGTGTGGCTTTGTGTGTGGCTTTGTGTGTGGCAAATGTCCTGTGAGAGTAGAGTGAGATTAACTCTGACCAGAATTATAGTGTATTACTCAGTGTAGTAGTGCTGCTCTCACAACCCTCTAATTACTTTGACTAAATGAGTCTCAGGGCGGCAGAACCAGGATGTACTACTCTGCTAAACCTCAGCGCTGTGCCATTTCCATGTCACCACACTGAAATGATGGTGGTGACATGGTGGTTGTGTTGCAGAAATGTAAAAACATAAGTGGAAGAGAGAAACAAAACAGGCAGAATTCTGAGGATTTTTTATTGAATCTTAAAAGTCAAAGGAAACAAGTGGAATAATAAGCACAGAATAAGAGATGGTAAACTGAGTAGCTGCCTAACAATTGTGGAGAGAACCAGGGGAAGGAAGTGCACACAAATTACCTACTGCCCCAAGAAGATTTTTAAAACCAGGATTTTTCTCGGTCTAGTGGTTAATGTCCCCTGTGGACCACTATGGAGCGCTGTTGAGCTCTCGCTATGTTTCTATTGTAACAAAACTCATTTATTATTTTACTCATTTAACACGTATCACACGTAAATCAATGTGTTGTTATTCTATTTAAAGTTAAAACAAGCTGTATGCTATATATATATGTTATATATATGTTAAATTTACACCTATGTCATCATCTTCCAACTGCATATGTCACATGAATGTTTTTGGTCATGTGACAAATGACCCAAAAAATTGCCTACTCAAATGATTTTTTTTAATGCTATTTACTATTTAGCTTTTTTTAAATCTTCCCAGCATATAATGTGAAGGGATATTGTGATCAGCAGGTCTGTTGTCATCATTTTGTTTCTGGAGCAGAACAATTCAATGGTTTTGCATTGAACTTGCTACAACTCATCTTGTATGTGTTGGAGTGGCACCTTCTGTCTGTCGTCATGCTGTGTGCCATCATTTCCTTGCTGAAATAGAACTTTGATATTTGATATTTTTTCCACTAAACTACTTGACTCCTGTGCTGCCAATAGACAAACTCAAAGAAACTAAACTAACATCACTAACAAGTACCACTTTTCAGTTTTGTGGGGGCCGGGGGGATACGCCATCCTCTGATGCCTCTTGTTTCAAACGCAAAGGTCTCAATTTGCATTTGAAACACTAAATTAACTCACTTCTAGCGAAACCACAAGCACACACAAGCATAGCATTCCATTGTATTGTTATCCACCGCTTTATTAAAATCACCAGCTACTCATGTTTCAACACAAACAACAACATCTGTCACTCTCGAACCCGACCGTGCACCCACACAGGCATATTGTAATGCGTGCAGACACCGAGATGGCAGGGCTGCATTCTTCCAGCCCCGCTGAGCAGAGTTAGCAGAGAAATGTCTCAGATCACTGTACTCTGACATGTTTGGCTGACCTGATAGGAATCCGCTGATAAGAAAAGACACAACACACTGAGAGCACAGAGCCAAGGGTGTGAGAAAATACACCGGAGTGTCAGATTAAGCAGAAACAACACAGAC
This sequence comes from Coranthus polyacanthus, assembly GCA_037367275.1. NCBI lineage: Eukaryota > Metazoa > Chordata > Actinopteri > Kurtiformes > Apogonidae > Coranthus > Coranthus polyacanthus. The sequence continues at coordinate 18,184,835 of JAPQRN010000009.1, forward strand.
AACCCACTCACATTATGGCTGCTCATGTTGGAGATGGCACTTTTATGCAGTATGCGATGCTCATATGCCATCACATGCTCTGCTTTATTATATACTATGCACAGATTTCACTAATGACTGCCTATGTGAGATAAGGCCAAATGGCAGTCAGAGGATGGTGACTGATTGAGTGTGAGCGTATGTACGTACATGCACAGTTTGTGTGTTGGTGAGGATGTGGAGAGCAGAGCAGCGTTGAGAGCGCTGACAGGATCTGTCAAAGCAGCCAGTCACTGACAGGGAGACACAGAAACCTGCCCAGTGAGACATGGCTCCTCGGTGTCTCTCAACTGGAATTCCTGGGAATTCCAGCCAGCTCGGATTGTTATCAGAGCCGAAGACACCCTGCCATTCAACCAGATTTTTTCCTCTTCTTACCGCGCAAGACCGAATGAGCACCAGAGATGTGCGAATCATTAGCAAATCATGCCATGAGGGGTTTTAATGTTCTAATAAAAACCTGTTGTTTACTTTTTTGTTTTTAAAGCAGCATGAACAGATTCTTCCACAGCGAGGCGGTGGAACGATCTGGTAATACTGGTTGCCATCATATGTTAAAACTAGAAAATACTTATTTGGTGTTGCCAGAAAGTGTGAGGGGTCTTTCTACAACTGAAATGGAAATGTGGATGGAATAGTTTTGGTTGAGAGCAGTGATGACTAAAGGTCTTCACACACCAGGGTTTTTTTCATGCAGTTCGTTTTCAGTGTCAATATCGTTTTTTTTGTCGATTTGACAAAGATAGTTTGAAACAGGAAAAAGCCAGAAGCCAATTAATCGATGACGTTGCCTTGACTTTGTATATGAAGTTGCAACCAGTATGTCAGCTTAGTAAAAATAATTGCTGAAAGAATATCTGCAACAATGGAGGGCAGTTTATTCAGGGTCTGCTAGCAATTTACAATCTTTATTCACTTATCTTATGAACTGCAGGACTGGAGAATGTTATACTTTGCCCATGTTATACTTTTCACCATTACCTTTATCATATCTACACCATTCATATAGTCAAAGGAAACTTATACAACCTTTGAAATAAACCACATCTTACGTATCGATAGGAGTGGAGAAGTGCAACCAGATTGAAAAACATTATTTATACTAGATTTGGAGTTTCACACGATATTATATCAGCCTGTTTCACTAATTAACCCTGTTTAATTCTGAGCACTGCTTTTTTCTTCCTAAACAGTATTGTGTTCTAGGTTCAATGCACATCTAAAATATTGCTACTGTACATTAAATACAAAACACACATTATTCACTGCATGAAAGCTACTCCGACACTGATAACTTATTCACCGTAGTCCATAGATCAACATTTTTCACCATTTCTAGACCAAACAACTAATTGAGAAAATAATCAGCAGGTTTATTGACAATGATAAGAATTATTTTCATCCCTCTTTCTTACTAACTTATCAAATACAGGCCTAACTTTTTTTTACCTGAGCTGGTGTCAGTCATGTCACACCTTTTAATGAAGTGCTGTAACTGCTGCAGAATTCATCATTGGTAGTCAATTGTTTTCATGTAATTTATTCATCGTGTCCCCGGTGTGTTTCATCACCTTTTACATTTCACATAATACATAATCCATTGTTGAAGTGAACAAAATTGCTATTAGTGCAGCTTTAAAGACTAATCTGATACATGCTCCAAAAGAAGATTCATAGACTTGGTCCTGTGTGTTTTATTGTGAATAACTAGTTGGTTGATCAGTAGTGTTCTGTGTGCATCAGTGTTGGATTTTCCTCTCTGTCATAGAGCTCTATTATTCAGCCAATGGGTGACGTGTCTCTATTACACTGAACACTGTAGTTTAATTTTAGAAAACCTACAGTCACTGTCCTGCTGCCAGGAATACTCACTAGAGAAAAGAATGCAGATTAATCTGTCACTAAAAATAGAAAAACATTCTATTGTAGAATAGGGTTAGGAGCTGACAATGTGGGAAAGTACTAGGGCTGGACTATCTGTTTGATGAGTAGACATCTGGTTTTAAATATTCGAGTATTCCTTTTTTATTATACAGTGGTGAGCAAAAAGGTAATTAAGGAGGCATCTAATCTTAAATTAGGTTTTAAAATGAATGAGAAATGGTGCTTACGGAACCGAAATTACACACCAAAATGGTTCAGTCACGTACTGTTACACCCTTACAACATGCATGTCATGCATAAATGCAAAACATGTAGGACTTCTAATGAAAGTACACTATGGAGTATGTACACAGTTGTATCTGTACTTGTGTGTGTTTGTGTTTTCATGTTTTTCATAGCAGTGCTCCCCACTAATGATGGCAAAACAAATCACTGTTGGAAGCTTCAGTCTCTAATGTATAATTCATAGTTGTCTCCCCGACATTTTGACATGTGTGCAGATTATTGAGGTGAGCACATGGTGCACTCTAACTGTTCAGTCAACAGATGAGAGGATAAGAAAACAGTGTTTGTTTGAGCTGACCATTCCTTTCTCTGAAATCCAAATATAAGGTTGGATGCTACTCATCTTTCACGTTATTGAAAGTGACATTCTCACCAGTGATTCCCCTTTTCAACAGACACATGATGAACGCATTAAATGACCCGTGACCCTCTAAAAGCCTCGAACTCTCACATCAATATGCTGCCCTATTGTGCAAATCAAGCCTCATTATATGTGCAGTTTTTTCCAATCAAAAGCTTCCTTTGATGTCTAATGTAGCTGAACATGTGTTTACCTGTAATGGATTCCATTTTGGAAACACAAGTGAAAAGAGGCTGAAGATGTGAAGCAACATTTGAAAAATTGTTTGCAGATGTGATTTATATACACTCCAAGATTTTTATCCAAGCCTCCCTTTGATAAAACTGACCGACAAAAGGAAACATTTACTCCTCTGCACACGGTCCAAACATTTCTTGGTCTTCCCAGCTCCAGCTGCATATGTAAAGAACCTGCTGAATGACTGAGCCTTCCTGTCTATCTGGCACAAGATCTATTAGTTCAGCTGCTAGGTGGACTTGAATAGATGACACACTGGGTTCACCCTCCACCTTTGTGTCTTTCACATTCAGTATGGACATATGCATCCGAACATCTGGAGGCAGGCACCGAGCTTGTACTGGATCTGGGATATAACAGACGTCCGACCTGAACATTGGACAGGAAGGACATCTATACAGTATCCAAGAAGATATTAATTGTGGCTTTGAGATGAAACACAGAAGAAGACGGGATTATATGCAGTGGGCATACATTTGAACTGCTGAACATATGGTAGTCAGTCTGGGCTGTCACTCAACTTTAACCTTGTGGTACATGTGCAGAGGTCACCCTCTGCTAGAGCTACTTTAAATTAATATGGCATTAATAGTACAAGATCAGAGGCTGGGCCCCGAGTATTTTAAGAACAAAGCTTTAAAGCTTGGAGACACACAGTACTAGTGATGATTTCTTAGAGCCTTACCAGTAGTCCCGCAAGAAATATTCAATCAATTGAATATTTCTCTTCACAACTGAGGACCATGATTTATTTACCAGTTAGCTCAGCTCAGGTCTCATTAGTATCGTTGACCTTGTCAGTCACGCTGGGTTCATGCAAGGTTGAACTGAAGCAGATCAGTGAATGAAATAACTAGTCTGGTCTTGCCGAGTCCATTTCTTCTCCAAGAGAAACTGCAAAATTTATGACTCCATGCAGGTTTCATGTATTTTACAATTTCTCTTAAAGGATTAAGAGTTTTGTGGAGAAGACGAGTAAAGGCAACAATTTGAAGTTGAGCTGAAATTGTAATACTTGCTTCTGTTCAACCAATGAGCATACTGTTACACACTGTAGTGTTACAGCGCTGTTACCACTTAGCGTTACAGCACTGTAACGCTAAGTGGTAACATGGACTGTATAAAAGAAGTGGACGTAGCCACTGTGATGTCACCTACTGGTTTTGAACTACCTTTTGGATTCTTCAAGTTTTCATTTTAACTGTCACAATTCTGTTTTGTTTTTTGTTTTGGAGCCTGAAGTGACGGTGGATGAAACTTGCCCAGCTCACTCAACTAGCTAGATAGCTCAACATGCTGACATGGTAAAACGTTGAGGTCCTTGTGAAATGGCTAATAGAGGACTATTTATATAAATTTAAATATAGGTAGACTGCTCCCTCCTGAAATGAAACCTGTGGAGCAACAACCCATAATGACCCATAACTGCTAGCTCATAGGTCTTCTGCACTGGTTGGTAATTGGCAGAAGTTGTAGTCATGGGGGAGGAACATAAAACAGGAGAAAGTATTTTACTGGACGCAAATTTAGTATGAGAGTCATCAATTTTTTTTTTTTTTATTGTTCTCCAGGAAATTACAAACACTGCAAGCCATATCATTTAAAACCACATAAACATCGGATTAGATTTTATGAGGATCTTAACTTCGTGAAATAATGATCCTATGGTCTTGTTAGTGTACATTCTTAAGCACAACTACAGTAGAACTGTTTGTCAGGAAAAAATAAGCCAACTTTATTCATTAGGGACGTAAAGTCCGGCTCCTTCTGGGTGTGTCCCATGGGAACTAACTTCAGAAAAGTATTACTTAAGTATTACTTCCATCAATTACACATATGGTGTCTGTCAGTTTAAAAGATCATTTTGCCAGTGAGTTTGTCGCAAAACTGAAGTATAAGACTGTAAAAATATGATAGTATAAAAACCGCACACCCAAAAGTCGCGTAAGTGACGTCATCCTAACTTTATCCCTCCGCAGTCTGTTCAGAGCCACTGAACACGTCTCTGCTGCTTCAGCATCACCAGGTTTGTAGTGATTTTCACCGCTTTTCATACTTTTTCACTTGTTCTGAAGAAATAAGGCAAAATGTGTCGAGGTGACAGCCCTTTTGGCGTTGGTGACGAGTATCACGTGAGGCGAGAGATGCCGTTTCACACAAAAGTACCTGTGGTAGTTAACTGTCTTTACTATCTTCATGACAAACTGGGAAAATGATGTTTTGAATTGACAAACGTGTGTAATTGGTGGCATAATTCAAACAGGCCGGTAGAGTGTGTATCAGATGGCCCGAGGCCTTACCACAGCGACCCAGGTTTGATTCTTGGCCCAAGTCCTTTACTTCATATCATCCCCCTCTCTCTCTCTCTCTTTCTGTCTCTCACCATCTCTAAAGGCAAAAATGCCCAAAATATAGAAAATTATTTGTCACTTGCCATTGACTACCATGCGTATTTCTTCCAAAATAAGGTCCAATGGGGCAGACCAGAAGGGACTGGACTGGACCACCTCTATAAACAGAAACTTCAAAAATCGTGAACTCAGCGGGCGAGCGAGGTGTCAATCACACCTTTCAATCCAAACCTGTATGGCAGACAACAAAACCTTCTTCTATCCCTAAAATATTGTTAATGGACCAATAATTTACAAAAGACCACCAGTACATTTATTAGAAATTCCAGACCATACGAAACCCTAATGACTCCTGCAAAGAAATGTATTTCTAGACAGATTACATTTGGTGGATACATTTGCATCAGCTCTTACTTTTCAATACTAGGTCAGTCTACATGCCAGAAATGTCCTTCAGCAGAGTCAGTCAGTCTTCATGCATTTATGTTGCCTGAAGTAGTGTCATGCCACTGTCACATGATGGACAAACATAAACAACTGTATTATTTCTGTCTAAAATATACAAAAAAAAATGTGCAGAGTTTGGGCAGCTTAAAAAAACAGCGATCCCCTTTTCAAACACGCCCTTGTGACATTATTACATGACACTGGAAATAGCACCGAGGCCATGACTGGTACCCTCGTGGAGTTGAAAGGTATGTGCTAATCCATCTGACCTTCGCAGGGCAGCAGAAGGACAAAAACAGAGTCGTTGAAGGGGTTAGGGTGCCAAACTGATCTGGCAGAAGTTCACAGGGCTTCAATCTCTGCTACAAAGCAGGCCAACGGAAACCAATTTAGCCCACCCAAGGTCATGGCTCATGGGCAGCTGGAGCAAAGACGGCCTGCTCCTGGCATGAAATCTCCACTAATACTCATCACTCAGGTTCCCATGGAGCCTTAGAAACTCTTAAAACATTTTAAATGTGTGCTTTGATATGCAGGGTCTACAAATGTCAGGCATCAGATTTGACTCGTATGAGGCACAGTGGTCGCAAAACATTTAAACTCTGGACAATGGATTTCACAAGGAATCTGAAAAGCACGAGCCCTTGACAAAGTGCTATGCCCATCAAGTTGTTCACTGCTACTGTTTAATAATGTTTGCTCTACTCCAGTTTGCTGATTTCTTTTGCTGCAGGTATTTAAACAGTCTTAAACGTTCGGTGGGATTTAGGTGACTCTATTTGTAGAAATGCCATATAATATTCATAATGTTTTCCTTAGTATGTAATCAACGTCATCATCGTGTTTTCATGACCTTAGAAGTAACCATCTATATCTTCGTGTGACTCTTCCATGGCTGTGTTGGGTCTCCAGGTTTCTCCAGCAGCCCATAACAAACTTTTTCTGTTTTACACATTAAATCACCTACGGAATGTAGGCCAGAGTTATTTATCCCCTTAACTACAAATAACTCAGAAAAGAAAACCCAAATTCAGGCTCAGGAGAGGGCATTTTGCTTTTGTAGTGGTCACCGTAGGGGAGGTCGAGGCGACAGGTTGCAGTGAGCAACTTCTCCACAAAATGCCACTAAATATTACACACTGAAACTGTAAATGCCATTAATTTTGTACTTAAAAAAAATACCCTGCATCACTTATAGTTATACAATGGACGGGCCATAATCATGTTGGGAAAGATGACTTAGATCCTTGATTTTATTTGTAATTCTAAACCTACTGTGGCTTCTCATTAAAGGTTACAGGTTTTTCCCTTTGCTTTAGCTTGTGTAATGGACTGTAGAGCTCTTGGTCAGTGGAGACTGGTCTTTGATGTCCGCTGTGGTTCCTGAGTGATGATGTGAGATGGAGGGTGAAGCAGCAGTTTCCCAGACACACATTCACCACAACAAACAGTTGAGGATTAGCAGACAGCAGGGTGGCACACAACTGATGGCTGTTAACGTACTTCTTCCCTTTCTGCTCGGCCAACCGAAAGCCCCGCTGGTGACTATTAGGGGACATGTTTGTTACACCCAAAGTTTGAGAGTGTCTGATGATTTTTGTCCTCTTAAATCAAGAAGTGGGCCTGAAAAAGGTCAAGTGTGCCCTGAGAGCGGTACTGCTGGTAAAGTCAGTCGACATACTAACATCTAAACAGCTTGTCAAGCTGCTTGAATAATGATAATGATATTCTCAATTGAGAAAAAAGCTCAAATTTCATTAAAGGGCATTAAATATTTAGAATTTTCTGTGCTACCATTTTTTATTACATATTAGCCTTGGATGTTATGTAAATGGTGTAAAGCAAATTGTTAAAGAAGACCATAAATCTTCTGGAAATACTTCTACTTGTGGGCTTTACATTTTGTGCTCTCAGCTTTTTATTTAGTTTCTATTACCATTCCTACTAGAATTGTGACTTGTATCACAATTGCAATGTCTGTCAAAATAATTGCAATATGATTCTTTTTCTATACACATTTTAGTTACGAAACTCTATATTAAATATTCCTCATACTGTGAATTGCAACAAATTCTTTTATTTATATATAAGATGTTTTTTTAATCATGTTGACAATAACAGGTTTAATTGTCATAGAGAGTCCCAGAAACACAGGGAATAATCCTCTGGTAAGCATGAATAAATTCAAGCTTCATGGCATCTCTAGTTGCTTTGGACTAAAGAAATGGACAGATTAGACTGACATCTTAGTCATACTAACACTGATTAGAAGAAAAAAATACTTTGTTCTGTTGTTGAGTTGAGTTGTATAAAAAGCCTTTAGTAAAGTCAATAAGAATCTTGAAAAATGTTTGAAAGATCGCTTGAGGATGCAGCTGAATTTTTAGACAATATTTTAAAATTATTAGCTGGACCAGCTAATAATCTCTTCAGTTGACGTCATCCGAATAGACGTATCAAGTATATACATATATCTAGTTTCTTTGTTAAAACTCACATGCGAGTATGAGGTAGTTCTACTAGACTCAAAGTCTCTGGATGTGAACATTACCCCTCCATCACCTGTGCACTACATTATGACAAAACGTTTTAAGATGAGTAATAAAAATAGTTGAAGTATAAAACCAAGAGGAAAATAGAAATTTAGTGTTGTACAGTCGAGGCAAAGAAAGGCCAGATTGATTTCTTTTTCCTTTTTCCGTTACAGTTTTATGGAAGGACTGTCCAGCTTAGGGAATCAGTGAGATTTTGGAAAGACCAGAAGCATATTAAATGCATAATTAATTTGTGGAATAGTCATTCCAGCTGATGCGATGTGTCCCATGAAAGAGATGGGAAGTTTATTCCAGTGGTCTGTTGCTGAGCTGAGTAATGAATCCAAGTTGTGTGGGGTTAGAAATTAAGGATAGAGGCAAAGAGAAAAACCTTCACTGCAGATGAAGTAGACCAAGGGAAAATATATATGAAAAGCCTTTCTCTTTATATTACATTGAAATAGTAAAACAGCTTTCATAGTTTAATTCTATAAAAGAGTAAATACGTTGTGGACAAATTAAAACCCACAAATCAGCCGTCGGCAAAGAAAAGAACCGCGTCTTCACAGATTTTCCATTTTTTAAACCCTGTCAGTTAATTACAAACTCGTGAATGGAACATAGTTTCAGAAAACACAGGGAACTATTATGAAGACCAGTCACCAGTACAGTACAGGGGTGGGTGAAAAAAAATCAAATCCCCTTAGAATCATGATTTTAAATGAGATTTTTTTTAATTCCATAATTGATATTATTCAGTTTTAACTGCTTCATTTCAGCCTATGTTTACAGGTGAGGTGAATTGTAGTTACCATTTCCATCCAGTAGAGGGCTCATTAATGTGTACACCGTCCTTCTCTCCACTTCTTTCCTCTTAGGGTCGTCTAAAACCTACACACTCCCTTCACTGATGGTTTGCTATGCCCACAGAAAGACAGTGAACACATAAACTGAACTACAGTCGTGACAAAACACGGCGTAGGGCCGAGTAACATGGGAGAATGAGTCTAACGTCCAACTTGCTGCGACCAAAACAGTGGCTTCATCGACAACCCCTCGAGACACTACTGTGTGGTTTGAGATAACATTTCGTTTTTTTTTTTACCGTGGTATACATTTCCAGGTGAAACATTTGACCAAATTTATTGCCATACAGTGTGGCAGAGGTCTTAATGAAAAGAAGTATCTATTTCTGTCTATAAGTATCTGTTTCTATTGTGTCACCAATTGGCAGAGGAAAATATATAGCAATAACATGATGTGAATTGATTTTCCTACGTAAAACAGAAGTAAAGTATTCTCGTGAAGAGTTTAAAATGCTGACCTCACCAAAATACAGGGGAGAGGTGTCGGAACAGGACAAAAATGATGTAAAAGATCTAACAAGATTAAAATGACGAAACAAGATGGACATGACGTAAAAAACATAACAAGGCAAAAACAACATAAAAGATGCATCAAGACAAAAGTGATGTAACAACAAAAAAAGAGCCTTTCAGAGACAGTATTTTGACAGTGGAACCGTCAATAAAATGTAGATCTATGACAGTTCATGATGGTTTTTTTTTTTAAGTTTGGGTCCCGAGGAGAATTTTAAAGCTGAAAAGGTTTAGGAACCACTGATCTAGAGGAAAGACAGCCTCATGTCTTCATGTAGAGCACTTTGTGGTGTTCTTTTGTATATAGCGTTATCTTGAGTGAGATCCAACACATATTGAAGTTCTAACAGCATGCTGGTCACAATCTAATGTGTAATGAAGATGAGAACACACCTACATACTGGCGTTTGGTGTTTTTCCATCTTTTGAAGGCAACCGTAAAACCATGGGTGAATAATTGAGTTTTTTAAAGCCCATTTTACAAATCTCACTCACATTACAGATTGTTACACACGTATACACATCTCTAAACACAAATCTGAGTCTGCTGATGACACAAATCTCAGTACAAACACAGGTTGAAATACAGTTTCACAACAGTCCACGCACACTTGCAGATAACATTGCAGTCATGCCCCCAGACCTGTGCCAAAAAAACACTGTGTGCATTAATTGCAGACTCTTAAAGGCTGTCAGTTAGTATTTTTTCTACTCGAAATGATGGATCTATAACATGTACATCTTGGACACACAGTATTGAGATTTACTGTATATGTTTGGCTTGCATTCGTGGCACTGCATGTATCCTGAACTGGAAAAAGTCATAAACTGCACCTCACAGGGAGGTCAAGCTTTATGCTTTTTCTTGTTCCAATGCTAACTTCCACACACAAACACGCACGTTTTCACAGTTTTCACTTTAACAACATTTTTCGCTTTGATTTGATTCAGGGTCAGGCCCCCTGTTGCTATTAAGACCCTATAAAGCAGTGTGCTGGTGCCAGTTTGGCACACAATATCCTCCTGAAACCAACACATGAGCGCTGAAGCTTCAGATGCAGTGATGTGTACTTGTGAACCGCATGATTATGCAAACCAGGCTGTTTACCTTGGATTACAATCAATATCGAGGTGCCCTGTGAGATTTGTATTAAAGCGGGCAGCAGCAGGCGGCTCTACCCTGTGAAGTGGGCAACGGCTGTGTGGAACAGCAAGCAGGACTGTGAGTGCCAGATAAAAGATGAATTATAGATATCCAGCCCCAGGGCTAAACGTGGAGGTGGGTGGGGTGGGGGATCGGGGGGACAAGGGGTTGGGGAGTGCATGTCTTGAGTAATGATTCTCAGTGGTAGTGCTGGAAAAGGTGAAAAGGTGGGCATATGTGGAGAAAGCAGATAAATTACTGGGTGCATTTTCTAGGTAAGAGGGAGAGATGCGGGCACGCAGCTCACTTATCATGCTGGGAATTACGGAAAAATGGTTCAAGAGACTGTTAAAGATGTGTCAGGGACAAGGATTTTCTCCGGTAGAACAGAATTACAATTTGAAGCTGCTCAACTTCAAACACATCCCAATACCGCAGAGAGTGACGGGCATGTAATTTCAACACTGTGTTAGATGTGCAGGATCCAACTCTGATGCAGCAGCAGTGCCAAAGTTGTTAAATGTATACCTGCTATTAGAATGACATGACTTTCAGTGAGCTCTGCACAGGATGGTGCAGTGAGGAATCCCTGGCGAACGGCAATAAAACCTCAGCAACTGTGTTTCTGTGTGGCTTGAAACTTGGTGATGCTTCAAACCCAGACAGTCGTTTAACTAGTCGGGGTGTATCGATACACTTAAATATTGCGATATTGTGTTGCGCAATACTGTATCGATACGCAAAAACACCATATCAATTTTTTTATTTAACATTTTACATGTGCAGCAGACAGTTAATTGTGTGCTGTGTTTAAACTCCCGACAGCTGGGGAGCAGTGTTGTAATCCATCTTGAGCATAGATCTTAAATCAACCTAAGCCAAGACAGGAAGTAACTGTTAGCTAACGCCGGCTACCGCTAACAAATGCATAGATGGCTGA
>JAPQRN010000009.1:18196878-18250833 GCA_037367275.1 Coranthus polyacanthus
TTCTCATGAGTTTGACCGGCTCCTGCGGTTCATTTGGGCTTCTCTAATAAAGAAGGAGATCAACTGGAGCTATGCTCTTTGGAAAATGTACCGTGCCAAAATCAGACACTTGCGGAACTCGACGAATCTGAGCGCTGCACCGTTCTGATGCCGCTATATTAGCTACAGCTTACGAAACAACAAACGGCTAACGTTATACGAGTGGACCACGGTGATTCGCACACTGTCAGAAGGAGTCAAATGTCTGTCGGTTTAATTCTTACAGATTCAGCCATCAGTGGCAACATTATTAGTCAGATAAGTTTGCTGTATCTATGATGCTAACACTGGTCTGTTCTTTATACTATGATGGTTTCGTTAGAATTGGGATTTTTGTAAAAATCGCAATAAATCGCTTTGCCTCATGTATCGCACTATATTGTATCACAACCCCTGTATCGTGATACGCATCGTATCGTCAAATTCTTGCCAATACACAGCCCTATTAACTAGCCTCAATAATGACTGATGCAAGTATTCTGTTTTATGCAACAATATTTTATTTTATATCATTTTTTAAATAGAAAAAAATAGAAGTGTATATTTCACAGTGATTCCTTTGAAGGTGTAATTAAATTTTAATGGTCTGTCTCCAGCTGCACATGACGCACAGCTGATGAATTACAAAATGTGTATATATATATATTTTAGATATGATTATAAGAAGACTATTCATAAAATGAGATCATAATTAGACTTTCTCTCTGTAAAAATCCATGTACAAGATTGGAATTCAAATGAATAAGTTGTCCACTAAAAAGCAGAGAAGAGAATAGAAAATCTATTTTTTTTTACTGTAGAAATTGTCATATTTCAGGTCAGAATTATGTAAAACGCATACATCGGCCAATATGTAATTATTAAACTAATCATTTAATAAGGGCATGAGCCTAAAAACAACTTTTAAAAGGCTTGTTTTCCATTTACTTTCTGTTGTAGAATACTTGATGTGCAGTAAAATATACACATAAAATAACTTTGTGTAAACTCACAATGGATAAAGGTCATCATGTTTGCTTCCTTAAGTCACCTTCTGTTTGAATAGAAAAGACTTAAATTGCCAAATATTTACAGAAAAATCAGACTGATGTTCCTGGAAAATTTCATGTGTCACCATAAATGAAAATGAGGCCCTTTTTCACTGTGAGTTTGCGTGCAAAACTCACCACACATTTGCATAAACCCTCCACATATTTGCATCTAAACCCTGTACTGTAACTTCTTGATGGCTCTGTCTCATGTGTCTTATTTTACAGTTACAGCTTCTTCTTTTTTTTTTTAAAGTAGATTCATTCTTCCAGTTTGAAATGTCGTATTTTTACTATGTTAGATAACCTCCTGATGAGGAAAAACATGTAAAACCAAAGACTACTACAGCTCTAAAAACGGTTCTGTGTGGAACCCATTCTAGGTCTCTCTTTGTGAATATCGAATAGTATTTTTGTTTGAAATACCTATCTCTAATCTAAAGTGCATAGAAAGTACTTAGTTCAGTTTAGTAATGCCCTCTGCTCCTTGTTGGATCTGGGAAGTTTAACTCAAGTCCATGGTTCACCCTGACGTCCTTTCCCCCTTACGTTAAACACACAGCAGCAAAGCACTTGTAGTGCAGTACTGAGTTTCTTACACGTAACGTTTTGACTTGAGCTTAAACAAATGAAAATCCACTGAGCGCATGAGACTGTAATCAGCGCTGACGCTCTCACTGGAGATGAATAATAATATGCCGTGATTAGCCATGGACAGCAGTCTGAGCTAATGCAGGATTAATGCGTTCGACGACTCACATGCGCCGAGCAGCTCTCATCACAGCGTCAGTTCCCACTATGTCTATCTGTGGCCTGTGCGGGGAGATGTGATGATTGCTGCTGTGCACTGATGAGATGTGATGTGTGTGTGTGAGAGAGAGAGGGAGAGAATGGGAGATTTTTCAGGCTGAGCTCAGACTTCAAAGGTGTGTCAGGGCATGCAGCGCTCAGCCCGCCTGCTGTAGATGCCAGCTCTGTGTGGCCATGTAAATTTCATGACAAGTATCTATCTATGTAGCCATCTAGCTAGAGTTTTGCACATGCATAATGTTTCACACTTGTGAACCTTCCTCTAAGGGTTTGTTCTCGCAAATACTCGCCCACACTCACCGTCATTAAAGTGCATATTACACCCATACACTTTCACACTTCACTTCTCCCATTGCTGTATTGTGTTTCTCTTCAACTTGCCAGCTGTCAAATGCAAGCCAAAGCTTCACTCCTGCTCTTTATTTTACCCCTCCTCTCATGCTCCTTCACCCCGTTGGCCCCGTGTCTTTCACACCTCTGCAGCGTTTGCCTCTCCAGCTCTCTGAACCCAGATCCTCTCTCTGGGGCTGGGCTGTCAAGGTGAACTGAGCCTTAGCTCTGCTACTATCTGCCTGAGAAAACTGGAAACTCTGTGAACAGAGAGCAGGGCTGGAGAGCCTAAAAATACGCATACTGAAATGCAAGTTCTGCTTTACTTTCATTGAAGATAAATTGCTGAACTACTGAGGTCCAAGTAAAAAGTGCTTAAGCCTTTCTTGTGAATACTGTTTGTGAGGTTTAACATCCTTATTTACATGTGGCATTGTGAACATGTCTTTGTTAGGTACGCAACAACCGTCATCATAAGGCTACTTAGACATTGATATATCAGTGTTAATATTGCGTGAATTCTGCCTTATTTCTGTCAGAAGAATGAATACAAAACAAGCTTATTTTATGGATTTATAACTGTTACAGAAGGGGTGATTGTGTCTTTCCATCCTATGGTCGGTTGTGTGAAAATGTTCGATAATAGTACCGAAACTTTGGCTTCAATACAAACAAACAATACTTCTTTTGATCCCAATTTCCCATTTTTAATTTGTTACTTTAAAAGATAATTTTACAAGTCAAGGAAGTCGCAGTCTGTTGTAAAACTGTTGAAGCAGCAGACTGTGAAATTACGTAAGTAGACCCAGAAGTGGCGGAAGTGACGTCAGCATAACTCTCTCTCTCCACAGTCTCTTCAGAGTGACTGGAGATGTCTCTGCAGCTTCAACTTGAAGAATGGGGGTGAAATATGCCGAGGTAACGGCTGTTTTGGTGTTGGTAACTGCGACTTTCTTCATTTGTAAAATTACAAACATCGTATTTGTAGTTCATAGTAGAATTCAAACAGGATAAAAAAAATTACTCATCCCTTGCCATTGACCTCCATTCATATTTTTCCAGCAATTAGATCCCATGGGGCACACTGGAAGGGGCGGGACTTCACCTCTCTATAATATGGAGTTATTTTCGTGTAGTTTTCAGTATTAGCCACTACAAAGCTTTATGTTGTTGGATAGAATGCCATCTGTCCGTTGTACCCACACATTTGGCAGGTTTGTAGACTGGGCTGGGCTTTTTTTGTGGGTAAATTGAAAATGTGCATAAAAACACGTATGAAGGATTTATGGATTTTATTTAGAAATGAGTATCGGATATACTCAAGTATACATATTACTGGGAATGTTCTTAAAGTGCTTTAGTACGCTTATGATGTTTGTATGTCCAGAGAAGTGATAAGACGCAGTGCAAATAGTTTTATTATGTCACAAGCTCCAAATCTTTGAGACCCTGTTTGGATCCCCTCAGCTGCTGTCTTTTTTTTCTCATAAATCCGCAACATCTGCTGATACTTACGAAAGTACAGATTTCGGTGTTTGGCTATATGGACGAGCAGAAACGCAGAGCTTGTCAACATGCTGTGGTTTCACGCGAAGCCTCGCTATTTAAAGTGAAGTTATTATTACTTTGTCCTGGTATCTCATGGAAGGAGTGGTTTTTGGACTCACTGAGCTCATTTGTGGAGCTATCATATTTTGGTTAGGCATAAATATTTGGCATCACATTTATCCTTGTTGTTTGCAGTAGATTATACAAACTGAAAGGCAGCACACTCATGAATGGTTATAATATTAGTGGTCTGTGGTCTGTATGTGCAGGGTGGTCTGAGCTGCAGAGTTCCCATATGGAGAGCCCACAAAGTATCCACTGTTTAAAGGAACATATTTTCATGTTGTTGTTGTATTATCTCTTTTTGCCTGTCAAGCATTGGGGAGAAAGGATGTTGATGTTTTCTCAGTCAGCATGTTTATTCAGCAAAATTTTAAAGCAAAATAATATTACAACTACAGGTCTTAGTGACTACGTTGACGTCAATGAAATACTGTTTTTGTTATTTTTATTTTTTATTTTTTTATCCCTGTGCTCTGCATGTTTCCCCATGTCCTAATAAGCTGTTTACATGGCAAATGAAAATGAATATACCACTAATATTCCTGTTTGCATGCATCTGTGCCTACCGCAATTTAAAAAATCCGTTTTTCAGTGGTGGCAGCGGTGTGTGAACACAGCCTGCCTCATTCGTTCCTTCAAACACCTTAGTGAAAAGATCAGCTTTTTGATATTTTCTCACATCCAAAAAAACCCTGCTCATATCCTCTTTCACATGTGTAAAAGTAGGTGTATTTCCCAGAGAACTGTGGACTTTTCTTTGGCGCACCGATCTAAAACCGTGAGAGTTTTACCTGGATCGTCTGGTGTGATCATAAAACTCAGTCCGAGCTGTCTTGCGTCGGTCTTTTTTCCGTCTTGACGCTCCGACAAAATCAAACCTGTTTGATAGTACCATAATCTTTAAGCCTTTGTTCATGTTAACAGTCACAAAAACTTTGTCAACAACCAATAGATGCGCTCTCTCCAGCACCAAACAGGAAGCAAACATAAAAATCATACCTGATGGCAGGTGTTCGATTTAAACAGCAAAATATCAACATAATCCAGTTTAGTAAACTGACGTTGGTGCGGCAGATGTTGATTATGAACAGATAGCAATTTCTCTCTTGATTTGAGCTAAAATACGTCTTGTATCCACCCCTATCCACAGCATTGTGGATCATTGTAAAGCTTTCATGCCAGTACTCCTGTCTACTTCTTCAAAATCAGTCCTCCATGCTTTACCGTTGTTATGGAGGAAGGCGGTCTGTGCCAGAGGTGTAAATTTCACATCACTTCATCTCATTTAAAACATTTAACTCAGTTCATTTCAAAGATTCATAGTATGTAGTAGTAATGTAGTGATAGTTTTATTGTAAGCAAAGTGTTTGCAGCAATGCGGTTGAAATGGTTACATTTATTTCAGTACGAAACTAAAGCCTATGTAAGCACTAAGTATAATGCTGATTGCTCTGTAATAGAATTATCCCACTGTGTTTGTTTATTCCAGCTTGTTAAATGTGACTAAAATATGTAGACTGAATGTACAACTGTCTGATCCAATCACAGTGTGAGCCAGATTACCTCCAGATGTGTCCTAGTGTGTTTCCCAAGCATTTTCCTTTTGATTAACGTCTTTTACTAGTCCAGATAAGATACAGAGTTGTGTTAAGGCCTCATTTAGGACTTAATATTAGCAAAGTGTGTATTTCCTTTATTAGTGTCGTACCATTTGTGGTTTTACTTTCACTCTCCTGAGGTCTCTGGATAAGCAAGTGTGGTGTGATAATTAAAAAGAAGTGCAAAGTAACGGTTGTGAATGTACATGCCTGATGCCGAAGTCATTTAAAAACAGAACAGTGTGTTTTATCATATGTTGCCATAACTACCTGTGATGTGCACTCTGCTAATTGGCTATGGTTAAACTGTTGTATCTGTGTGAGGCTTCACAACACACAGCAGGTTTCCAGCCGCTTCCATTGCTTTATGCTGCTGATAGGTAGCCTTCAGAGAGGAGATAGAGAGTATGTGCGCTCCACATATTCACTATCAGCACCAGATCCCCGTGTCTGCTCATTAGCAGGCTGTGAGTGCACACTTGGCCAGTTCGGATATAAACAAAGTTGGAGGG
The DNA here is from genome assembly GCA_037367275.1 of Coranthus polyacanthus. NCBI lineage: Eukaryota > Metazoa > Chordata > Actinopteri > Kurtiformes > Apogonidae > Coranthus > Coranthus polyacanthus. The sequence goes on from JAPQRN010000009.1 coordinate 18,202,807, forward strand.
TTTTCAAGAAGTAAGTGTATAATTACATGCAGAGCAAGAGAAGAAGATGTTAGACTCCTGTCAACACAGAGTGCTCTGCCAGTGTGTGTCTGCCGTACTTGTGTACAGGATTATCTTGAGATGTTAAAGATGCCACATGTAGAGTTTTGTGTTTCCTATAAACAAAGCTGTGACCTGCCACACACTGCTATGACTGATGGGGAATAAATTGCTCTCCCCACTAAATCTTCAGTGTGATGCTGCATTTATACACTGAGCTCAGTGTTCTGACTGAAACCCCAGTGCTTCCGGTTTTAAGGGGGATGCTGCAATCTGGGAACTAAACTCAGTGCTTTACGTTTATCAGTATCCTTATTTTTTATATATATAATTTAAAAATGCATTACTTTGAGTTTCTGGAGCATAACTGGAAAACCTTTCAGTTTTTTTGTTTGTTTGCTTGTTTTTTCTTACCCATCTTGCTACAGTTTATATTTAAACTTATTATTAACGTTATATTTTGGGGTGGCGCCTTTTGCTATTTTGTCTGTCGTCCATGTTGTTCGCCATGCCGTTTGTCATCGTTTCGTTTCCTTGAAACTTGAACTTGAAAACCATTTGATATTTTTTCTCTAAACTCCTTGTAAAGTACTCAAGCAACTACTCGACTGCTGTTGACAAGTACCACTTTTAGATTTTGTGTTTGGGCCAGGGGCATATGCCATCCTCCGATACTTTAACCTGCCAGGATAGCAGTATATGGCTATTAGCTTATCATAGGAAACAAACAGGAACCACAGGATACAGCTGACCTGGCAGATTCTCTTCTTTACTTACTGCATAGCCATGAGTATAATGAGCATATTATGCTATGAGCATATTTTTACTATGTTACCTCTGGAGGTAAAGTTTCCAAATGTATGTATTCCCCTACGCCTGATCTTGATCACCTTAATGAAACTGTAACTGCTCATAAATGTAATGATATTTTTTTGCATTTTTTTTGTTGTTAGACTAATCCATTACAGCTGGCTTAAACATGGCTCTAAACTACCTTTTTTCCACTGGTAGCAAATGGTGTGATCACATGTTTCATCGTGCTTTTGAATAGCTGTGTTGATTTGCATCCTAGTTTTACATGACAAAAATTCAGAGGAAAGCGCTGCCATTTTCCTCTAACAGTTCACTTTATATAGGTTATGTTTTTACCTCGAAGACACACATTTCGATGCCTTGCTGTTCACCCCTTCATTCCAGTCTTCATAGCCCACTGCATCCTGTAACTTTGTATTTAATACACAGAAATTTGAGTAGTATCAGTCTTCTCATCTAACTCTTTGCCTTAAAGTGATGGAATTCCTCAAAATGCTGAACTATTCCTTTAAATATAAGAAGTCCTTTATGTTGAGGTGTTACTTTATGCAGCCATAATATAAGTTTTAAATTTCTCTTGCCCATATCACAACCACTCTGTCAAAGTCTTAAGAGTTAAGTCCGGAAAACATTTAGGTGACTAAAAAAGTAGTGGATGTTATGTTTTTCATCTGAAATCTCGAGCTTCTGCTTATCATGACATTGCGGTGAAACAGATATGTGTTCGTAGCCTCAGCACATCCACTTAAAGCTGGTCTCTATTGACAGGACTGAGAAGTAAAAGACAAGGAAATGGCAATATGATCTGCTGAGTCTCCCGGCCTCGTAATCCCAGATGACCGCCTCCCTCAGGGCGTTTCTCTGTCTTCTGAGACGTACTTTCAGCTTTGGCTTTGTATAAATCTGGACCTTCGGGGTTGCAACACAAACCAACCTTGGTTGGCATTGAAGGCACAGGGAAGGAGGTTTATGTCGTTTCCATCTGTTTTGAATGCATGGCCTAACCAGCTCCATGTCACAAACAGAAGCTACGGATGCATTTCAGTCATCCCATCTGCAATCTCTGGGAAATTCAATCTGTTTTCTCCACCCAAATACAAGTTACATGTGTAAAGCAAGAAATACAAGGTCGTTTTTATTTGTGTAGCACAGTTCAAGAATCCGGACACAGAAATCTGATCTGAATTTAGATCAGGGATGTACTCGTGTTTTAGTGATTTGCAATATGACCAAAATCTCATATCCCTGATAGGTCAGTTCATACCCAGATCATGATACAGATCATTGTCTTTAAGTTCAATGAATAGTTTGTATAAAATGACCACACTGAAAGGTCTGTTTATTACATTTTGAATCGCATACTTACTTCCTAGAGATCAATTGATATGTGGGGTTTTTTTTTTAGAATCAGTATAACTTATCATTAATCACGGAGACTGAGCCAGTTTTTGTATTCAATATACATTTGCAGTAAAAATGTAATATTAAAAATATAGTCAACTTTTAAAATAAGTCCAGCACAAAACTTCATCGGAAAGCCAAGTTCACTTTGAACTGGAGGGATTAGAAATAAGTTAGTAAATAAATAAATGTTATTTTAAACGTCGGTGTCTTCATCAGCCTAGACTTTCACTATTGTTGCATCCTTAAAAAAACTGTTCAAAAACTGTAGCAACAAAAAATGACCACAGGCATAATACTGCAAACTACAGCAGCCAAATACATTTCAAAATATACTGTGCTGTGTGGAAGAACGCAAAGCATCATCCAAATAATGAAAAAAAAATATTAGACGTTAATAATAGACGTTTCTCTATCGTCATGTTTTGGGATCCACACTGACTGGTTGAGCCAAAAAAAAACTGAACACAATGCATCCTGTTTTTCATGGTTTAATTCATTATATTATGACATTGATGAATTAGGATTCTTATACTAATTAAAGGAACCCAAAGCAATATTTCACCACATCCACAAGAACCCAGAGGTTCATATATTTAACCCGTGTGGGCTGGTCGTCGAGGACCCGTCTCACTGCTTCAATGTGTTGTGGGTCTTCCATAGTGCACCAACTTCCATCCCAGGCCCACTTTGTGTCCCTAAAAGTTCCTGTCTGCGTGGTACACATGTAGTCCATATTTAACCCAGATGGCGCCCATGTGGCCGCGCTAGTAGTAGAAAATCAAAGACAGAAGAAACGTGACAGAACAGTGGTTCAGTTTTCCCTCAAGGTCCTGTTTGTGGACTGGTTGTTGATGGGTTATGCTTCCACTAAGCATGTGTTTATTATTACCTTTGATTGAAGTTTTGGTCACTTGGGGGTGGCCAACAAGCTGTAAACACAACAGTGACATATTATCACCTTGTAAAGTTGACACAATGAGCACACAGTTGCCTCTTTGCACATCCTAATGACACTGAAATGACAATTTACCCTGTTTAAAAAGCCACAGAGGGGCTGCTATTGTGAGACTTGTGATACTTGTGTACATACTTTCAGTGAATGCCCTTTGTCTGTGATCATAGTTCATTTGTTTAAATTAATAGTTCAGCTCACCTCTTGCTGATCCTCAGAATTCCACATTAAGGGCTGACTTTATTTGGTCTGGACTTTTGGACATTTGGACCAAATCTGCACGTGTGAAACCTCTCCCGGACCAAACAGCCACTCTTTGGTTGGCCAAAAGAAGTGGTCTTGGTCTGGATCAAACTGAACCATGGTTCGGAACATCTATAGTGTGAAAACACTCCTTGGATAGTTCAAACTTTCGGACCAAGTACAGCAAGTTATGCAAAGCTATTTCGCCAAAAAAACTGAAGAAGAAAAACAAAAAGGGAGACAGAAGAAGTTAAAAATGAAAATGCTCTTCTTTCCCTTTGTTAAATAGTGTGTAGCTCTTGGACATTGGAGATGTAAACATAAATAACACAAACTGAACTTAGCGTTGATTTGGAGCTCTCCTTTTAGAGCTTAAATTCTGGAAAAATATAAATGGAATATGTTATTGTAAACAAAAATGAATGAAATAACAAAAACCTGGTGTGAAACAAACTTTCATTTACTAAAATAAAAATAAAAAACAGGCTTTACAGAAAAATGCTAACAGTGAAACTGTATAGTGTACTTATAAAAATCATTTAAATCAACTAAAATGATTTTGTCAATTTATTTCGTGCATAAGCCTTGTATTTTAGGTGGACATGAAATGTATCTTGCCAATCCGTCCACGCTTGGCATCATGACGGTGAGATGAGAGAAAGCGACATTCCCATAAAACCATTTGGATGTAATGTCTGTAATGTCCTGTGGTGGTGGTTGTTGTTGAGTCCAGTTGAATTTCTTCAGTTAAGGACACAAACACACTGACAGACTCATATCTTTTATAGTTGTCTTTTGTGGATGGTTCATCGTATGAAGTCAACACATTCTTCTTTTTTTTTTGTTTTGCTGTAAAATGGTTTGACATTTTGTTGGATTTTTATTGCACAATTCTTTTTCTGGCCTTTTTTAATCTCACCCCTGACAAATACACCTATTACAAAAAAAAAGACTAAAAATGAACACTGAAACTAATAAAAACTAAACTAAAAGTAACAAACCTGCTCTAAAAACTGATTCAATGAAGCTGAAATCAGACAAAGAAAAGAAATGAAAACCGTTATAATCTTCCACGTGATTCATTCAGAACTTCACTGATGTGAAAATTACAGATTCCTGAAGCAGCATATCCATTGTTTAGTGTAAATTTACACCTACACATTAGCATACAATGCAGTATATCGATAGTCTACCTTTTTGGAGTATGCTAGTGTGAAATGTGATAAGTGAATCAGATACATTGTTTTGTACAAACAGGGTTGTCACATGAACACACAATAGTATCACAAGCACAGTGGATCTGGGGCAATGTTTACTGCGAATATAATATATCCCACATGCACATGATGATACAGCGGATATTGTGTGTACTGCATGCCGTACCCTTACAAACCTTTCAGATATTGTGGAAAACAGATGTGCAGTTGCAGCCCATGTTCTAAATTACAGCATGTTGTGATGAGGTGCAACATGGTCTGGAAGACGTCAAGAAGACACTGTGATATAGAAACAGATGGGAGCTCCCTTGTCTCTCCCCACACACACACTTCTCCCAAGATGCAGCTTTAATCTCTTAAAGATTGTGAACTCATGATTTCCCTTCCCACAGGCGACCGCAGCCGGACCTTCGTCTCCCGGCTAATTGTGAACATATGTGACACGCAGAGGCCGAAGCCCGGCTCGAGATAAAATATGATCTGTTCCTAATCATACCAGCATCTCCACGCAGCAATGGCAGACAAAATAGCCTTTTGTTTATGTAATTTACATGTTGGGACCTGCCAAAAGTGGAAAATATTTTTAACTACTTCTTGTCACAAAAGTATGGTCCTTTCATAAATCATCTGTTTATTGAGATACATTTGGAATCATGTATGTTTTCAGTGCTGTGAATACCTAAGGTTGCAGACCAAAATGATGGTAATTTATGGCTGTTTTGTTTTATATCACAGTCATTTAGAACAGAGACCATGTCAGAGCTCAGTACATGTCGTTTACTAATGACTGTGGAGATATAATAGGACAAAAATCTGCATTAAGCACAAAGTGACAGAAAGAGGTTGTTTATGTGTAGGGACATAGTATAGTGAAATATTATTACCTACATAAAGCTCTGGGAAAAACTTCAAGACCACTGGTTTTACTATTCATAGGTGTGTTTATTCTAGAAACTAGTGACAACATTTCTCCCAAATTCAAAATAAAAAATATTGTCATTCAGGATATTTGCTTACAAAAAAATGACAATAACAAAAAAATGTTTTCAGACTTCAAAAAATGCAATATAAATGAAGTTCAGTTTCATTTTTAAACAAGAAGAAACCGATGTTTTATCTTGTGAAGAGTTCAGAAATCAGTATTTGGTGGAATTAGCCTGATTTTCAATCACAGCTTTCATGCTTCTTGTCATGCTCTCCATCAGTCTATCACATTGATTTTGGTTCTTTATACAACTCCTGGAGCAAAAATGAAAGCAGCTCAGCTTAGTTTGATGGCTTATGAACATCCATTTTCCTCTTGATCATATTCCAGAGGTTTTCAATGGTTTTCAGGTCTGGAAATTTGGAGTGGTCTCTTAATTTTTCCAAGGGTTTATATTTGTACCTATTTGCTAATACAGACACAGATAGAATGCATGTGGCATTTATTGCGGGAGGTTCACGGACTACAAAAAGTAGGGACTCCACAGTACTCCACAACACCTTCTCTCACACACTGGCCATGTCAGAAAACTAAATGTACTGTGTAGATCTTTTACAATGAGCTTGGCATTGACGCTTGTCTGGTGAGAATGAGTTGGACTTGTTCTCCACTGACAAAGCTGTGACTTCTGCCTGACTCAAGTTGACTGTGGGATTATTTAGGAAGTGCTTTACGCTAACTGTGTCCTCCTGAGTTAATAACTACAAAACTTATTTTTGTAGCCATAATGACGGAAACCTTGGCTTAACAATGTTGAGACACTTGCATTTTCAGTTGGTAAATCCCATCAGTGCCAGAGCCGGAGATGCATGCACTGAGGTCAAATACACTGCACTGCTTCAGATTAGAAGTTGTAACTGTAGCGTTAAATGTTAACACGCAACTACCTTTTTATACCTATTACATTTATCTGCATTTTCATTCAGTTTAGTAAAGCTATCTACACTTGAAAATATTGTAACTCGACAGCCATGACCAGAGAGCACAGATTGTAAACACGCAGTTAGCAACATCAAATGTAATCACCTGACATTATTACAGGGCAGTTAGGAATTTGAAAATGTCATCTATGTTTAAATTAATGTTAACGAACAATGTTGCAGTGAGCACCATTTGTCCATTTGTTGCACAAATATTGTATGCAGAAAAATGTACACATATCTTACATGCAGCAAACGGATAAACTATTGCAGCACCAGTTCTCTGTACCCGTCCATAGTGAGTGGATTCTGATCGTGAACTGAAATGACCTGAAGCCATTGAGCCATGAGAAGCAAGAACATATGTTTAAAAATGACAGCCACACTAAGGCCTTTAAAGCCCCGTGATAGACGGCTGATCTGTCCAGGATGTACCCCACCTCTAATTCCAGCGTCAGCTGGGAGAGGATCCATCCCCCCTTCATCTCCTCAGCTACAGTGAGCTAAGTCTCAAAGGGCTTGAACTGAGTAAGCCTGCATTCTTCACTTTGATGATTAATAGCACCGTTTCATGCAAACTCAACTTGGTGGTCAACAAACGTGTCAGATGTTCGTACTTACATTATTTGTAATTGGCCTGAAAAATGGGATTGAACCAGTCATAAGAGACCAGAACAGTCTGGGCGAGCATATAAAGCTTTGTTTTCCTTCCTGTAAGGGTGAATTCATCCAGCTGCAGCTGCTTCTTCAGATACTTTTCTACACTTAAGCCTCTGGCCATCGAAAATGTGAAATTAATTGTGCCATGAGCTTGCACCAGCACTGTAGCCCAGTACTTTCATTAAAACAGAGCCATAAGACTGAACAGCACTCAGTATGTTTGTCTTTTGTTCCAGCTCTCTCTTTCTAGGTCAGTCTGACGTTGCCTCTGGGTGATGGTGTGTAAATAGGAGCAGTTGTCTGTTTTGATATTGACCTGTGGTCCTCGGAGGGGCTTCTTTCTCTGTTCTTCACTGAGATCCCAGGTGACTCAATCATTTCTTTTCTCACTGGAGCTGCAGGGGCCGTTCTTGTTGTTCAAATGGAAACGCAGAAGATGCTCCATATGAGCCGGCCCAGTAGAGTTGATTTTGACTTTACCCCTGCAGCAAACCTGTATTTTGAAAGAGACCACCCTGCTGCTTTGGGCTCTTCTTACTGTATATAGCCACACCTTCATCTCCAGCAACCAGAGAGGCATTATGTGTGTGTGATTGGCTCACATGTTGCACTTTTATATCAAACTTAGACAGTCCTCAAGTTGCCTTTGGCTCAGTGAGGACTTGTCAGTCAGCAGCTGTTTGAGACCGATAAAGAGCACCATGAGATGCAGTTTGAGTTGAATTTTTCAAGATTTAAAATATCAGAGAGGTGAAGGGTTCATACCAACATTGTTTAATGATGGGAGGAAAGTTGAGTAGGCTCGCAGAACAGAACAGACTCATCAAAGCTCTGGCAGTGCCGCAGCAGAGTCACAGCAGGCTGCAACAGGCTCAGTTTGACATCCAAAGATGACAGACCGACTCTCATTTTGTAATTCAAGACAACTCAAAGCACAACTGAAATGTACAGCCACCGCACTATAAAATATTATAAAAAACTACATTCTATCATAATTATCTCAACCAAAAAATGCCAGCTTTAGTGGTCACATTGAAGTATAACTAAGTCTGTTTTGTTAGAACTATGTGATGCAGTGACAATTTGCACAGCTAAAAGCCAACATGTTACATTGATCAGGAAAACACAGTGATAGTCACAACTTTAAGATAGATGGCTTAGGCTGTCGCTTTTTGCTGTTATTTGACTTAGAAACTCTGCATTTTTGCATCATTTTGAACTGACATTATATTGCAATATTTTGATAATAGCTAGGAGAAGCTTGAAAATCTACTGATTGCAGGAGTAATCACTGGTCCACATCCAGCTGCAGTGTTTTCATTAATTACCTAGACTGTGGTGGCCTAATTTGTCGGCCAGAGTATTATAATGAACCAAAACTGTTTTTACACTTTAACGTTGTGTTTTGCACCATTGCTTCAACAAAGCATCTGCGTCAATCGGACCTGCTGCCCATTACTGTAATTATTCACTGTCTGAAGTCATTTTGTCTGGAATATTAGTATTATTAGTATTATTTCTTCAGCGGCAGCAAAACAACACGTCACACAGAGTCTGCAGGTTAAAGCGGATTAAAAAGGAACAGTTTTGGTGCTGATAGATGCCAAAGAATCACTATGAACAGACTTAAATAAACTCACTAGCATTAATGCTACAAAGGAAGTCAGTTCGGAGCTAATGTAGAAACATGGCACACAGACTCAGTGGAAGCTGACCTCTTTATAATAAACAGCTGATTCTAAGATAAGGAAAACACAACACTACTTATTTTCAGGTGTTTATACACTGATGAAAACATAAATATGCATATTATATTAAATTTCAACAATTAGATCCTCCTGAACCCCCTTAAATCTTACACACTGGCCCTTTAAAATCTACAGAGCTACCTGTTATATTCCTGTCAATGGTATTTTTATTAGTTTTGATTAATTTTGTTGGAGGCATTTTTTGATTTCCTGATTAATGGTTAGATCAGGCCCCCAAGCAACTGAGAAGCACAGTCTTTGCCAATGCAGCAGAGTCAGTTAAATTATGCTCTGACATTCCGCTACAGTATAGAACTGCACAAAGAACTGTAAACACAGAACTTTTACACCAGAGTTAATATCCCTGTGTAGTTAGAATCGGTCAACAAAACCTCTTTGGTTAAGGTTGGGAAAATATTTTGGTTTTGGGTGTAAGATATTATGTCTGAAAGCAAAAAAAGTTGTCGTTTATGAACTTTTCACAGATACTCTAAGTTGAGTATCAACATTTTTTATGACTTGCCAGATATAGATACATAGAAACATTATTTGTCGCTACGGAGAAACTGTTTTTGCCACATATTCACAAGTTATTTCATCACAGCATCAGAGTTACCAGTAGACATACATGTACCTAAACAACACATTAGGCAGCAAGACCAGCTGGACATCCTGCATGCATTTGTTTAGAAACTTAATGGCTTGTGGATCTATTGAAAATTTGGGTCTATTTTTAGTGAATAGAGGGGGGCAATAGTGTAGCGCAGATGGCAACAGTTCAAATGAGGCAAGACTGTGCTTCTTATCACCCACGGTGTTATTTGCGTTATTCATCATTCTCTCCCCTTAGATGCGTTCCTTTCTTGGTAATGTAATCCCTAACAGTTTACTGTTTTTTTATAGACTTTTTCTGAGCCTCGGCATCTTTGCCAAACCAGCAGATGATGAAGAAAGTCAAACCACGTTAAATGAAAGCACAGTAAAACTATTTGAAGCATATTGTTGTGAACATTAAAGGACAACAATTTCTATAATAAGGACATTCTCTGTGTGTCTTCGTGCTCATAAGGTCAGTCTCATTTAAACTTATGGTTGAGCACAAATTACAAAGGTATTTGTAACAGGCTGGGCTTCATTAAATAAAGGTTGGAGGAATGCAGCTTTCTAAAATTTATGGATATTTCCTTTGTTTTTGTGGTGTTTAGGAGAAGGTTTGACTTCTCACACCACTCACTAGACGTCAAGAACTGGTCTATGTTAATTACATTTACCCTATTATGTTGACAGAAAACATTGCCGTTACATTTTAGATGCATATGAACATAATTTGTAGGAGACAGGAATGGTCGAACATCATTTTATCACTAAGTATGGAAGTGAAGCTCTACAATCACCAGATTAATAAGACAGAATTATGCATGTATGTGTTTAGAAATTTGGTGACAAGTATGTATTTCTGTCTTCATGCATACCCACAGTTTTACTCATGAAAGCAGTAAAGCAGTAAAATTCTGCTAAGGGGTCGACCAGGCTTCAGCATAGCACCTGTAAATTACAGATAACAACATCATTTTACCATTAATTGAATCAGCTGCATTAGGCTCATTCAAACTTTCTCCCACATATTTCATTTTATACATTTTCAAATACTAAAACACTCTTTATATTGTTGCTTGACTGAATACTTGATGGTTATTATTTATCGAGAGATGTGCATCCACAAAGTCCATTGTACCCAACTAATCAATCAACAATTTGAATTCATTATTTCATCAATAGTCAGCGTCAAGCCATTGCTTTCCGTCTTGCATTAGTATAGAGCTGTAACTAAACTTCAGACATTAGATAATCGTGTTTTCAAATGATGGGCCATAAGATCCTTATATGGTCTGGTCCGGTCCACACAGAGGTTACTGCTGGAAAACGTGAGTTTCATGTGCATATGAGCACATGTTCTGTTGCCTGTTGGTGTTCATCAAATGTGATAATTGGTTGTATTTCCCTCTCACTTTATTGGGATGCAGAGTCATGGAACACAGTCCTGAGCAAAAGGACCAAGAGATGCACTGCTGGTTTGCACATCAAGTTAACATTACTCTTATCTACTGACATCAGACTGGAGGAGAGAAGACAAGTTTACTGATTTCTGTTCCTGCAGTTGTCTTTTCTCGACCAGAGGGATAGTTCATCCTCTCATCAAAGTTGTAAACACTGACATCTGCTTTGATGCCAGGTGAAGATGGGATCCTTGTGTAATTTGCAGTGTATAGAACGGACCAGCTCTTTTCATGAACCACTACATTTAAACCTGGGTGTAGACACAGAAGTACTGCAATTGAACTGAGTTTCCTGTAGCTTTTAGACCGAACAAGAAATATAGGTTAGCTTCATACTGCTGCATCAGAGATGTGTGTATATCAAGTACCAAAAACAATCTTAATTCGAGGTTGACTTCCTACTCTTTTCTAGCGCTTCCAACCAAATATCACATCCTTCATTAACAAATGGACGCCTGAGCAAATCAGGGGTGGAAATCTCTAAAGTTAAAGATGACCATCTGTAATTCATAAATCAGGGTCCGTGCTTCAGATCTGTCATCACTGAGCTCAGCTGTTTAGGTTAGCTGAAGCCAGGCTTTCTGCTGCAGGTCTATCTTTTCTTCATCTCCTTTCTGGAACTTCTCCCAGGTCTCCATCCTGCCTGTGGAGTCAGAATATGGAAACCTTATTTACATTCATCCATCCTCCGGGAGGAGCAGCAGAGGCGAGGCAGTAGAGAGGATTCTAGCTGTCTCTGTCCCTGTCCTCATTAGTGCAGAGCTGGTCTGTTTCCTCTCTCTCTCTCTCTCTCACACACACACACACACACACAGCAATCTTCAGCTCTAAACAGGCTGACAGTTTGAAGATAGGCCCACTGCGCCGAGCAGAGCAGAGCACAGGGCTGTGAGATGAGAAAGCCCCTGAGTAAAGGAGAATGCAGGCGAACGCTTGTAATTGGGCCCTGAGTATCAGCTGCCAAATATCTCCCGTTAGTTCTCTGCGCTGTTTTTTTTCTTCTTGCTATTACTATGCTAATACTATGCCATCTATGCATGCAAATTAGCCGGGGCACACTTGGCGGAGTTCCTGCCCTCAGCCGGTCTCTGTCAAAGGGAACGCAGTGCTCACTTTTCCTGCACTGATCACTGACACAAAAACACACACTCATAGATTCTGTACATAAATAGTGTCCCTTACCTTTGGCAGGTACACCTACAATAAGGCGGCAGTGTTCTGCAACTGTAGTATTTTTCCAGCTACGCCTACCATTTCTGTACATGTATGATGGAGCTCACAGCTGAATTTTTGAGATCTAAAATGGGCCTTTGGAGCCTATTTTGTAAATCCCCGTCCACATGAAAACACAAAAGCAAACTATCACCACTGTGGAGTGTTGGATTATGTAGCAGTGACCTTTGGAGTTTATTCTGACTCCTCTGTAACTGTTTGTAAATATGTAAAAAGTCCTATTAGCAAGGTTAGCATCAGAATTATTTTGGCTATGTTTGCCATTGCACAAAAATGCCTCATCTACAAAGGCAATAATAATAATGAATGGTTTATACACCAGGTGGCAACTACCACAGCTGGAGGCTGAAGCCAGTGTGGAAGTATCTGTCTCTGATGGTCACTAGGTGCCTTATATCCTCCAAATGACTTCCTCTGAATCTTCAACTTCTCTCTGGAAATGCTAAGTCAGTAATGTTTTGTCATTATAGCCTCAATTGCCTAATTCTAATAAAGTGCACTGATGGGGATTTTGTAAACTAAACTTTCTAGGGCTAATAGAAGGCTTTGATGTCTGCTGTGGCTGGTGTTTTCAGTAAGCTAGCATTCAGGAAAGGAAACACCCTGCAGTAATTTGGAACGTTCAGGCTCCAAGTAGAAAAGAAGGTGCCGACTGTAAGTCATAGCTCAGGGCTTAAACTCGACTGTGTCATATAATGAGGTATAATGCAAAACATACCAATATTTATGTTAGGTCCGTATTCATTTTTGATACGGCCACAACTCAAACTCAGAATTATGTGTTTGGTTTTGATATTTTTGACCATATTTACATATTGGGCGTATATTTATTGAGCAAGTACCTTTTATTTCTCTTGTATGTAACTATATAATAGAAATAGGCCTTTCTATGTGGTCATTTCATATAAACTATTCATTGAAAGTTTTAGAAAATATGCTATATCGTGATACGTATTGTTATCTGGATATGAAATGACCCACAGCACTAGCTCCAGTGCAAACCACCCCACTGCATCCACTTTATCTACTTTGTGTGATGTACACTAGGGGTGTTTTCTCTGGGTTTTATTAAATTAACCAGAATTTAAAATATCTATATCTATATTTATATATCTATATCTATATATCTATAATAAACGGTAAATAACTAAACTTTGCTGAGTCCCAGGTTATATATTAACCAAGTAAAGAAATACATATAAAACAGTTCTCTTTGTATCACAAACTCGGTCTCGGTTTCACCACCATTATTATACACGTGCATGTACACAGTATATTTTACCCATAAACATGTTTGGCAAAGTAACAAAACCCCCAAACATATTTTGGTAATAAAATACTTCTGGACCAATAATGAATAAACCCCCTTTATCTGCTGCGTTCTATTCAGACAGCCATGTTGCACAGATGAGAAGACGTGATCAGTTGTTCTGAGTCATTGTTAGCCGAGAGCTGTGTACTGTTAGTATGGTCACCGGGGTGCTGTGTCACAAAAGCTCTTTGTTGCTTCTGCTTATGTTTCAAAGAACCATAATGGCTCTTTAAAAACTGGAGAGCTGTTTCCGATCCTGCGTCTCTGGTGTTACATTGTATCTGAAAACATCCTCAGGATGAACCTGCTTTCCCACCTCCTGCTGCGTTTGTGCTGATCCAGGTGGCGAAGCTGCACAGGCCGAGCCGGCTGCTGTCTGAAGATCTCTTGTCTTAAGTAAATTATGACATGACATGTTGACAGACCAAACAAAGGCAAAGAGATATTCCCATGGTGTAGGATGCCTGGCCTCCGGGCTGAACACACCTTACACTTTGTGTTCCCAAACAGACAAGCCAGAGCTAATTGCAACGTAGCCTAAGTTAGGATTACATAAATGAAAATAAAGCTGTTTACTTTGGCTCCGTAGTGCAGATCAGTCTACCTGTAATTTACGCTCATAAATACAACTTGAACATCTACGGCGTTGCTAGTGCATGTCACTAAATTACTGATTGTTATCAACTTTGTTCTCTAAAGCTATGTTGTTATATTTGTCTCACAATCATATGCACATAAAATAGTAATACTTCTTGTTCAGCAGATATTATTTAAACAGACATTCGTCAAATATATCATACAAAACAGGTGCTGATGCAGAAAATCATTGGCAGTCCGACTGACACTGCATTTTTTACTTTCAGTGTTACGTTAACACGCGCTGCACATTTGAATGTAACTCAACATTAGCACTGTTGGTTTTATCTAGTGACAATTCGAGTACCCTCTGTTGAAGTAAGATCTGCGGAACAAAATGTATTACTATTACTATTATTGTGAGACAAATATAACTATGTAGCTTTAGGGAACAATTAAGCTGATAACAATCAGTAATTTAATGACACAGATTTGGACTCAGTTCACTATCGGGGTTTAAAAAAGTGTGAGAATTTGTTCGAAACAAATATTACATAGATGATGAATTGACGAATCCAAGATTTATAGCTGTCACTTACCTCGGTTCATGTCAGGTTCGTAGACATGTTTAGTAGCTTGGCTTGTTTGAACGCCTTCTGTGCTCCCAGCTGTGAGCTTCAAGTCAACACAGAGATAAGGATCTTCACCCAATCGGGGAGTAATTTAAAGTCCCCATGACAGCAAAGTTGATGTTTGTGTTTTTATAGGATGTGTCTTACGCAACATGTCACCAGTATCTGGCTCAAGTATAACAAAAAAGTCATTGTATAGGTATTCTTGGCAAAGCATGTAACATTCGTCACTTGTGTTTGTAGACAGAAGTGTTCGACCCGCTCAGCGTGGTTACGGGCTCCTCAGTCTGGATCCGTATAAGGCTGGGATGCGGCTGGCCTCCTCCACATCACACTTTTTAGTGGCGAGTTTGAGGTCTGACCGTTTTTCCCTCACCTACATGGAAAGATTTGTGCTATCAGCATTACATTAATCCTAGTGTTATATGCAGAATAGGCTACATATCATGGATGTATAAATGATTTATTCTAACCTCAGCTGGAGCCTACCGATGGCAGCAGCAGCAATCTCTTTCCATGCTACAGTTTATTGACTGTCTTCGATACGTTTCAGGTTAATTGGTTCACCTGGACTAAATAGGGGCGTGATATGTAAATGACGATTCTTTTCAACCGCCACAATCATCAACGGCAGATGATTCGTACGCTGATACGACCGTTGGATGAATCACATGTGAACGCTGTCGTAAGATGATTTCTGTGTCGTTTGTACAATAGATTGATAAAAAATTCATACTGATAAATAGACTGATGTCTTCTGCTTCTTCGCTGTCCAGACTAGGCGAGCACAGAATGAAAGTGAAAACAGCCCGACATCATCAGACTCTGCACCAACATCATTCAGAGTAAAAGACTAAGCAGAAAACAGTGGAAGGCACTGGAAAAAAAAACAGAAACTGGACCGAAATGGCAGTAAATCCATGCATGTGTCCCATCGATTTTTTTTTTCTCATGGTGACACAAAGGATGTTTCCTCTGCAAAATAAGAGGAGAGAATGTGGCGGGTTGGGCGGAACAGCTCTGATATCTGGCTCATTTGAAGTGTTGATAGGCGAACAGCCACAAAAAGCTGAGTTAATAAGCAATTTAGAGCTTTAAACCCAGTCCATGATGAAAGTTTAATGATATCAACACAAATTTGCTGTCACATAATCTCCCCTTTTAATCATTTTCCACTGTCAGCACAAGGCTAACAGAAAAACAAGCCTAATCCACCTGATTGACATCTCCAGCTAAAAGGACTGGAAAATATGTCAGGCAATTAATTAAGTGCATTTTTTCTTTCTTTTCAAGTTTTTGTCTGGAATGCACGGCGGTGTAGCCGGAGAGGGAACACACGGAGGCAATGTTGGTGCATTACTGAGGTCAGTGAATGGTCACTTGTGTAATCGGATAATATGTGCCTGTAAACTGGAGCTACACATGATCAGAATTCATATTAACCCTGTGAGATGTAAAGCCACTGAGCTGCATGCACACAGATCTGAGCAGAGACTATGTGTGTGGATTAATATGGAGAGAAAAGATCAGTAATTTCCCAATAGGTGTTTAAAATCAAATGTATTACACGTAGCCCAAAATGTCAATGTTTTATTCTAATTTTGCCTCGAAATGTCCAATAGTCAAACATAAATATTTACCAAAACTGCACCCACCATCCTTAACATCAATGGTCAAAAATCTGAGAAAGATCCAGGAGTGAGAAATAATTACATCCCTACATGTTTATAATTTATTTTTACGTCTGACTCCAACAACCGTCAGAGCAGGTCTGAGTAGAATCACGATCCACAATATGAATCACAATTTTTTTCTTCTTCTTACAAAATTTAAGCGTGTTACAACCAAACTATAGCAAGTTTCTGGGGACCTAGGCTGTGTGTAATGGCTTTTTGTTGTTGTTATCTGACTAAAAACTCTTTTTGCATAATTTTGGACCATATTAGTGCAATATTTTGACAATAGCTGATGAAGTAAACATTAGTCCAAATGTTTTTACTCTCTAATGTAACTCTAAAGCATCTCTGTGAATCAGACTCACTGCAGGTCGGAGTTCAGAAGCCGGACCTGCAGCTCACGGACTTACGGTAATTCTTCAATCCAAAGTGGCCATTTCGTCAGTCAGCAGCAAAACAACATGTTACACATACTCAAAGTTAAAGCAGACTAATACTGAACACTTTTGTGCAGAAAGATGTTAAAGAATCAATATACGTGGACTTACGTACGTGGATTTACATGTTAGTCTAGCAACGTTAATGCTAACAGCTCATAGTGCAACGCTTTCTCCAAATAAGATGTTATTTCCCCGATGGCAGTGGCCAGTGTATATTTTGTTTTATTAAAGGTTGGTTCATATGTTTTTATGATAAACGGACATGATTTTGGCTGCCAAAGATCAAGGTCACTGTGACCTTGTGTCTGTCCGTTCTTACAACCCCTATATCTCAGAAACACCTCAAGTTAATTTCTTCCAATTTGGCACAAACCTTCAGCTGGACGCAAGGATGAACCAAAACCATTTTGGCGGCCAAAGGTTAAAGGTCAAGGTCGTTGTGACATCTTGCCCATCCATTCAATTTCAGAAACGCCTCGACGGAATTTCTTCAGATTTGACACAAACATTCACTTGGACTGAACCGATTAGATTTTGGTGGCCAAAGGTCCAGGTCGATGTGAGCTCACAAAACACATTTCTGGCCATAACTGCTAATAATTAAGAGAACTGCATGAACAGAATGATGCAAGGATAGTGGACACATCTCGTTGAACTTAGGGTTCTTTTACTCTACAACAGCTGCCTGATGCTGTTGGAAAATTGTGTCAAAACGAGCAGTAAAACCAAAATAATGAGCTGAAAGACTGCACAGAGCTGTGAGGAACTGCACAGAAGTAAGAATTTGTTTACAAGTGACTCTTTTTTTTACGTTCACAGACTTAGTTAATCAATAGATATTTATTAGTGCGGCTTTAAGCCTCATTCCTTCTAATATGGATATTTTTCTAAACAGATATTGTCTGTTTTTAAGTAATTCTGTATGCACAAGAACACAAAAACAACTACAAACACTCAAACCAGCATGCCGGCCCAGTAGGTGTCAAATGTCAGAGAAGAACATTCGGAGCATGAGTAGTGAACTTATTTCACCTCTCTGTTAAACAAAGAAACAAATAGAAACAGTAGCTATTTATTTATTCATTCTGTTTCTTCACCTTTATCTCCAGCACATGGCTCAAGGTGTGAAACCGAAAGTAAACCCTGATTGTTATGTGTGGACAGACGATGAGGTGGAGCTGCTGCTTAGCATCATGTTGCAATACAAGGTGATGAAAGCTCAAGAAAACATTGACAGCAATGATGTGCATGCGTGAACTGAAGTGTGAGATCATTGCTTCCCAAACTCTCTATTTAGCATGTCTGCACGGATGAAAATCTTGACTTAAGAAGACGTTTGAAAGGGTCTCAGCGTGAGTGACTTTAACAGCTAATATTCCTAAAATGTCCATGATGATAAGGGGCCAAAACATAGAGGAAATTGCTTGTTTTGAAAAATATCTGTTTTAGTGTGAACGGTGCAGCTGCAGAATCAGAGCATTTAAATCAGCTCTTGTGGAGTCCTGGTGGTTTAAGCTCTAAGGGTGTTTGCGGATCTATACGTTTGCTCTGGTCTGAATCAGTGGATGGATTTGGTGCATTTTCCCTCTGGTTAGTTTCTTTTCTCTCAGAAATCCAAGCGAATAAAGTGCATCACTGAAAGCCTTGTGAGGGCACTCCCTCCTCCTACTGTGACAGGAACCAAAAAGTAAAAACAGGAGAAAGATCCTGCAGATCTTATCATGAGTATTATGAAAACAACACTCTACGTTGTTAGTCCTGGTCCAAATTTACTCTCCTAGCAACTCTTGATTTCACTCTGCTACTCGTGTTCTAGATGAGTAATCTGCAGAGCTCACATGGCTGCTGAAGCCATATTAGCTCAGACATGCAGTACGCGCCTGTAGTAGGTTCAGACTGAATGGTGAACCGCTCCACAGTTACACCCAAACAGCCTTGTTGTGGTTGTTTTGGTCTCCATCAGAGTACAAATGCTGCATTCACGAGTCTGATTCAACCGGACTAAACGGCGTAGGCTTGAGAATGGCCTGAAGAAGGAGACGACGTACCTGCGACACCTCCACTGTCAGTCAACTGTCAACTATCAAATGAGGCAAAACCACCAGAAAGAAAAGGATAGCCCTTTATATAAGCTGCAACAGCAGAATTCTTTCTATCATTTTACTTTCATGTTTTATATCTGACAAAAAAAAAAAAAATTCACTAGAAAAACAGACAAGTAAGAGAAAACAAACTACTACGATCTCTGTTTGTCAGTCAGTCATTATCTGTAACCGCTTAATCCCCTGGAGGGTCGCGGGGGGGCTGGAGCCGATCCCAGCCGACATTGGGCGAAGGCGGGGTACACCCTGGACATGTCGCCAGTTCATCGCAGGGCTACGATCTATAATTCTGACCTGACACTAAAATGTTTGACATTAATCCTGGACAGTTTTAGTTTACAAAACCAAAGATGAAACCTTTGCTCGGGGCTTCTGAGTACTTCTGAGTTTTATTGGTAATTAAGTACTTTTTACTCAAGTACTGTACTTTAGTACATATTTGAGTTACTTTACTTTCATTTTAGGGATCTTTTTACTTCTACTCCACTGCATCTCAAATGCAAATATTGTATGTTTTACTCCACTACTTTTGTCACTTTAGTTACTTTTCAGATTACAGTTTTTCATCAATTTCCTGTTCAGTGAAAACCTCTTATCTCCAAATGCATTGATTTTAAATGATGCTTCATGAGCTGGAGCAGAGACGGTTTGAACTAAAGTGAGCAATTGATTCTGTTTTCATGGAGTTTAATGTGACGGCTTCCTGTTTCCTCCGTTTCCACTGGAATAGAATCTCAAGTGACTTTATAAAACTAAAACTAAGACTGTATAAAAATAATAATAAAATAATAAATAAATAAAAATATTTCCCCAATATAATATATGTAATTGGTCTGTATTTTATTTGAAACATGTAAATAACATCCGCCCTTTTCTTGCAATAAAACAAATAGTTTTAGATTCTGAAATAGTAAGTGCTTCACATAATCAGCTAGTACTAGAACTATTACTAAACCACTGTGACAAAGTAGTGAAAAGTCAACATTTGTCATAAATGTGACTTTTGAAGCCATCAGGGTTTTCTTGTGTGTAAATGTGTGTCAAAAATCTGGCAAAACACACATGAAATGTTTGCTTCACAAACTCAATAAAGAAATGAGCTACATTTAAATGAATGACACAATTTCAATCTCAATTATAGGTAACATATAAATTAAGAACATCTGATGTTGCTGAGTTAATATACCAAAAACATACAATCAAAAGGAAATTAAGGTAATAAATGTTTTAAACTGACTAAGTTAACATAAATAATAAAACTGTTAAATGTATGAATATACAGCTGCAATAGTAGGCTAATGATAATGGTATGAAGAATACTGAATGAAACACTTTTACATAATAGTCATAACATATTAGTCTTAAAGAACATTTAGCTTCTCGTCCACATGAGCAGAATCGATCTGATTTTTTATCAGATTGTGGTGTTGGGATACACCTGACAATAAAAGTCAGAAACCACTGATGTAAAGCAGAGCGTGATGCAATTTAATATGCATCATAATATAGATATATGTGTATATCTAGAAGTTAAATAAAGATATTACTTTCCCTGAAGGTAGTGAATCCATCAGAGTTCAAATAAATGAATTAGCTTAACAGGTGCGGGACTGTGAAGCCTTTTGTGGTGAATTTCTATAGTGCATGACTCTTATGGGGAGTTAAAAAACAAATGTTATCAGCCACAGGTCAACACATCACAAAGGCTGTTTTATCTTTGGGTGTACAGAGCAGGATTGATAGCGTTGTCTTTTGTAATCACTTGCAGAGCCTGTTGCAGCTCTTTGACATGACCACAGCTGCTGATTGTACTATTGTTATCTTGTAGAAGTGACTTCAGTGATTTTAAAGCAACGCTGCCACCCAGTGGCGCAGAAGAGCTGGACACTGGTCCTGAATGTCGACAAAAAAAGTAGCCTTTGGGAAACGTATCCGCAACCACGGTTACATTAAGTTTTATTTGTATCTCTCCGTGGTATTGTATGTGTGATTATTGACTGCCGCAGCTTGAAGGATATGCGCTCCAGCTGTTTGCTTTAAGTCAGAGACTCGGTCCTCAGGCTGCATCTGCTGGAAGACGCAGCTGCTGGAGCCGAGCAGAGATGAGCTCAGATAAAGAGACGCGGAGGGGAAAGCATGTTTTTGGCCGCCGATAGCTGCTGCTGTTGGAATATTTTTTTATTAGCTGCCAGGAGTTGTGTTTTTTTTTTCGTGCCTGAACGTTCCCAGGGTACTTCATTAACCCCTTTTTTTTTCTTTTTCTCTGCATTAAAAAAACCCCTGAAAGAGTAACTAGATCATGAATCACCCTCCTTTTTTAAAGAAATTTGAGTTATAGGTGAGAAGAACACTTTTTTGTCTCTCTTCTGACTGAGTTTACCCGTGTCGTCCTCCACAGCAGTGTTTACCAAAGCCTAAACTTTGATCTGTCCGTTGATTGGAAAAAAAATCTCTGTGGTTGTGTTTAGTTCATTTAAATGTTAGGACAAAAGCTGAAGAAACACTAAGAACAGTGTAAATGACCAATCCGTGAAGTTCAAAACCAACCCAGACAGTTGCCGTTGGAGACTACGAACTTAGACTCTATATTGTCTCTAAACAAGGACATTTGTTCTCACAGTCGGTCCAGCGTCTCACGTATACAAACAACATATAAATACGGTCCAGGGATTAAATTGGTCCAAATCAAAAGACTGAATACAAATATAGATGACCTGACTTCACACTGCTGTGGAAAAGAGAAGCCACTTTTCCGCTTCTTCAGCTAAGTGTATTTATAGAGGACATTTTAACACAGCATAGGTTGACCAACATGCCGTACAATGGACAATAAAATGTTTGAGTAAAGAGTAAAAAAAACGAGGAACGTACGAATGACAACAACAAACAACAAGTGATGACTAGAGTTTTAGACACGACAGCAGACTTCCACTGTAAAAGGTTTTCTTCGTGTTCTGCTTCAGCTTCGGTTGAACACTAAGTCTGAGTTAAGATCTTGTGTCCATCTTTTTTTTTTTCGTCGTTTCATTTTGATAGATGATCAAAAGGAAACGATCGCATCTAAACTGAGACAATGTAAACTGTAGTGAAGTAATACCTCAAAATGAACACAGAGTAGTAACAGGTGCTCAAAAAAAAAAAAGTATCGTTTGGACCTAAACTGATCTGAATCTGTAATGATGTTTTGATAGACTTGCAGATATATGGAAAATCAAAGTAATAATTTATTTACAGACTGTGCACACCTTGTAATTCGCTTTCAGTAATGAACTTGTAGATGTTTACTTTTTCTAGACACATTAAGTACATTTTGTCCTTCTATGCATCTTTAAAAGTTTTTTTAGTTTAGTAGAATCTGAATATTTTTTCCACCACTTGAGCATAAAGGATTATTAGACTGTGTATAGTTACTCTCTTCAGAATCTTGACCAAATTTGTTTCAAGATTTAAGCCAAAAGAAACTTTTAATTAAAATTGGCGCCCTAAGATGAACTTCAATTCTGCATTTAACTGACTGAAGTTTCTTCCTTTCATTCGCTTCTTTCATTTCTGTTGCCTATTTCAGTGAAAGAAACTCAAATCAGATAAATGAAAGAATCAAATGAAACTGTTTCAAACTTAAAGACTAGAAGCTGTGCGTGGTTTTAAAAGTCAGTGTTCATGAAGTAAGCGGGTAAAACTTATTTTGAATTTGCTCCCTTTTGCCTTTTTTGAGTGTTGGACTCATTAGATGATTTGTATTTTGTAGGTTTTCATCTTTATTAGAATCATGTGTTAGTGTCTTCTGCTATTCGAGTTGAATTTAGTCATAATTCATCGTCTGGGAATCATTTTGAGATATGGTTTTCTGTTTTCACAAGCAACCCGACGCCGTATCACAAGCATTCTGAAAATCTACTAATGAAGCCTAAAGGAGTTGTAGCTTAGGAGAGATTTAGGAAAATTCTCAGAGTAAGTCTGAGCAAAGAAGGGACAGTGAGGAGGAGATAACCCTGTTGATATGAGTCATTTTTTTAAAAGATAGGATTCATCAAAAAAATAAATAAAAGGAAAAAAAAAGGAATGAAGGAAAACAAAGAAAGGCATAGAATGGACAGTGAAACCAATGATACCTAATGATAGAATTTAGTCTCCAGATATGATGCAATTATGAATACTGTTATATAATAAATAAATATGTCAATATTATAAACCACAGTGAAACAGATGTGTTTTAGGAGTTTTAGTGAGCTGTAGTTTCCTCTGTTGGCCAGCAGGGGGAGACAGCGCTCTGCTGTTTATCTGCTGCGTTTATGCAACCTGTTAAAGCGAAGACTGAGGGCACCTGTTTGTCCTTGTTTTAATGTTTTCATTCATGCTGAGGACAAAACACAAGCGACATTTTCATGCTAAACATGACTTGAATGTCTTGGACTGAAAACAAAGTGATGAGATGTGTGAAGCCTGAATGATGTAACGCTGCGTTGTGGCTCCGGCTGAACGTCCATGATGCAATCTGAAGTCTGCCTCACAGTAAAGGTGTGATCTATGGCTGATGAGCTGCTGGATGTGAAAAGTGGTCAGATTTATGATCCTTACCTTGAAGCGGCACCAGCACAGTTTGATCAAAGAGAAGATCAGTGTGAAAATCCGGATTCAGCAAAGACCTGATCCACATCCATCCACGTGATGAAATGCTGGCCTATAAAATATTTTATATCCTGTTTGTATCCGCTCTCCCCTTTACTTGCCTCACATGTTGTTTTATTGTGTTTTAGTGGCGTATTTAACATCTGGACAAGATACAAGAGTTGAAAATTGGCCACTTGGCTGATACTGGCACATTTACAGTGATGTTAATTAATTTTCATTGTCGTTGAAAGAAAGAAACACACAAATCAAAATAGCAGACCCAGTAGGATATATATGCACCATCCACATGGAAAGTTTAATGAACAGGCTGGAAGAATATTTAAAATGTTACAGTAATGATAGCTAATCATTTTTAATCAGCAGGTTGAACCACTTGTGTTTGCGTTAATTATTAGATTATTACATCGTAATTTAAAGCACTTAATACCATGTGAACTTTAATGCAGATTTCTTCAGCTGCATAATACATGTAAAAGTGGGTCTTTCCAAACAGGAAGTGGTTTAAAAAACAAAAGGGAAACGTGTGCTTTGAGCATCTGGGTTCTTGTTACATGCCTTAAAGTGTTTTCAAATGACTACCTTTACATATGAAAAAGGATTTAAGCGTCTGCTCTAAACTACAGCGGATTTGATCTGTCCAGTTTCAGTGTTCAACAGGGATGAGCAATGGCTATAGTTTTTTTTTGGGATTGTTGTTTTATTTGCTTTAATGAAGATAGAATGTGTGTGGTAAGAGCAGCAGTACATAACACATAGTAAATACTAAACTACTGTAGCAACAGTACTTCGCCAGTAAATAACAGTGTCAGTGGGTGTGGTTTTATTGTTTATTGTGTAGAACTGGCTTTCCTATGAGTCAATGCCCAGCACTGTCGTATGTGTCTGCGAGTCTATATTTTGTGTATGTTTTATTACATGATCATTTATTATTGTACCATTATTATTATTGTTATCTTCACTGCATCATCTCCACAGCGTCGCCATCTGAAACATGTTACCAAATGTGGAGCAAGTGAGCTCCACACACAAAACCACCTAACAAAACCAAAATATTAGCACCTGCACAGCATACTGTCGTGTTTTAAGATTAAAAAATAACACACCAATGTTTTACGCAAAACAAATGTCAAATATTTGATTGTTTAGCACAAGTAAGGACTTCATCTTCTACATTCAACACATCTAAATTGAAGCATAAATGCCAAACAGAATTTCAAAAAGACACACTGTATATTTGCAGCTGAGTGTAATGTGTCAAAATTATTAGAAAATATGTGACTGTAAATTGCACTGCCTACATCTGACCACTAGGAGACACGCTTGTGCACTCTGCTCCCTCGCTGAAATCACAGTGTGGATTATCAGTGTTTAAACAGAGATCCTGTTATTCTTACTGTTAAGAAGACGTCTCATTGCACCGGTGTTGCCTGTTTACACAGAAACAAACAAAGTGACACGTTGGCATCTATTGCAACAACAGCCTCAGAAACACGTGCATTATGGTACTAAAACACCGTGTTATTTCATCTCCTGCTTGGCGGTAAGGAGCTCCCAGACCTCGATGTCTCCCCATTTCACAGACGGTAGCGTCTTGGTTCCTGTAGGTTATCTGGTAACTGTTTTCTTCTCCCAGAGTTGGATTGCACACATAACATGGCATCAAAACGTCACACCCCTCTTCCAAATATGCCATCTACGTTAAAGATACAGTAAAGTGTGAAAAAGGACTGTAATGGTTATATTATAGTGCACAGAGCAAGTAAATAATGCAGTCATATGGATAATTGTAGAATAGATCATTTCTTTTTTACACATGTTAATTACAGTCTAGTTTCCAAATACAAACCTAAACAAGGATATGCATAAACAATACTATAGTGTTGCCTATAACCACATAAATGACATGCGAGATTAAACCATAAACTGCAAATACTTCTTTGGCCACATTTGTACTTATTCATTTACAAGTTTCACAAAGACAT
The DNA here is from genome assembly GCA_037367275.1 of Coranthus polyacanthus. Classification (NCBI taxonomy): domain Eukaryota; kingdom Metazoa; phylum Chordata; class Actinopteri; order Kurtiformes; family Apogonidae; genus Coranthus; species Coranthus polyacanthus. Next base: position 18,228,430 of record JAPQRN010000009.1, read on the forward strand.
ACCTTTGTTATTGCAACAGACATAAAGTTATGTGTATTTACATGTTATGACAGTTCCAGATAAAAGCAGCTGTAGAAGGATCTAAACTGGGTGATGCAATCAGTTTTCAGCACGACACCTCCTTTTCACTCAGCTCTGTTATTACCTCTGCAGCTGCTTAAAAGGTGGAACAACAACGGCCTCCATTCCATCCGTGTTTATATCTTCATATACACAACAGTGAGTGGAATAAAGGCGGAGCATTCCCACCTTGAACAGGCTGTGTTAAAGGGGCTGATTTATCCCCTTTACTGTTAAATAATCACATTTTAGGATATTGTCTCTCGCTTGTGGTCTAATGGAAATGGCACCGTTTAATTCAATCTGATTACGCGTTTATTGCAGGTTGAGTAGCAAAATTACAGCCCTTAGTTTAGGAGGCCATGAAATAAAGTGATACAGAGTGCGCGGAGACTCAGAGTCATACAACACCACCAGAACCTCCATAATGCTGCCACAGTGACCATTCATCCAAGCAAACACAGCCCATTAAGGATAATGTAGTTGTGGTTCTGCTGGCTGGCCACTGAGCCACCCTGCGCTCCCCTTCATTATGCAGGTGGTGATGGATGTTGCAGCCATCGATCTGCAGATAACCCAGGCTATTTCCAGACAGAGGAGATTAGAAGGATTAACGCTGGCGAGGGTGAGAAACCCGCTCACCTTCCACACCAGCTCTGTGAACTCTGCTGTATTCATGCAGTGCTGTGCCTGACAAAAAAAATCATTTCTCCATTCAGTGCCATTAGAAATCCTCTGGGGAGCCATCATTAATGTTTTATGTAGGCTTTAACTCACCACCTTTAATTTAGATGCATTTAGTGGTTTGTGTTGTACAGAAATCAAGTGGCATCTTCAACCGCAAACCAAAGTCCCAGCGAGAAGTCGTGTGAAATTCCAATTACGAGATGAATGCTAAATTAACAGGAGTTTTCTTGTTGGTGTCGCAGCAATTTAGACCAATCAGATCCATTGCAAACTGAGTATCAAGGTATATTTTTGCCATTTAAAAGTTGAGACGACAGCTCGTTCGCAATCGTATTTTCTAAACTTTTGTATTTTCCTTGTCAGAGAGGGATTAAACAGGGCGCACTCTGTCCTGCTGTGTTTCCTGTAAACACAAGCTGCCAACATGTTGTGTATTTTTTGAATTTAGGATAGTGAATGGAGCATCGCAGCATGCCATCCTGCTCTGCTGCTTGCATCTGGGAACTATTTTCATTGTTATGCATCCTGATGCCAGTGCCAAAAACCCTCTTCCAGTTAGATTTCCGCTCCCTTTTGCATGCATTTACGAATAAGAGTGGTGTCTGTGTAGCAGCTTGAGAAGTGTAATAGGATGTTTGCAACACTGCTTGTAAGGTACAGCTTCCCCTTTATGTTCAAACACAAACAGCCAAGAGCAAGAAAGCTCTTTGTGGACATAGGGCGCTAAAAAACTGCAAAAATGTAAACGAAGTTGTCAGCACTTGCAATTCAGTACATAATACTTTCTGATATTTCATGGCAAATGACAGAAACAGATGCGTTTCAGTCCTAGGTTGTTTTTTTTTGTAGCCTGGTGATACATGTCATCCAGTCAAATAAGACAAAATACTAGTATAAAAGTCTTAATAAGAAACCAGGAGGATATTCTGTTCTTGCAAACAAACAAGCGGCCGAATATTTACCCAGTAACAATAGAACGAGAGTGTAGGTACACAAGAAGATAAGACTAAGGCTTTAACAAGTAGAAAATGAAAATGCATGTAAAATAAGAGGCTGTGTTGTAGTTGGGATCAAGTGAGTAAATGCATGAAAACTTGAAAAATTTGTACTGGTGCCAAAACTGGTGAAAGTCAAAGACAATATTGCCATTGTCATGTCATTTAAAATCATCAGGATAACAAGTTCAAGAGGAAGACCATAAATGTAGTGTGAGACTCTTCAGTTGTTATTGACGTTGGGCTATTGCTGACGTCACCAGACGTGGTGGTTTACCCATCTGAACAACATCACACTGAAAAAGTCCTGATGGGTTTCAAAATAAAATAATGGTGTGTACTGCATCCAGGCAAACACAGTTACTGATATCAGAGGTGGAATGTGTGTAACTGTACTTTAGTACAAATGTGAGGTACTTATACTTCACTTTATCTCCATGTTAGGGATCTTTTTACTTCTACCCCACTACACATCAGAGCAAATATTTTACTTTTTACTTCACTACATTTGTCGGACAGTTTTAATTACTTGTCAGATTACAATTTTTCATCCTCTTCCTGTCCATTGAAAACCGTGTATCTCCAAATGTGTTGATTCTGAATGTTTGCGACAAACTGGAGGATGTTTCCTTTTTGAGTTGAGTTTAAAATTCTCCTCCTTCTTAAGCTCAATAAATTCTTTAAAAACCATCTTCGATTTGCTGGAATATACGTACATCATCACGAAGTCGAGAACAGGTCTATGTTTCATGAAAAGTTGACTTTTTAGGAATAACTGGTTCTCACAGGATGCAAACATACAATGGTCTTATGGAATACGATGCATTGCTGTAGATTAGACTGAATGAGCTTGACTTTTGACATCTACAGTAGTACAAGGCAACATACACATGAATGCCGCCAAATAGCAAACCAGCAACCAAATGTCACCATGCACGAAGAGCTCCAGAAACAAATGTTAGCAAAGGCTTTGACAAACTGTGGAAGAGTTTGAAACAGTGTTACATGATTCAGACCAGGAAGCAGAAGCTAAAGCAGCTTCAGGTTTTTATCAAAATACCTCTTATGTCTGTCAGGTGCTCAGTCAACAGCTCAGGTCATATTTTATTGTGTGGCTAACTGGCAAACTTTTACATGATGATGATGATGATGATGATGATGATGATGATGATGATGATGATGATGATGATGATGATGATGATGATGATGATAAAGAACCAGCTCTTAATATTCGCGTACAGTAGTGGATCTAAAAGAAAGATCTCAGTAGTGCAATGTGTTTCATATTCTTTCAGAATAGTCAGCACAGATTCTGCTGTGTGGTTCATATTCAGTCTGTTTATTTTCTGCATTTAACTGAATAAACTTTGTCGGTCTTCTGTCATTTCAAGACAACGCATTTAAGAAAGAAAACAAAACCTCATACCACACATAAAACCAATAAGGTTACTGACTTAAATTGTGTTTCAGGCAGTTCAGAAGAAACCCAAAAGGCATGAAATGAATTTGAAATGTTTATTTTAGTCCCACTAGCAGGGGGAATTCAGCGTTGACAGTGTCAGTCAGTAGGTCTGCCACTTCGGTGAAGACCAAAATATCTTGGCATCTGTTAGATGAACTGGTCCTGAATATTTTATTTGTTTTTACCAACATTCAAGTTTCTCCCTAAATAAAGCTTTGACCAGCTTTATCACATCGTTGTCATGTTTTTATTTAAAGTGAAGTGTCTTCCTGTATAGATGAACATGAAATCTTATGTTTCCTTCAGTATTATGGTATTAAATGTAGTGAGGACCTCATTTAGTGCTGTTATCAGTTCAAGATTAGAGGCTCTGTTGGTTTGTCTGTCTGCAAGAAAAACTACTGCAGCAATTTGCATGAGACTTGGAACGGATAGGGCATTGGCCAAGGACCAATGAAACTTTGGAGCTTATTATTGTGGATGCAGTACTTTACTAATCTAACCAATAGCATACATTTAAAATGGGCTCCACCTCGACAAACTACAACATTAAAATGCTCCTACGTGTATTTGTTATCGATAAACACTTTATTGCTGATAATACTTCCAGACTTTTACTTAAGAATGAAAAAAAAATGTTAGAAAATGTTGAATGCAGCACACGCATTCACCTCATCACACCTGGGATGCTGCAATGGCCTTTTTTCCTTGCGTAAGCCAAAAATCTATTGATTGACTCCAAACTTTACAGAACTCAACTGTCAGGCTTCAGAACCACGAGACGGGATCACGCCATTCCTGTTATGACCTTTTTTATATCTCTGACCTCTTAGTATAGTGTACATGCCTGATCGTCAGGTGTTTTGTCAGGGGATGGAGCATTTGCAGTCGGGGGCTGAGTTCCTGAGGCTCTGGAAGGATCTGAGGAAATCAGGTTGGCTGAATCATTGATCTCCTTTAAGTCTCTTCTTAAAACATACTTTTAGAGAGAGACCCTCTCCTGATTTTACTTGAGTTTTAATTTCCCTTGAAATGTCTTTTATTTCCTTTAAAAATGTTCTTACTATTCTTACTGCTTTGGTTTTCATGATAATTGCATGACTTGTCTGTTTTCATTTGCTGCCTTTGTAAAGCACTTTGTAATGTGAATTTGGAAAAGTGCTCTATAAATGAAGAAGTTATGTGATCTCTTGTGCTTGTTTGTCTGTCAACAAAAACCTTTGCACCAATTTTCATGAAGCATGGTGGAAGGGTAGGACGTGGGCCAAGGACGAATACCTCAATTTGTTTTACAGCCACTATGTTGTTCATGTTACTTGAACTACGAACTACTAAGCCTTCGACTTTGCATTTTGGTCCCTGTAGCTTTGGCTTTTTGGAGCCAGTAGTACCCATATTCAGACAAAATGGTTGACCTGGGAAGGTGCAAGGGGTGATGTTCCAAGCTAATAAACTTAGTGACACGGTAAACTTCATGAAACCTTTGCATAACAAAATCCCTTGACTGTTTTGTTAGTGAATCAATATGTCAATATATCATAATTGATAAACAGAAGCTCAGAAAATAGCAGGCAGCGAGCTGTCAATCGAAGCCCATGTCCACAAAGCAAATATCAAAGCCCTAAAGTCTTATTAACAGAAGAAACATTTACAAAAGGGTTAGGGTTATGGTATGGTCCAAATAAAAAAAAATGGAAAAAAATTGGAGACACATATCGTAGCAGCCAAGTTCTATTTTCTATGCAATTTAAGACACCTAAGTGGTCTTCTCGTTGACATTATTATTATTTCTTCTGACATCTCTGCTGTTTTAGTTTTTTTAGTTTAAAGTGCAACAGTTCGTTACCGCGCCGTTGCTTTATTGTGAAAGTTGCTACCGGAAGGACTGGGGAGCTCAGCTAGCTTGGCGGCTAGCCTGAGCACCAAGTCTCCTTGCTGCAGCTGATAAAACGGGTTAGTGCAGGACTTTCTCCTCCATCACTTCCTTCTTTTGAGCAATGTGTTGTGAGGCAGGGAGGTGTGAGGAGCTCTTCACCCCTTCACGCTGCTCAGGAGCCATGGCGGAGCGGACACTGAGGAGGAAGCAGCAGCAGCAGCAGCAGCAGCAGCGGCCGGAGCTCAGCGGGTCCACAGCAGCGGGTTTCTCCTTACCTGCAGCACGGCCACAACTATTCGTGGCGGAATACAATGGTGACGGCTTCTAAAGTTTTCCACGCATCTTTACTTCGTGTCACAGATGGCCCGGTTAACTTTTCACTAACTGACATTGTCCTAATCTCGATGGGATCATAGCGACGCAGAGTTTGTTGTGCTTTTCTTTTCTTCCAGGACGTCTGTCCTGTAAAGCCATCTGCCTCGGGCGTAAATCTGGCGCACTGTCCCGCAGCGGATCACAGAGCGCCTCTTTAATATTTCACAGCCGAATCACTGGAGGTTAATATGGGGGCGAAGCAGAGCAGCCCGGCTGCTAATCCAGCTGCTAACGGACGGACCAGAGCCTACTCCGGCTCGGACCTGCCCTCCAGCACGTCCAGCAGCAACGGCAGTAACGCGAACAGGACTACCGCCGGGGGTGTGAGGTACCACGCGTACAGTGCGTCCGGAGCCTCCGCAGCCTCGTCCAGCACCAGCCAGCACATCGGAGCGAGCAGGAGCAGGTCCGTGGGGGGCTCCGGGGGCTCCGGGACCAGATCTCAGTCCGGCATCAACATTCCCAACAGCAGCGGAGTGTACAGCTCTCCGGAGTCCGGCGGCAGCAGCCCGGAGGAGGCGGCGGACCGGGAGCGATCGGGCGCAGGACACGAAGGTCCCCGGCTGTTGATAGGATCATTACCAGCACACCTCTCGCCTCATCTGTTCGGAGGTAAAGGGCAGATCCGCTGTGTGGTGTTGACACAGCTCAGTGACTCAGTCCACTGTAGTGACATAATACATGGCTGTTTACATCAGGCCTTGTCAGATGGTTTTAGATGAGGGCAGTGTTAACAAATGGGCCAAAGTTAAACTGTATGTGACAGACTTTTCAATTTGTTATTTAATAGCTCTGCGAAAAAGGGTACTTTCACCCAATTCATCATTTAAATAGATGTTTGCTTGTAGGAGCTGAACTTTAAACTTTCAATTCAGTGATTAACAAACAAGAATTAAGGAATAAAGGACAGGCCACAAGTGTTTATTTTCCATGTCTCAAAACCAAAGGAGCACGATCCAATGAAAACAGACATGAAAGTGACACATTTAAGGACATATAGTATGAACTGAAGAGCAGAGGAAAGCTTGAAGTGTTAAGTGTCATTTTAGACGGCAGTACATCTGTGTCCAAATGAACCACCTTTGGAGACTTTCACAAATCTGTGAAATATCATAGTTAAACACGCCTTGTGTAATTTCTGCTGCTAGAGGTCTCTCAGTCAAAACTTTAATGAAAAGATGTAACAAAGGGGACATGACACCATTAACAGGTCACCAAATGAAGTGGGCTGTTAGATTATATCCAATGTTTACAACAAACTCAGAGAAATCCGTCCTTTAATTCTGTGCAAGTACACAAGTCGACAACATATGTAACATAAGTCTTGTCATTTTTACATATTTAACAGTAGAAATGTTCACATTGTAACGTATTTACCGCCAAGGATGTAAGATAATCGCCTGTGTCTTTTAGTTGTTTGGTTGGTTTGTCTGACAGCAGGATTACGCAAAAAACTACTTCACCGATTTTCAGAGATCTCGGAGCATATTCATAAACAGTGGCAGACACTGGGTTTTTTTTAATCGCATTTTAATTGGTGGAAAAAATCCAATACTTCTTTTTCGTAAGTGTAATGGGTTCGTCCTTGTCCCATGCCCTTCCCTTCCACCAAGTTTCATAAAAATCAGTGCTGTAGTTTTTGCGGAATCCTGCAGAAAACCAAACCAACAAATACTAAACATTAGGACTGTGGTGCCTTGACGGAGGTATACAACAATACACTCTATTGAGTTCACTTTTTTCATCTCATTATCTGTTATTTTCCTTTTTTCGTTTTTTCACACTCATTAGTAAAATCATTCTGCTGGGAAAATACTAAGACATTCGGTTTATTTACATAAGCTATACACATTTGTTTATTATCTTTACCTACATGAATATAGTAAGTCTAAAACTGTAAAATCCAGCCTTTTTATAAGATTGCATAATATGATGTAACCGTGGTTGTTTTTCCCCCAGAGGCTAAAAAAAATAAACACAGAGGACGTGACCTCAGTCCTCGGGCCCTGCGTAGTGGAGCAGGAGTGGGTATGAGTTGGAAAAAGCAAAGCGTGTTGTCAGAACTTGCTCTGACACTGATGCTGATGAGATGTTGGCCCGTGAGCGAGTAGCGCCTGCTGGTTTTAATGGCGCTCATGTGTGAGAATGGTGACTCACATGAGCTGAGCGGAGCCAAACATTGTTTGTGTGAGCCTCCTTGTGAAAGCCTTGTGGTTGTGGAGTTCATTGATCCGCTGTGACAGCTGCAGTCTGTTGCTGAATGTCACTCACTGGAGTCGATGGAGTAGAACTGATCAAATGACTGATCAGCTGCTTTGAAATCATTGCAAACTGTGAAGCAGCATCAACTGTCAGTCGCAGCGCTGCTTATCTCTCGCTGAGGTCATCCACAAAAGGGGAAGGTTGTATTTCAGCGTCCAGTCGTGTCGCAGCAGGTGAGGAGAGGCTGACATCAGTGAAGCCTTACAGGGAAGTGTTTACTTATCCAAAGGTTCGCTTTTGAAACACAGAGATTTCCAATCATTTTATTTTATGCCCTTAATTTGTCATTTAAAGAGGCAATTTGTAAGATTGAGATTTGAAACTTGTGGTGTTGGTGGCCTCAGTGATTCCATATTTCAATGGCATTTGATATGTTTTTCAGTATGGTCTGTGTTGTGCTGGGCTACAAAAATTTGTATTATGGTATTTTTTTTTAAGACTGGTGGCTTCACACATATCCAGTTTTTTGTTTGTTTTTTGCACGACTGGACCTTTTTATGTAGGATTGTGGCTTATTCGTCTGTTAGATGTACATAAAATATATAATCATTTTCATTTCCTTATTTATATAACGGTTTTGAATGATAATATATTGTTCTCACAAAGTGCTACAATATATGAAGTAATCGGTATGTAGTCAGTATGCCTTGTGCCTTTTATTGTGCAGTAAAAACTGAACTTTAACATTTACTTCCTTTTTCAAAACAAAATTCTGCATGGGCGTCCTTGCATAGGTTGATTGTTTCTGCTTCGTAATGTTGTAAAGAGAGTAAAGTGTGTTGTGTTTATAACATTAGTAAAAATGGTACAGGCTTGTGGTTCTCGTGGCAAAGGACATTACATAATTTGCCGTCTATTGAAGCGTGGCAGCTGTTGTTTCCTCTACGCTACAATATAACAGCATATGAAAAATGTATACGGTACTGGAAATTAAAACCAGTCTCTGTTCATCCATTTACCCAGCACTAAGTTTTTTTTTAATTACATTTTTTAATTGAATTACAATTAACTAGAAAGAAGACATTCGATTAGTTTGCAGCACTGTATGATATTAACCAAAATGTTTTAATTATGACATTTTACTATTGCCCTGCGATGAACTGGCGACCTGTCCAGGGTGTACCCCGCCTTCGCCCAATGTCGGCTGGGATCGGCTCCAGCCCCCCCGCGACCCTCCATAGGGGGATTAAGCGGTTACAGATAATGACTGACTGACTGACTGACATTTTACTATTGAGGTATTCCTGATTTTGCACATTCATAGTAACAGACAGGCACAGAGCGTAATTAACTTTCACTTCTGCTTGCGTGCACTGTTCTACTGTTTCGCTTCATTTACTGACGTACAGTGTTATATTCTGTCAATGTCGTCTATTTGCACCACAAAGTTATCAGTTTTGAAGTTCTTTTTCAGCCTGTGAGAAAATGGACGTCTGCGGTGAGTGGTCATCTCTGCTTTACATTGTTACTGAGCGGAATCAAACTAAAGTAAGCTCGTGGTTTCAGAGTCTGCTGGTTCAGGGTCTGGCTCCTTGTGTACCGGTATTTTGTGGTGTGTCTGGCAGTCTAAACACCGGCGATGACGTGCCTGAACCCGTGTGTATATTGTAAAATGAGTGTGGTTAGTTTTGCTTTCACTTTCGCCGTGCATTGTAACATTAATAGCACATTTCTAAGTCACTGCAACACCACACCAACACCACAAGATTTTTGGCTCATTATGAAACTATAGCAGAAAAAAATGGACAGTTACGGGACGGCATAGTCTCTATCATTAATGGGAAACCCTGCAACATAATAACACTGTCAATAATTGTATACAGCTAGAATCTATCCCTACATAGCCAACGTACAAGTCTAGAAGAAACATTATCAGTTCTTTTCTTTGCTACTCTGCATGGTGGTGCTGGTGGTGATAATTGTTGCTTAGCAAGAACTTTGTTGAACATTGTTGCATTTACTGTTTACTGTTACATATACTGTTCATTTCATAAACTACCTGTCCTTCTATGATTGACAAGAGGTTAGAAAATGTCCTCTGCTTTTTCTCATGCTGGACTGAAGGCAGACTGGCTCACTATGCCTGAGGTCCAAAGTGTCATTACAAACACAAAAAAGAGGCCAGCGCTAGCTGAATAGTACGCTAACCGAAGTCGATATCTGTGTAACGTCAGTACACTGACGTCTTTGACATAACGTCAAAACTGTTCTTTCTTCAAAGTCTGTTGATAATATTTGCTAATTCTTGAATGTTTTAAATTAAAATTATTGCAGATTGTACCTTTTTAAATGTAGAATATTTCATACAGCGAAAGTGTCAGAGTCTGCCTTTTCTGCTCCCAGAGAAATCACAAACATTTTCAAAAACCCTCAGAAGCATTTGAAGAAGACAATAGGCCTGTTTGAGAGGAGTTGTGCCTCGTCTAGAAAGCAGAGGAGAGCAGACGGGGGAAGTGGCAAAGAGCTGCAGTCAAGTTGGACAGTTTCCAGCAGTGAGTGGGAGGGCACATAAATGTCTATTACTCCATTTTAATGAAATATTATCCATTAAACAAATCTTAAAACTTGTACTGAATCATCAAGAATGGAGTGGAATCTCTGTGGCTAAGAGATTAAAATGCTGTGCGACACATTTACTCTTCTACTACTCAATGATTTTACAGAGAAACCGTATCAGGTCCACCTCAGACTCACTGGAGGAATTGTAAAGATGAATCAATAAGGAAAATATGCCCCAGCTGCACAGAGCACAGGCCTACACAGGGAAAGAAGAGATAGAAATAGTAGTTCTGCTTACATGGCCAACTTGTTACATAATGTTCTATTTCACTTCTGATGAGAACGATAGTTGAGCAGCAGGGTTGACTCACCACACATTTTATTTTTGCTTTTTAGATAATTTCTTTAAAAAGTTAGACAATAGCTAAAAATGTCACTCAACAAATACTCAGTTGACTATCAAATATAATAAAGCAAAGCATCAAATTGTCACATTTGTGAAAAAGCTGAACCTGTGAAAATGACGTGCGCATTTGTCTGTTTTTTTTTTGTTTTTTTTTTCCAATTATCTAATTGATTAATGTCACAATTGTAGAATAAATGCAAAACACTAAACGAGCACAAAATCCTTCCGCTTCTAATTAGCTGCTAAGGCTTTCTTGTCCATGTTTGATTTATTAGGGCTGGTTCCTACGGATTAAAAAAAAGTTAGGACCGAAATATTTTTTTTGCGTTAAATCACTAGATGTCAAAGCAGTCTCTGCACAAGGACCTGTTCTGCATTTTTCATTCACATCTTAGAAAATCTTCCTCACCAGTCAGTCAGTCAGTCATTATCTGTAACCGCTTAATCCTCTGGAGGGTCGCGGGGGGGGCTGGAGCCGATCCCAGCCGACATTGGTACACCCTGGACAGGTCGCCAGTTCATCGCAGGGCTTCTTCCTCACCAGTTGAGAATTTTATTATATTGTCCATCTCACAGAAAATGAAGTCTCTATAAAATCTACTGTTGCTCATATATTGAAACCACTGAGTCTTGATTCAGGTTGAAGCCTCGCAGCTCAGAGAACTGCACCAGTCTTATTTTAGTGAGGTTATGGTTTCTAGTGTCAGGACGACGTAACACCAAGCCAAGATCACATTCTCACCAGCTTTCTTTTATGATTTGCTACTGGACAAGGTTATTTCTTTATTTCTGTACCACTTATTTGTACTAATATCCCAGTATTATATGGACAAGTCCCTTAGTAATCCCTCATTTCATTATCCTATTATTCATTTGAATGGCAGTGCAAGTGAGAGTCTTCACCAAAATAAACACACACACATGCATGGCAGGTTGTGCGCACAGGTTGTTAATGGCAGTATGAGTCAGCAAACAGGCGGCTAATAATTAACTCAACTCATTAAGTTTCCTTCCTCCATAATGGCTGCATGGATGAATCAATTGCACACACACACACACACACACACACATACACGAACGCACAGGTAGGTGTATGTGTCTGCAGGGTGTATTAACAGGTGGTGCGGTCTCTTCTGTCTCTCTCTCTGGGTTAATGGTGCTGGGTCTTCATTTAAAGACCGAAGAAGAGTCTGGAAATACAGCAGAGCAGCTTAAGTCAAGCCAACAACTCACCTGAGGTTCGTTTGTTCAGTCAGGTGTGTTGACGGAGCAGGAATAGACAGGAGCAGTACAAATTATCCGGAATGAATCCATACCATGACCCGATCAGTGTTTTCAGGAGGCCTTTAAGTGTGGATGGGTGATACTTGAAAGCACCCATACATGTAAATCATCAGTTTAAAGGACCATATGAATGATTGTGCAGGGTTTTCCCCACTGTTATAAAGCTTAGGCAAAGCACCGAAGCCGTTTTGGGCAACACCTAAGCACAATTCATTTAAAGTCAATTTGCTTCTGGATTTTTAAAAAATTTGAAAAACATTTGTTGTTCATTATCTGCTCTAGTTTTTCCAAATTTTTGTACACAGTACTGATAATAATAATCATCCAAAATGATGAGAAATTATATACTCTTTATTGAAAAATGTAAAAAGTTAACGTGGGAGGACCCCCCCCCCAAAACCCCCACCCATGTGCCTAAGTGTAGAACAAACTGAGAGAAAAACCTCGAACCCAGACAGCACCTTAGTCCTCTGAAAACCACGATTTTGTGCATTTCATGTAAATATCTACAATCTGCTTCACTTTCTGGTAACAGCAGCCATAAACACGCAGCCATATTTTAACCTTTGCAGTATTTATCAGAGTTCTCTAAAGCCTCCAAAGTAGAATGTCAGGTAATATACAGCGCCACCAGAAGCATTCACAGATCACTCCTCCATTTTTACATTGTTCAAACTCCAAACTGAAAGAGACAGAAACCAGTGTGAATGTGTGTTTTATTATGGAAATCATCTAAAATCATCTTTTAGATAGATTTAGAGTTTTATTGCACATAAGACATTCTTAAGACCCTTTCATTCTAACCTTTTTTCCATTACCTTTTTAAAAGACATTGAATTAAAAATAACTGAACTTGATAACTTGCTGATTATCTGATGTCAGATTTGTCTGTGAAATACCTTTTTATGTTTTGTCAAAAAACAAGCATTATTAATGTTCCTGAGTTTGTTAGCTAGCTGCTGTGTCTTTGGAGGAACTGCTTAACTCACTGTAAAAGTAAATGTTGGATACTGACAATAAGTTAGCCAGCAAACAACGCTAACATTGCTGCTAACGTTAATACTAAGCTTATCTCACAGAGCTGGGTTGATTTCTCCATTGCAGCCACTGCTCTGGTGGTTTCAGAGGCTGCTGGTTCAGGGACTGGCTTGGTTGTATATTTTGTTTTGAATCTGACAATCCAAGCACCGGCAGTGATGTGCTTGCACATTTATTGTAAAATCTTGTTTGTGAGGTTAGTTTCAGTTTCATTGCCATGCATTGTAATGTTAGCAGCGCATTCCTAATTCGTCCCAAAATGAATTTATATTGTTAGCTGCAGGGTTAAGTGAGACTCTACTCACCACAATATTTTTGGTTCATTATAAGACTATGGCGGCCCGCCACAATCTATATCATTAATGGGAAACACTGTGGTAGTTATAGGATAACAGACAAGTGTGCCGACTACAAGACTTCTGCAAACGAAGCTGCTGTGCTGCTCACACCATAATGCAGTTTTCATGTTGACTTGAAGGTGTTCTCTCTGTCTCCACTGGTTGCATCATGTTGTATTACTGTCTTTTCCAGAAGCTTATTTAATGACTCCTCTAACAGTAATAACAAAAGGAGTGGCTGCTCACTATGTGTGTATATACAGTATGTTTGCGAGTCTGCTGCCTCTCTCCTCAGATCTGATTATATGTGATGCTCACACTGCAATTTTCCCAAGATGCCACAACTAAGAGGTGAAGCCACCTCTTTGAACCTTAAACTAGAGGAGCCACGTGACAGCCACAAGCACAGGTCGCGTGTCGAATTGGGTTTTATTCTCAGGAGGGCTCTTGTGATGATAACATTTTAGTTGATATGCTGATATTTGCGATTTTTCTGTCTTTTCCTGTTCATTTTATGCCACTACTATTATATAAGCCTGATAGTAGTTTAATACATTTACAACCTATGCAGAAGAACAACAGTTAATTGACATTGAACATTGGAACATATAAATAAATGTTATATTTCTTTCAAATCACCTCCTCCAAGTCTTGATGTTCTCTTTTTTTTTCATTTGGCTTATATCAAAATGTACCCACAGCAGTGTCGAGGTGTTTGGCTTTGCAACCAAAGTCATGATGTTGATGTTAACAGATGCTCGTTGAAATGCAGTTCGTCCAACATTAGAAGTTAAGCAGCATGAGATAAGCAGTTGGTGGCACTAATTCACCACTTAGGAGCCATTATATGGAGAAGGGTCCAGATGCAGCCTTGCAACTGTACTAGACACCCCCACCCCAGCCTCTCTTCCTCGCCCTAGCCATGTGTAAACCTGAACATTTCAAGGGCGTATCATGCAGTAGGTGTGTCCTGGAGCTACTGCGGGTGTGCAGCTAGACCTGCTTTATAAACCATAGCAGAAGAAGGCAGTGCAATGAGATGATAGCTTTAAAAGAGCACCTTACAGAGTTTAAAACGACATGGGAAAATGGATGGAAATATGGCATTTCTCTTCGATTCATCCAGCTGATTTTATACCGGTGAAGGGAAACAAGTATACAAAAAGATCGACCTCAGATAATAGCTATCAGGTGATTATGTAGTAATTGTGATAAGCCTAATTCTTAGGTGTAAAAGTCTGTTAATTTGTGAACTGGAGATAAATCGCTTCGGCATGACTTATTTACAGAGAATTCTCTTCCAACCCCACTGTTTTTCATCATACAGCAACTGCAGTGTTTTTGTTCACTGTTAATGCTCTGATAAACTTTATTTCCAGCAGTAACAGTAGGTGTTCAGCTGGTGAACACTAGGACTGCAAAGTATGAGGAAAATCTGTGATGTTATCCGTGATAACATCGTTCAGTAATACAATAGCAATTTGCATTAACCTCATAGTCGCCACCAAATCAACAACTTTTCAAATGCTGACAGTGGATGCAGTCAGCACAGATGACTTTTTTCTGTATTCATTTCATCTGTGTGTTTATTGGCATTTTCGTATTGCAATGATGATTGAAACGTAATACGAACCCAAATCAACTTTAGTGGTTCTAAAGCGCACATGAAGTAGGCTGAGACCCAATCAGAGGAAAAAGAGGTATGAACTTTGAACAGATATGCATCAGGAATAGCCAGAAACATGACCCTGACCTCTGATTTCCACAGCCATTATTTTTCAAACGTGTGATTTTCAGCTTGTGGAACTCTGGACACAGTCCACAAGAACTAGATTGATGCCGTTTTTTAAAGAAATAGCAAATTGCATTTTCCCTTAGTTTTATAGGGACAACTCCTTAATATTTAACATGCCCTAAATTCCAAAAGTGTCAGAACCTCATCTGCGATCTGGTTGGATATTTGTGATGATTACACACTAATAGTTGTCTTTGCACTTTATAGGCCAATATCTCTTGTTTTATACCCCCCACCCCCAATCCTTAATATTAGGTGGTTTCCACTGAAACTGAAGACATACTTTAAGTTTGTAAGTCTTTGATGTGGTGATATTTTAGCCTTACATTTAAGGAAGGAAATGACAGTGGAGCAACTGAAAAGACAGGCATTGCAAGTCTTAAAGGAGAGTTCTGTCTACCAAGTCACACCAACAACATGCTGAATCATGAAAAAAAAAATCCCCTGCAAAGGTACCACTGAGCCCCCAGGCTGCCACAAAGAGTCTGGATGGTTTCAAATCCTCAAATCCCACCTAATCATTTCAGTCAACACAATTTAGAAACCGTGAGAAAGGTTTCACTCTGGCTGTGGACTTTCCCTGCGTGAGCACTCTGTGTGTTACGCAAGGATAATATCACAAGTCCAAAGTCTGTCATTATGTTGGTGTAGTAGAATAAGCAATATGGTGTTCATAATGGAAGTGTTTTGTCGGTGTGTGATTTGACTGTATAGTTGCAGAGTCGGATAAAGGTTCAGCAGCCCGGTTTTACAGATTTTCAAACTGTAGCAAACCTTTTGTTAACTGGATGTGCTCATTGGGGTCTGGGCTCAGTCTGAGAAATTGGATTTAAAGTCCTCTGAGGAACTTCCCACTCAGGCTGTTCCATCTGCAGTTTGTCTATGCAGCTCCAGTTTTCTGTTTCTCTACAAAAAGTAATTATAGTGGGGTCAGAAGTTTAATGCGTCAGTCTTAAACATTGTACAGAGCTGTAGATTCTCTGCACGTCTCTCTAAAATAATGGTGTGTCAGGCTTTAATAATCTTCTATCAGAGGCTTCTTTCTGCAACAAACTGCTATGCATACCTAATGTATGGTTTGTGATTACTGAACTACTGAACTGAACTACAATGTGACAGTCACACCTCTGCAGTGTTGTGACCCTGCACTGTCTCACTCTTCTTGGAAGTCAGTTTAGGCAGTTTGCAGATATCATACATTATTATCTAATAGGCAGACTTCCAGGAAATTTTCAGAGCATGATCATGTCACGTGGGCACAAACCTGTTTGAAATTTGACACTCTTTCTTTTTTGCCTGAAGCACTAGCCTCACTAAAGATTTTCCATTTTTAGCCCTGCTACAGTAAACGGCTCCAAGAAAAGCAACACTGTCTGTGACATGTCCAACACATTTGTATTCAGGCTATAAAGGAGCAATCCTCAGACAGAACAGTGGCTAATTGAAGCTCTGCATACTGTACTCCTGTGTTTCACTGTTTTGCACTCTGAAATTATAGCTAAGGCCTTGAAGTTCTACAAAATTATAACCACTCCTTTAGGTGGCAATTACTGATGGAAGGAAGGTGTAAGTTCATAGGCTGATTATGAAAGACGAATGCCAAATCACCAAAACTTGGTGAAGCATGCATTTAAGTCAGCCTTTTTCGATGATAGATGACTGCAAACGTTGGTATTGTGACGTTATCTGGTACCTGCAGAGGACGGGTTTAACTCTGAGCAGATTGATGCTGATATGGTTTCCACTTTAGGGCCTGATGCTCCTGCTTTAAAAACATTTGGTTGGAAAGAAATATCGAAGTGATGATGAGGTCGGGCTTTTTTTTTTTTACCCTTCAAGATAATAATAAGATAATTCCTGCCATGTTTCACCTAAAACACCTAAAAAGGTCATATCCAAAGTAATTTGAAAGCTGTTCTTGAACCATTTGGATTACAGACATGGTTTAGGCCTCTTTTGAAAGCTAACACTCTGATTTTTTACCCCCAACAGTCAGAAGCACTGTAAGTGGTACTGGCATTGAGTAATAGAAGTTTGAACACACAGTTTTTATTCGTGCCTGAATTGTTTTTGGAAAAAAGATGCGTGCAAAGATGCGTGCAAAGCTTGTACGAAAGGACTGGAAAAAATTATGGAACCATAGCATGAGGCCTTACCTAGGTCCACTTCAAATTTGATAACAATACAACAAAAAATGAGTATTTTACATAGATTGTTTTAAGGATAGGTCCAAGCGTCTCCTGGTGTGGCTAATACGTGCAGGCTAACTGAAGTCAGAGGTGCAGACTTCACCAGGCTTTGCTAAAACAAGTTTAACAATACCCATAGTTTCTAGAATATGGTTGTGATTATGTATTTGACTAAAAACTGTTTCATCATTGTGGGCTAATATAGTATTGCAATATTTAGGCAATACCTAGAAGAAACACAGAGCAAAACTGTTCATTGATGAAGTAAACACTATGTTCAGATTCTCCTAGGTACAGCCACAGTTTTCTACACTTCTTCTAATAACATAAAAGATCTGTAAAGTTGTGTTTTGCGCTATTGTATCTATGTAAAACCAAGCATACTGTACACTGGACGTCCTGCTGAAGCTGAGTTACTGTAAATTCTTCACTGTCTGAACTTGTCATGACCTTATTTCCTCAGTTGAAGCAGAACAACATGCTACACAAACCCCTTCAGGTTAAAGTGGTCTACCCAAACAATATCAGTGCTGACAGACTCTAAAGACTCACTAAACTATAAACAGGCTTAAATACACTTTCTAGCCAAGTAAAATTAATGCTGGGGACAACCCCTGGGGGCAACACTCTCTCTCTGAAAGTTTTAACAGCACTATTATTTGTTTCTTTGATGACGTAATCTGTAATATTTCTCTGAAAAGCAGATCGTATGCTGAAGTAAGATTGTCCCCAATTTAAGATCATCAGATTGCCCGCCCCTACATGTAGCCGTGCTATATGTCGCGGCCTTTTGACAAACTCTGCACATGTTGCTTTAATTGAGCATGAAATAAACCATTATTCAAAAAGTGAGCTACTGTACAGAATCTATCAAGGGCTGAACCCATGAGATGTAAAGTACTGAAATGATGTAGGTAGACCAACCGAGGCCAGACTGCACTCAGCATGTGCAGCATTTGTCCCAGTTTGACTCGTGGTTAAACAGTACCAGCTGTCTGCTCTTTTACTCTAACACACCTTAGAAAAGGTCTAATGGGTAAGCAGCGACACAGGGCCGTATCAGTGAATATTAAAGTTAAATGAGAGTTCAATAATTTGTAAAACGCACTTCCATGCATTTTTTAATTAGGTTTTAATATGGTAATTAGGAGAGAGCCCGGCGAAATGCCAGAAGCTGAAAGGTTGATTTGATGGCACAGAATGGTTTCAGGGTCATTGTGATTTAGTTTATATTCTACGTGATATTTTCTAATCAGATGACACTGGGTGCTTTTGAAAGACGTTTCTGAAAAGAGCAAAGCAGTCGTAGTTCCCCCTATGTTTCCGTCCGACGGGATCAACAGCGATCAAGAGAAAATCCACAATGAAATTGAATTCACATACAGACTGACACTTCTGTGATACAGTCCAGCTTAGCTGTAATTTAATGACCTTGAATAAGTGTCTTTTTAAACTCAACAGGAGGGAGACAGAGTACGGAGATGATGTCAAACCTTGGAGCTGCTCCACACAGAATGAATGACAGCGTGGTTATTTTTCTGTGAATATATGTGGATATTTTTAACAGCTGGAAGCCATAAAACACATACAACACACAGTCACTGATTCCCTATCAGAAGACGAAGCCTAAGCACTGTCAGATGACATTATCGGTTCAAATCTCACTGTTCTTATTCCTAGTTTTGTATGTTTTTAGAGTAGACATTGATTTGAATGTTGAAGATCAAAGCTTAGTCTAATGTGAGTTTTGATTTACGGCAGAATTTCCCACATGGGTGGCAGGATAACTTGGTTTTAATTATGTGCATTGTGCAGATAATTCAAAATAAAACCTGGTATTTAAAGATGCTCTGTGGAGCTTGTAAACAAATACAAATGAATAAGTAAATTAATAAATGTTCAGTGTTACCAAAATGCACTGTGTCTTTTAGGTCTAATAAACATCAAACTGCATTTCAGTGTGTGTAAAACATTTGTTTTTTAAAGGTGTATTGTGTAAGATTTGGGGGGATTTAGAGGGATCTAATTACAGAAATAGAATATAATAGTTATAATTAGTGTATAATGACAAGAAAAAAGAATCATTATGTTTTTGTTACCTTAGAATTAGAGCTGCAATTATACGATTAATCCATTACTGTGTTCATATGTTCAGTATATTCATAATCAATTAATCGGTTTGAGTATTTTTTTAAGAACAGATTCGAGCTCAGTGGTGTATTAGGATCTTAAACATCAGAGTCTTAGTCCAGCTCAGAAATATGTAGATTTCCACCCAGTAATTGAACCATTTTGAAGGTTTTGTTCAATTTGTTTATTTTGTTAATTTTGTTGATTTATTTTTTCATGTTTTTGGTTAATTTTGGTCATTATTTTGGTCATTTTTGTTCATTTTGTCTGTCGTGGTACGGTTCGGTGCATGCTGTCGCACGATATGCTAGAAGACGCAGCTGCTTCTTTCAAGTCAGATGTGTGGCCAAACGTTAGGTTCGCAGTGAACAACAACAGGTTAAGCTTCCAATGATTAAATAAAGCCTATGTGGAACAATGCCCAAGTTTTATTTTTTACTACTGTATTTATTTTATACTTTTATAAGATAAGTGATGCTTTTTAGTTTTATAGCCGGTAGTGCCTTTCACTTTTTATCAGCCCTGTATAAAAATATGACCTATGCGAGAGTGCATGCTCAGTGTTCATTTTACTGCCTAGAGGCTGTACCGACTGCCTCAGGGACGACTGTACAACACTGGGTGGAACAAGCTGTAACTCGCACTAGACTCTGTTCAAAATAAATTTAGAGAAACCAAACTTTATGCACATTTTTTTTTTGTTTTTATTGCCTCTTCCCATTGCGTCGAACTGAAGTGTGACACCCCTTGTTTACATCTATGATTACTAGCTTACAGTCGTCTTCTGTACTGCTGTCTGTAGACCAGTGTGGAATACTTGTAGAATACTTGTGAATATTTGTAGAACTCACTGTGCATCATGTCTCAAATAGACCCCTGCAGAGATGTCAATTATTGCCCTACTAGTTGTCAACAATGTTGAGGCTGCAAGTAAGCTGGATTTGCACCATTAGCCAATAGCAAACATCAATGGAAGCTAACATGTGTCATTAGCTTTCCCACATTATTCACTTCTGTATCAACCTGCGATGTTTGAGTGGAAATTGCTCAAAAGAGACAGTTTGCACTTTGTGCTTAGACAGGGCTGGATGATCTGCTTTGTAGAACGTTGTTACCAAACTGGCTGAGGTACTTATCTGATGCTGGTAGTTCGCTAGCTGCCGATAGTTATTCTCCATCCATCACTGCTAGTTGTTACACTATGAAGCACTATGTAGAGTATTTCTCATTGGCGTGTAAATTAGTTTGACCTTCACTCTTCTACCCTTCTTCACCTCTCTTTATACACACTGGTACTGCATGGTAATATGATGTGCATTGGTTCTGCAAGTCAGTGCTGTACATAGAGGTCCTTTTGATTGACAAGGTGAACCAGTTGATTTACACTGTAGATCGCTGTGTGGACGTACACAGGAGGATAATATACAGACAAGGACTAACTGGAATGCTTCCACACTACAGAGATAAATACTTGGTGGTGCTGGTGATGGTTTGCTCTGTGAAGCTGCTCTGGTGAAAGTTTTCAAGCGGTGACAATTCTTACGCCATGGCTGATGAAGGGTTATGAGTAAGTAAACTTTATTTATACCTTTCAAAACCAGAGTTACAAGGTGTTGCAAATAGGTGCAATGCAAATATTGAATAAAAGGTCAAATATATAAAAACAGGAAGCAATATAAAACAAATGCAAATATTTTAGAATAAATAACAAATACACAGAAGGTAAACAGACAAAACATTAAGAAATGTAGGCTTTGTGTATTTTCTTCCAAAAGTATCTAGATTATTTGATTTCTTTTGATGAAACGCAGCAGGAGGCTGCAACTGTTCAAAGGAGCTGGCTGATGTAGGCCATCTGTAAAGCGAGGATGGATTTGTTGCTCGCTTGTTTTTTGCGACGAGCTGAAGCCAGATTGGAGCTGGCAAAGAGGCGAGCGAGGACGACGAGGAGGAGGAGACGGAGTGCTGTCTGACAGTTTTTTACTAAGCAAGAACACAATGATCTGACGGCTGCACGGTCTCCTACTGAGAAAAGTAATAGTGAGAGATATGTCCAACAGGTTGGTGTGAGGTTTCAGTAGATCATGCACCACTGAGATAAACCATGGATGGAGTTAGTGGCTGAGTCACTGCAGGTTAGGAGAAATCTACCTTGATGAGATAAGCCTGTGGCTACCTAACCTTCTCCCCTAATCTCAGCTGCTCAGCCCCTTCATTTGAATGCTGCAGCAGGCGTGTTGTTACTGTCTTGCTGCTTAGATAGAAGCCGTGACGTCAGCCACGAGTTTCTGGAGGGAAGTTCTTCTTTGTGAGTAACTAGAGTCAGATAATTAAAATGTGGTCCAACAGTTTGAGCCTGGGGGGAGGGTTATAATGAGACACACCATCAGGTCAAAAGTAAAAGGCTGAGATATTAACATGCACCTTTGCAATCTTTGTTTTAGACATAACTGTGTTTTTTAGGGGCCATCGGTGGTGCTAAAGCTTAGGACCTCACCTTGCCTTTAACTTATCCTTTCCGAATGTTTGACTCAATCCACACGCTTTATGCAAATATACAATATGCACTTAAAAATAACCTAACACTGTGTCTACACTGGAGGTGTTCAGACTTTTCAGTTTGATCTTAACTAAATTTGCTGTTGGTATTGTGGTAGTAAAACGACTAAATCCCTACAAAAGAAAATGGCAAATAAAAAGACGTGTCTTTGTCAAAACTTGCCAGTTGCCGCTCGTAGGTGGTTGTTCTTTTACGTCGTGGGGGGGACTTTCAAAGCGACAACGCACGGATAGCGGTAGGAAGTAGAATGACAATGCCCGATGGAAATATTCACCCTCATTCTGGCAGAGTACTTCCAGTCTACTCGGAGCCCAACATACAATCATGTGTGACACGCCAACTGATACACAGCCAATGCAGACTGATTACAGTAGGAGTGTGTGTGTGTGTGTGTGTGTGTGTGTGTGTGTGTGTGTGTGTGTGTGTGTGTGTGTGTGTGTGTGTGTGT
>JAPQRN010000009.1:18264940-18285854 GCA_037367275.1 Coranthus polyacanthus
AATTGTGTTTTCAAAAATGGTGCCTTCCGGTGCTGCATTCAACACGTTCCCCTTTCGCTGTGAAAGTACTTACTCTGGAAAGGGAGCTAAAATGGAACCTTAAAATCATGCTGTAAGAACTGCGGTCATCGTCCGTTCTGCAGTGCAGACACAAACAAAAAGGGGGTACGCTGTTTCCATAAAATGTCAGGCCGCGAATGTGCATTGCCGTAAAGTGGTTTGGAGCAACTAATGTAGGTTGTGTTGTGTTGCCAGCAGGTGGCGCTATAGGCCACGTTACACATGGCTCTAATAAACAGAGTAGAAGAAGCAGAGCATTCTGTTGTTGCATTTAAAATGGCTGTGATGTCTTTTTTCATGGATGAGAGAGGAATAATTCAGTCTCATCAGTCCACACAACCTGTTGTACCCGACGTTGTCACACTTTATCCGAATATCTGGGAAGATGCAGCAAACAGCTGATTAGTCTTCACAGTGTCACAGTCAAAATTTTTCTCCAAACGTCATCATTTTTCAAAGAACATGGCAATAACCTGACACAAAATGACATTTATCAAAACATCTGATGGTAGGTTTTCTGTCACAGGGACGTCATTCCAGTGTGTGGTGGTTAATTTTGATCTTCTTTTGAGAGATCACTCAACCAAGCAGAGACCAACCACACCCTGATTGCTGGCAGAGCAGGGGGAGGGATTATGTGAGACCTTGTGGCGTAAGAGGTGAAATTCATGTTTCCAAAATGTCCCCATTTCCAATATTAAACAAATCACTCTTGCATTTAGACAAATTAAAAAGTATTTGTAACACTCTGAGGAGCAAGATATCTGAAACTGAACTGAAACTAGAAAGCTTACAACTTACAAGCATACATGGGGAGGAAAGTTCTTTTTAATATTGGTTTATTATCCTGTTGTCTCATTATTTTTGAAATGTTCAGGTTGCAGATCGTTGCTCTTTGTAGTTTTAATTTAGTTGTCATTAAGTTGTACAAATAGAAGGAAGCCAAAGCCTATGAATTGATTTTTGTTTACATACTCCCACAGACCTGAATTACTCCAGGAGTAGTGTTTTACTGCAGCCAGAAGCAGGTACATCGTCTGACAGATATGCATGAGGACACACACAGCAATTTCATTTCCTGGAGAGAGCATCCCGTACAGTTTAGTGGATGAGTCATCACAGCCTCATGGGGAGTGCTCAGCTTTGGCTTTTAGCATTTTTCACAATGACTTGTGGAGCCTGCAGCGCTGGAATCAGTCCTCATCTCTCTTTCAAATAAATACACCTCGACTTCCTAATTGTCAGCAGATGGTCAGAAGATCCTGGCACATGACATCCTGTGTGTGCATGTGTGTGTTGTGATTCACTGAAATAGGTCAGGCAGGCAGTGGAGATTGTGATTTTGGCTGCAGTTGTGTATTCGTCAGTATCACAGCATGTTGACAAGTTTGTATTATTATGCATGTAGGCTGTATATTAAATTATAGACACATTTAGACTCAGCTGTCTGTCTTCTCTGTCATTCTGCCCTGTGCAACGGGGACGTTATGCCAACAGCAGATGGATATAGATGAGGGTTGCTATGAAGGTAATCTGTGACAAATGGTGCGTTGATGTCAGTGAAAGCAGCAAGTGTACGCTCATGTCTGGAAGGATGATGATTGGATCATCATTTCCATAATGATGTGTGACCTTACGAGGGTTATAGATGGTTTCCTTAGTTGTTGTTGTTGGAGACCAAATCATAGCTACGAAGAGAGAGACTATTGCACTTAAAATCATCACATTTAAGTTGAAGTAAATACTAATGTTCTGTGTATCTGTTGGATGGTCATAGCTTGTGTCTGCTGCCCCCAAGCAGTGTTAGGAAATGTAATAAGTCACAAATGACTGGTTTCACTGTTAAAATGCAGTAAGTATGTGATGTAACTTATTACATCTAACTGAGCAATGAAGCTGAAAAGTCCTGAAAACAAGTTTAAATTGTTTGTGTATCTGCAGGAAAATACACAGCTACATACTGACAGAGGGTCAGAAGTGATGATTGAGAAGGAGTATTATTGGATAAGTCTATATCGTGTTTTTTAAGGGAAATGTTACATACTTTGCTTTTAAGGTGCATTACAGTCATCCAACCTATGTTTGAGTTTTGACCAGAGTTAATATCGCCTTAAATAAAAAGCCCAGAATGTAAAACACACACTGGCTCAAGAGGGACTTCTGTGATCTTTGTGGCCACCATATGAGAGGGTGGGGTGGGGGAGTATTTGTATTGGTCACAACATTCTAGTTGTTCTCAGACTCATTGGATTCAGTTTGTTTCAGTTCACTATCAGAAGCCTCTCACAGAGACTGGAACTGTAATCTGTGAATCCATCGGGTTGTGTGTTCACAAGAGAAGGTATCCCTCCGCTAGGAGAGTAAGTCCCAGTTTAAAACATTGTTTTACAGCCAGAGCACAAACTCTGTGGGTCAGAAATGCTAATGTGTGTTTTGTAACGTAAAGGTAAAGTGTTTTCATGACTGTTCCTAACAGGAGGTGGAAGCAGATTGCAGCAGGCTGTACCAGTAAGATAAAATATCACGGGGAGCCAGTGTAAAGGCCCAGAGGAGTGTGATGTAGTTTGGCCTCATAGTTCTGCTTAATCTTTGTTAGCTCTGTGTGTTGTGAATACTCGGTGTGTGGGTGGTGTTTCCTCTTTAGGTAGTGATGTGTTTCAGATTTGCTGGAAATAAATGGGTCTCAGTGAACAGCAGCAGTGTTGGTTGAAGTTGGACAGAAGCCGAAAACAATGCCTGTGAACAATGTTGCACAAGCTGACAAGCTCAGTGAAAAGCAGTGTAAAACAGCACAATGGAAAACAATTTATCTCTAAACCGAAAGAATATGATTTTCCACATATTCCACCTGTTCACTGGTTGCTGAAGTCTTTGTCTTTTTGTCTTTCCTCCAGGCTTCAAGTGCCCTGTGTGCTCCAAATTTGTCTCTTCTGATGAGATGGATCTTCATCTGGTCCTGTGTTTGACCAAACCCAGAGTGACCTATAACGGTAGGACCTCCCTTCCTGTGTAACTCTGTTACTCTGAGTCAAATCTAAACACCCTGGCATGATGCATATCATTTTATATTCACCATGACTGGATGCACACTTTCCAAACTTGTCAATATGTTGCAAATAATTGCTCTTTTTAACTTCACAACCTGCCTAAAACCTGTGAATCCATGCAAACAGGAAATAACACCGACTAATTCTGAATATTTGTATGGTGCTTAAAAACAAAATGTAAACAAGTATAGGCTAAGAAACCTGGGCTGGTCAAGACATGTAGTTATTCTGATAAAAATCAAGCAAAAACAAGAAAGTAGACAATCCCAGCTCTGTGGTTATGTAACCTGATCCTCTGTTTGCAGCCTGCTTCTTCACAAAATCTTCATCTTTACCACGTAGAATCTGTGTAATGTGTAATCTGGCTTTAATCATTTATTAAATACAGCAAAACTATACACTAACCCTGGAGGCACCTTCTCCTTTTATACATAGATGATGTGTTCTATTCCCATATATTTAATGAAATCACACTCATTGTTAATGTGTTTAATGAACATTTTCATTGCTCTGCATCCTGTTTCTTTTATTATTATGTTTCCCTTGGAGGAGCACTGTACATGTCAGTGTCGCGTCAGTGCTGTAGAGGCCATTAAAGGCCTCACTTCAGCTACAGGCTGCATTGGACACACTCGGCTTTTATCACAGATTTTACAGCCTACTAAATCAGATCCAGTCTCACCTGCAGGCTGATTTATCTAGTCACACATGTAAAATAATTAAACTGTATGACCCTTGGCCTGCATGTGGGTTTTATAGCACTTGATTACAAAACCTTTTTAAGACGCGGTTATTGAAGAACTGTGACCAAGCACTCTTGTGACTTTTCAGCTGATATATACCAGACGCTGTTGTCTGTTTATGACAAGATAAGCGATTGGGTGATAATAATGGCTGGCAGTATTACCGCCATGCTTTTGGTTTATGCTCAATGCTGTGCTAGAACGCGTCACGTATGCACACTGACATACACCTGAACACGCTGCTGCTAAGGCCGAGTTTACACTAAATGATCTGAGCCCACATTTTCCACCCCCTGACAGTTGCTGTAAAATAACCAGTGATTTTGTAATATAATGTGGTGCTGTAGAGTTGGGTCAGTTTCCGGTTTTGCCGGTCCAGTCCAGTGTAGGAGCTCAAACTGGTTTGGTTTATGCAAACCCACTGAAGGTTCTTGCAAATGAAAAAGCAGCCTACATCAGTAACCTGTGTCGATGGCGACACGCTGCTAAATCCAACTTGTTTTGCATTAGTATTGAGCAACATGACAACGTGACGGACATATTATGTTTGTTTATAAACAAACTAACAGAGCCACTTTTGTCTGACGAGTCGATGGCAGGAACATGAATTAGATCAAACTTTGATGTTGAGAAGAAGATAGTTGTGAAAAATAAAAAACACAGTGTTCCTCTTAGTTGTCCTGCTGATTATGGTGCTACCTCACTCCCTGCTTTGTCTTTGTCTTCTTATCTAGTTTATTAGCGGTTTTCAAACCAGCTTAGAGGTTAATTACCACCACCAAGTGAACTGGAGTTGCTACACTCTCATTCATGGACTGGCAGTCTCACTACGTTCCACTCAGGCCACTTTTTACACTGGCCCAACACTATAGTGCAGTGTTTTGAACATTGCAACTGACATAAAAAACAAAATCAAATCAAAATATAACAAAAGGGAAACATGAGGAAAGAGGAAAACTGTGCTGCTGGTCAGTCTGCTTTACTCTGCAGAGGACGACACATGGAGAGCTCTTTGTTGTCTGTGTACTGTACTCTAAAGCTGTGATAGTTGTCTGGCTGTGAATAATGTATATTGCATGTATGCAATACTGAATATGTACTGTAATATATAGTAAACTTTGTTTGCTTTGTTGCTTTGAGTCTGAAACCATTTTCTGCCAAGAACAGTTCATAGATCTGTATATGGAATCCATTTGCATGTATAACATTTTAGAGATTTCACGCTTAGATTGAATTAAAATGTGTGTTAACAGATCTATTTTCTATGCCTTGAGACGTGTCATTTCAGCATGTTAACATGCAAATACCATGTCTAAATGGGTTGTTCCATTCTTGTGTAACAGAGATGTTAAAAAGGAAGTCTGAGACACAGCAGTTTTAGGTGGTTGCTGTTCATTGTACATGGAGCTCACAAACCAAACGTTAATGCTAAAAAGTTAGATAATGTAGATAATACACTTATTATGAATAAATATCTCATACACGGCACACTTCAGATACCTTTCTATCACGATGAAGCACTCAATTCCATTCAACCCATTCAGTTTGAGTATCAATCATCCATTCATCATCCCCTGCTGAAACTTTAAATTAGACTCTTTTATCTCTGCCTTACGTTTCATGCACTTCATTTCCTTTGCGGTGTACAGAATTGGTTATAACAAGTGTGAATGTGCCCACATTTGTGGTTTATGTACAACATGCTATCAGGCTATTGTTTGGCATCTTTGATGCAAACCTCCTCATGAATATGTCAGAGTGTTTTTATTCAATGTCCCAAGGGCCTCAAGCAGAAAAGGCATATTAATATGGCAAGCTTGTTGTCTTAACACGCCAAAGTGTGTCTTAAGGTGTAGACATTCATTTTAATGTCTTCTAAACACAAATACTGTTCCATAACTGCACTGTGCGTAGGAAATGAACGATATATGTATGCATGGTCAGCAGCAGAGACACAAAGAGCTCCACTCTGCTGCTTCTGTCCTCTATCTCCTTGAGTGTCTCCATGTTAAGTCATGTTTGTGACTTGGTCATTTCAGTTCACATGTGCAGGCAAGTATGTGAATAAACCTAATCCTGGTGCTCCGTGTCTTTGCATACACAAAAACAGCAAACAAAGTAAAAAGCAGCTATGACAAACATAGCCTTTAAAAATGGCTTAAATCTGATAGGATTTCTAGAGGGATTCGTCCCGTTTGAGTTCATTCATAATTTTATCACAGATCACCTCATCTTACATTTTCTTCTCAGCATGGATGGTCTACTTTCACTCTCTCCGAGTGTCTCTATAGAAACACAGCTAGGAAAAAGGTGGTTAAACTTCTGACAGGAAACCATCAGCGAGAAGGATCCCAGTACAGGAAACCACTGTATCTCAACATAACTCTGCTTTATTTGTATAACACCTTTCATGCAAACATGTAGCCTGAAGTGTTTCACATAATACAATTACAACAACAACAAAAATAGACAATACTGATTAACATTTTGCAAGACTAAAAATTACAACAGAATAATACAGTGCAATGTTGAAAGTAGAATTGAAATTCAATAAATAAATAAATAAAATAAACACCAGGGTTGAAATAAAATGCGAAAAGGCAGAGAATTTACATGGACTTGAAGCAGTGTCATACAAATGTACATACTCTCTGCATCTACCAGTATGTTACCTGATACAAATACAAGCAGTCCTCCACATTTCCCTTTTCAGCTGAACGTTTTCAGGGGCACTTCCTCTTTGACTTCCTGTAGCCAGATTCCTGTCTGACTTCCTCTCCCTCGGTCATATGATCGTAACTGTTTGCTACAGTATAGGAACCTCCATTTAAGTCAAGTTATCATAAGGACATGTTATGGATGCAGCCATTGAGTATGTGCTGTCGAAATTAGGGCTGGAATTTTGCCGCCGATCTTCAGTGTGTTTTTTGCTTAAACATGATATGATCTGCCCTACAAAAAGTTTCCATCTCAGATTATAATTGTTAAAACAAACTAACAAAACTGAAAATAAAAACAAGGCTTTACAAACAATCAGAAATCTGAAATTGTATTGGTGTTTTTAGCAAATTGAAGTAAATTAAAATTATAGGGAAAATGTCTTTTAGTTTTCATTTTTGTCAGTTTCTTTCATGCACAAGCCTAGTGTTCTGGTTGGAGATGAAATCTATCTTCCAATTTTTTTTAGCCGTGCCAGTTTAATTCTAGCAGATGGCAAGCAAGCGTGTCATGCGTCTACGTTGCCAACCCGTCCACGTCTAGTCTCATTTTTGATTACTATGAATATGAATTAGATAAGAGCAAGTGCCTTGTTGTGCAATGTTATAAAATATGTGGAACGTCTCTCAAGTGGGAAAAATCCCGCAAATCTAAAAGTTCATTTGAAAAGATGACATAACTTAGCTTGACAAGTTAAAGGAGAACGGCTAAATTACACTGACACATGTCTTTTTATAGTTGTCTTTTGTGGACGGTTGTTAATCAGTCCTAAGTGAATATACTTTTTAATTGGTGTGATGTTATCCTTTTTTTATTTTGCGATTCTTTTTCTGATGTCTTTTAATCTCACTGATGACAAACACCTCAAAGTAAGCACTTAAAGTAGTAAAAACTAAATTAAAACTGAGCATTTCACAAAATAAAAACTAAACTAAAAAACCCACATTAAAAACTAATTAAAACTAAACAAAAAGTCAAAATGACAAAATGAATTAAAAACTAATGAATGAGGAACTTTTGCTTCACTGTGTCTCAAACATGTCCGTTATGTTATGAACTTTAATCTTTCATGTTTCAGCTAATGTGTCAACAACCACCTGTCTGCATGAAGTTTGTTTTGGTCTTTCTCATTCCACTTAATCATTTTAGTTCCCATGTGACCTGTTGTCTCCTCCTAGCAAACCATTAACCAAAACCTCTGTTCACAACAGAGTGTCTCCAGAGGTAATGGCTCGATTTCTTCTCTTAATTTTGCCTGCATTCATATTGGTTCTGATTATTATTTTTTCCCTGTTTGGTCATTTCTTAATACTCAGAATGTCTCTAGAAATGGCGGAAGTGACTCTACATCATGCAGAGCCACACCCCTTTTTCTATCATCAAACGCTTAAAAATGAACTTATCAGAAAGTTGAAGCATCAAGGACAAACCAGGTGATGAATTCTACCCTAAGGGACAGAAGTCACCTTTGAGATTTTTTGGGGGTTTTGAGTTCGGCCCATGTCCCATTGACCCACATAGAGAGGGAGGCAGTTCATGTCCTGTACTGCAACCAGCCATCAGGGGGAAACAGGAATATTTAGGCTACGCTTTCACATTTGTCCCATAAATAAATATTATTATCAGAACCATGCATAAGGACCAGTGTTTAAAAAGTCAAGAAAAGCTCTGTGGCTGCATTTTATTCCCTTTATGTGTGCGAGGAGCCAAAAGGACTTTGCCAGCTTTGTGGGAGGAAGCATCCGACACTGATGCTCTCAACCAATGAGAGGACTCTGATGTTCCCAAAAACACAAGTGTGACGAACCCCACAGAAACACGGAACAGGCTTTTTTTTTCAGCGTTTGCCACCAGTGAGCGTCTCTGAGAGATGTGACTGCAGTTTGTTCTTTGTGCCAGACGAGATCACGTTAATAGCGAGTGTAAAAGCTTAGAAATGTGTCTGTGTGCGGAGTTGGAGTAAGGGCTTTTAAGTGTCTTGCTTTTAAAAGACATAACGGTGGTGTAAAGACGAGGGTTAACGAGGCACACGGCTCATGGCGAGTTGTTAAGTGAATGTGTGTGTGTTCCCACATCATGGTCCCTGAGCCCAGAGATCACAGCTGCTCTGTGGTGTTTGTGGCTATTCTAATAAGATAGCCATCCTCTTAGGCCCTCCCACTGTCTGCCTGCATGCTTAACACACACAAACACACAAACACACACTCATATGACCCTGAAGATCTGTAAGCAGTGTGCTGATGAGCCTCAGTTGTTTGCTTTTAGCCGACCAAGGACAGCCCACCGCTATAGTAGACACACACTCGGGTTAGTTTCACCATCCCTGTGAGGACACTCATTAACATAACACGTTCCCCTGCCCCTTAACTCTAACCTTAAATCACAACCGAATGTGGACCCTAAGTAGGGACTTGAGAAAATATCGATGCAGGAATATATCATGTTCCATCCTCTTACAAAACATGATCAATACACTGGCGCCAAATATCAGTATTTTTATTAAAACCCACGACACATGTGGACAGTTTGTATGTCTGTTAAAGAGGCAGTGCGCTTTTTTTGTACATCATTTCATCTCATTTGTTAAAAAGTATGAACGTGGTACTACAATGCAGTGAATAAATAAATACATACATGCCTTTTGCCTTTTTAGGGGTATTTATTAGGGATGCAACGATATTTTGCCTGAACATCGGTATCTAAGCTATCAGCAAATAAGACAATATTTAATCGATGGCAGTGGCCAATTTATCTGTTGTTATATTCATGATTGCGTCATAAATTTGTATGATGGAGTTGTGCTAAAAATGGTGTAACGAAAAGCTGGAAGACTTTAAAATATGTATTTTTATATAAAGAAGATTCTTTTTTCCTGGCACAAAAGAGGAAATAAGCAACAACAAGTTATTGTCACATGGCGCTTTTTCGCGGCATAATTTTCACTTTCTGTGTGAAAGTACTCATGATATAAACAACAGTTCGAAAAAATGTGAATTACTTGTGGCAAAAAAAACGCCCCTGCAGTGTAAAGACCTTTTAACCCTCAAAAAGCAGGCTTCAGACGCTCATTTTTGTCCCCACGGTGACACAAGTTCCCATCGGTCAGTGTGCATTCAAGTCAAGTCCCCCCCAGGACAGAAGAACAAAGAATCCACGCAGCAATATTAATAGTCTGTTAATTTGTAAACAGCATCACACTGAGCATTGTGTGACGTGATTTCATACAAAGGGGGCTGTAAAACAAAATTGCTATAATCCGTCACTGACATCATTTCATGGTGATTGACGCGCCCAATCAGACTGGCTCCACACAACAGAGACAGGAAGTGATATATGTGAAAAGTCTCCAGACCTAATGTCAATAAAACGCGTGGTCTGGCCTTGAAAAACAGGCACACGCACACACAGGAGGCTGTGGTCTCTAAATATATCCACCGTTTGTTCATGACACAGACACACAAACAGCAGCTGTCATGTGTACATAACCTCCCACTGAAGCAGAGGTCAGCTCCTCTGTCTCAACTGCAACATAGAGAGACATGCCATTTCATTTCTGATTTATTAATCTGCTGCGGGGCAGAGTGCACTGCGGCCAACTGTCTTCAATGCAAAGTGCCTAAAGCCTGCTCAGAAAGTTGATAGGTGGAGTTAGATTACCTCACCCGCTAACTTGCACGTTCATGACCGCATCACATAATGAAACTCAAATTGAAATAGTCAATCGTTTATAACAAATCAAAGGAGAAGGAGTCTCTGACGAACAAAGATCAGCGTTTGGTCATTCACATGTCGTGGTCACATGTGGTTGCTGATTGGTCGACTAGATGAGACACGTTCACTCAGAAACGTTTGTTACTTACTTTAAGGGACAGGAGGTGAAATCTACACAGAGTCACAAGATCTGTCGCTTTGGAGGGAAAAAAAAAAAACCAGAACAAAAAAGAGGTCGCCGTGGGGGTCTTAAAAGTCGTCAAACCTAGCGAGAAAACCTGTCACACATGAGTTATTCATTCGAGTAAACACCTAAAATGGTGAAACTGCAGCTCAGAGGTCAACCTGCTGCAGTAAAAACACCGCAGTCTGGCTCAGCAGAACATTTTTTAAACTGCCATCAGAGGCTGTTGGTGTCCAGCTTTCTACTGTCAAAACGGTTTCAACTTCAATGTTATTTGGGGACATTTTGCCTTTATTCGATGCACACACCACAGAGAAATGACAAGAGAGGGGTGAAGGGGTGACAGCAGGGTGTCCTCCAGCTGGCGCTCAAACCGTGAACTTTGTGTTCATGGCCAGTCGAGATGGGTTTTTAAAGGTGACAGTATTTGCAGAGTAAATGCAGAAATAATCTTTCCCCATGATATTACACGCCATGAATCGCGGCAATTAACGATCAGCGGAAGTGGCTTGTAGTGGTTTGCATACCGGTTCATTTCTAATAAGTGTTATATTGAAGTGAATATGTGCAGGTCATTTCAGCTACATGCCAAACCAAGCAGGCATGTTTTTGACGTGTGATTTGCTTTTATTTTTTATTAAGTTAAACACACTAAACGGCATTATCCCAACTATTCTTGGCCACGTTAGCCACTCTTTGCTTGCTTTAATTGGTGGAATCTACTATTAATATTGTCAAAAGTATACATTTTTGTATACATATCTGAATATTTGAAATGGTTTTATTTTCTGCCTTTTCTGTCTTTCATTTCAACATCACTGAAGCGTTAAACATTAAAGTTTTGTACTAGGTCCAGGATTTATCGTGACATTTTTCTTTTGTGTTTTGTGCTTGTTTTTTTTTTGTTTTTTTTTTTATATTGATATTGTCAAGGCTTTGTTTTACAGTTAATTTCAGTTTCGTGACAACACTACCATCATTTTCTTCATAAAAGAAACTTCCACTTTACAATCAAAATGTGATTTCAGTCACATCAACCATTTGACAATTGACCAAAAATCTAAACTGCTACTTATTTAAACGAATGCTCTAAAAATCCTCTCCGTGTCCGTCTTTGTGTGTCTTGTCTCGGATCGACTGGCCGCCACTATCAGTATGTTAAACATGTTTTTCTCCTCAGCTGAGCTGCGTGCCATGTGCTGCAGCCCATAATAACTGGCTTTTCCAGGCCTATGTGGGTTAATCCACTGTTACGTAAGGCCAGTTCTAATGACTGTGTGTTTTGCTGCAGGTGATGGGTTTAATGGTGCACACGCTGACTTCCACTTTAAATCCAGACCGATGCCATTCAGAGCAGGGGAAGACGAATGCCGTTCAGTGTATAAATGCACACCGTCAACACGCAGGGGGGGGTCAGCGTTACGGTGCGATGGTGATCTGGTGATGAAGGCTCAGGCTGAAACTGGGATTAGTAACACTCAGAAGAAATATTTTAAACTGTCCAGCTCAAGCCGACAAATTAACGCTGCCTTCAAGCATGTGGGAAATAACAGACTGACTCCAGATCACAAGAAAGAAAACAGCAGAGGACATTGAGGCTCCCAGGAGGATGAACCCAGTCTGCTTTTTATGACACTCTTTATTCTGTTCTCATGTTAGGCCTGAATGATATGCATAAAGAATCATCTTACCGTTGTGATATGAGTCATGCATTTCATTTTTCACTGAAAACGATATGAAAATGTTGGGATTTTTTTGGTCGGGGTTTTGTATCAAACAGCCATGTTTCCTTACATCAGCATCTCTGCAGCATCATACTGCTTCATGTATAATAGTATGTTGTAGGGATGGGCATTTTATTTACTTTTTGAAGTCGACTAATCAAGCCAGTGTAAGTCAGTAATCAGTTGATTAGTCGTTATGTCGTCCTTAACACGTGGCGTCCACCCAAACCAAAATAATAACAACAGGGATCCCTATTGTACTCTTGTACAAAACTAGCGAGTCGCTGGACCTTCAGGCCCTTCTCCACGAGGGCCTGACGCTGGCTGAGAGCGAGCCGGAGGTGGAGGTCATGTCAGATTCAGTCGGTGTGTCTCCACGTCGGAGGCGCTGCAGTCTGAGGAAGCTCTGGCTACAAAAGAGCTTAAGGGGGAGGAGCTGAACCCTGTGAGTTTAAAGGGACTGGATGACTGTAAAGGCCTCATCGGTTCAGGCAGACTCTATGAAGTAAAACATAAAGCTCCTCCCGTCCCCACCCCAAATAAAAAGATGTCGACCGTGCTTACCGTTTTGACTAATCAACTAATCGATTATACGTCCACATCCCTAGTATGTTGAGATACTATTGTCAAGAAATGCAGCTTGTGTGATTTAGATATTGCTCTTGGCCGTAAATATTTATCTTTGATCAGCCCTATAAATCTATAATTAAACATAACCCTTTTTAATAAGATAACATTATGTTTTACAGGAAAGTAAACCATGATACATGTATTTAATGGCTGATTAACTGATAATTGACCAATGTGTATTTTGTGCTTCTTGTTGTCTTTTGTCTTCCAGAGGACGTCCTCACCAAGGATGCAGGAGAATGTGCAATCTGTTTAGAGGAGCTGACGCAGGGGGACACCATCGCTCGCCTGCCCTGCCTCTGCATTTACCATAAAGGGTATGAAATATTTTATTTATTTAACCTTTATTTAACCAGGAAAGGACTCATTGAGATTAAAAATCTCTTTTTCAAGAGCGTCCTGGGAATCTCTGATTATAAAAAAAAAAAAAAAATGCTTCTTTTCTCACCGACACTATCACGGTATACTTTGAAAACAGCAGCACTTTTTGACATCAGCTTCCCAAAATTGGCACAGTGTGTCTCCCGTACGTCCCGACAGCGTCTCCTCACACTGTTACTTTGTACCGAGGCTGTTAATTGACACATGTCACGTGACGCAACAGTCTGCAACGCGGTCTGCACTAAAAGGTGACAAAGGAAACAAAGAGAAAGAGGGGAACATTCAACCTAAGTAGAAGACAAAGCAGGGACAGAACAGTAAAGTTTACTGACTGGACCACAGGACAGAAATCAGATTATTACAGGAAAAAAAAAGTCAGTTCTCTCAGAATCAAGGAAGGCAATTTAATTTATGACACTGTGATCTGATGATGAGAGCATCTGTCACCAGTAGGTGTCACCAGATTCAACTACTTTAATCTTATGTTACATGATTTGCAATAAACCACAAGAAACAATGGTGATATAAAACAATAAAAAGGAAATTCAGTAAACAATAAAACCTAAAAAAAAAAACAACAACCGAAGGAATTACAACAACAGACTTTGATAAACAACAAAACTATCCTCAAAAATAATTAAAGCAATTCAAATATTAGGCAAATTAATCAAATAAAGCAGCTATAAGTAAAATATGGATATGAAAATATGAAATTGAGAAAATTAAAAACACTGTACACTAAGGGTACATTAATTAACAATAGTGAATGAAGGTAATTAACAGTTGACTAATATGTCTAGTAATCATTTACTAATAGTGTTAATTTTAATAGCCCTGCGATGAACTGGCGACGTGTCCAGGGTGAACCCCGCCTTCGCCCAATGTCGGCTGGGATCGGCTCCAGCCCCCCCGCGACCCTCCAGGGGATTAAGCGGTTACAGATAATGACTGACTGACTGTTAATTTTAATTAACATACATTATTCTATGCAATTGTGTGCAATGCACCTTTAATGAATTGGCTTTTTTTTAACTTAATGACATAAATGTTAATTAAAATCTCAGCCATTTACTAATGTTACTTAATTAAACTGTAAACCCTCAATAGATGTGACATTGAACAGGTAAATAATGCATATTAATCTATTATTACTATATATGTTAATCTTAATGGCAGATTAATAAACTATTAAATAATGTTTAAATTAATACAGTAGTAAATGATTATTAGATCATTATTTAACTGTTAGTTAATGGTTATTACCACATTAACCAATGTTAATGAATGAAGCCTTATTGGAAAGTGTTGCTTAAAAATGTAAATTTTCCTCAGGATGAAATTGAAGCAATCATAAGGTTTTTGTTTATGCAACCGCACATGAAACCGAAGACACTGGGATGAATTAATCGAACAGGGCTAGGTTAGCTTCTCAATGTTCAGTATTTGAACACATTGTTACGAGACAGTATTATCATAATCAATACTATCTGTGATCTGTTACGTGATGTTTGTTGTTAATCATCTCCCTCATCTCTCTTTTTTTAGATGTATCGATGAATGGTTTGAAGTGAACAGATCATGTCCAGAACATCCATCAGATTAAAGCTTTTTTTTGCACAGGTTCTGTTTTGATTTCTTACGTGGCTTTAACATGTGTTTTTCCTGATCTGATCACAAAGTGCATCTGTTCACACCTGACATTACATGTGTGTCCCTCGTGATCCAGTCTCATTTTCCCTCTCTACATAAATACAAATAAACAAGCTCATCGAATAGTTTAAAATATAGCATAAGCTTTCATCTCCTGCAGGAGGTTTGGAAGCTGCACAAGCTGTCAACTTTAACAAACGGGCTTTGTAGTGGTTATTTGTAAATGCATCACAAATGAAGAAAGCGGCAGAAAAGTGAATGATGTTTTTTTCTGCTTTTTAGTCTCATTAGAGAGGTACAAAAGAAATAGTTGGATTCACTGTGTCACTCAACGGCTACCGGCAACATTTAAGGTCGAATGTTTTCTTGAGGTGACGTGAATCATTCAGTACACCGTAAATGTCAAAGCCACATACGGACGCATTCTTCTAACAGTTTCCACATACATGCATCCTTGGCCACATTGAAGGACAGCAGGCTCAGCTGACATCATGTAGCGAATAAAAGACAAGAAAAAATTCCATCCCAAGTTAAATTCTTCTTCGCTAGTAGCACTATTAAAGATGAAAAGGCAGCATCCTTTGATTCATCATTCACTCTTCTGGCAGTTTCTTTATCTGCGATGCATGTATTGTAGCGAGTGTAATGGTGTCTGCATTTACAAACAAACCTTCCAAAACCATTTTGTTCAACTTGACGGCTTGTGCTCTGCCCCTCCAAACTGCCTGAGACTCGCAAAAGAAGAAGAGGAGGATGAACGTAATGCATTGTGGGATGGATTACAGGATGCACACAGACGGTTCAAGTAGCTACTGAGAAATTTGGCCCGATCAGTTTACGTCTGGGTATCTTTGGCGTGCTGCAGATTCTTCAGGCATTTCAATACTACATACTACTTACTACTCTTAGTTAGAATCAGTATTCCAGTAGTACATAGTGGGCCATTTCAAAGACAGAATCTGAGAGAAGAGAGAAATCTGGACGTTTGTGTTTGGATCTCTGGATGTATGGAGTTTTGAAATGGAAAATGTGTAGGAACCCTGTTCAAAGTAAATTAAAACCAATACCTGGAAGCAAATCACAGATATAGATTTACATAACTTCCGCTTAGTCGTATAGTTTCGCTCACTTTTCCCAAGCCTTCTCCTTTTTTGTTCTGTCTCTCTCTCAACGGAAATGACATCCATATGTAACTAAATTGCAAGTGTGATTACATTTTGTAGGAAGGGTAATGCCGTCCGCATTTACAAAGAAACATTACAAAAGCACTTTGTTAAACTTGACAGCTTGTGCCGCGTCCAAACTGCCTGCAGGAAATGAAATCTTACGCTATGTTTTGGGCTATTAGATGAGATTTTTTATTTGCATATAGAGTGGGGAAAATGAGATGAGATCACAAGTGATCACTTGAGACGCACGTGGAGATGCATTCTAATGCCAGGTGTGAACAGACGCGCTTAGACTCGTCCACTTATTATTTATGTTTGATGTGTTACACAGTATACATATAAAGAAGATAAACTCTAAGTATCACAGTGTTTGTAGCATAGCTATAAAAAGAGTGATAGGAAATGTGCTTTCAGAAGACCACAGCACCACCATCTTACTAGGAGTGAGAAATCTAAATTAGCTAGTTTTGAGTTTTGTATGCTATGGTTTGTAGTGAATGCTAATTTGCGACACTTTACCCTAAGAAGGGCTTTTTTATGAAACTAAAGAGTTAAAAGTGAAGTATGACAATAAACGAAGTAAAATGCCCTAAGTAAAACTTGTGATCAGATGTTAAAAAACACACACAGTACATGCAGGTCTGAAGTGGGCCTTTGCTCTTCGGTTGTGAGTTTTAAAAGTTTTCTCTTCTTGTTGTTTTCTGACAGGTACTGCACCATGAGAGTGATCTGCTTCATTTAACAAAATGAAGCGTGGATCCAGGAGACTGCTGGACACTGTGACCACTGTGATCAGTAACCCCCCCCCCCATAAACCCCCTCCCAATAATGTAGTACCACAGTGTGCCAAATCTCATTCAAGCAATCTTCAGGGATACAAAGTTTAATGTTTGTGTTTGAGTTGCATATCCACGCTCACTGTCAGACCGGACATCACATCCGCCGCAGCCCCACACACGGCGTTACGGCAGGCAGGGCCAATCGGATGGCGAATATCGGCAGCACCAGGATGCTGGAGGAGCCGGATGTGGTCCTGGAGGCGGGGACAGGGTGCGCAGTGGGGTGGGTTTAATTGCAGATTGTTCCTCCCCTCCTCCTTTAGCAGTGCCTTGTTGTTGTTGTTGTTGTTGTTGTTGTTGTGAAGCCCGGACACAGCAGAGGCGGGACGGTCGATGCACCTGCAGGACCATCTCGCAGGACCATCTCACCACGACTGCCATTGAACCGAAATCCACCACCAACAGGACACACACAGAAGCAGAGATGTGTGTCTGCAGTAGCAGCTCGGACATCTTCAGAATTGAAGCTGTTGCAAAAATGGTGCCAATCAACTGTGAATATTCTCAAACACACACTCAAATCATCAGTGCTTTTTAATCATGTACTGCAGAGTAGAGGTCTTCACAGGGAACGAAAACCTGTACCCAAGCTTGAAACGGACTCCTGACTAATCTACCTGATCCCAGGAGGGACAAAGCACCCACACACACCGGACAGCCACTGGATTCTTACAGTGTGTTCAGACCAAACGCAAAGCCAGTTTTCACCTGATACTGAAGTGTTTTTGGAATGTTTCATAACCTACAAATATTTTCCATTAAAAGACTTTAGGAGAAATAACTAACGCTAGTAATAACTTGGTTTGCACAGGGTTCTTAAAATCTGGAAAAACATGGAACTTGATTCTAGTAGTTTCCAGTCTGGATAAGTTTGAAAACAAGAACATTGATTATGGAGGAATATTTGCTTTTCCAGACTGTCGCGTCTACTCTCTTCTCTAAAACAGAAAATTCATAAGTTCTAAAAAATGAATTGATCATAAGACCAGAGTGGTACCAGGGCTTGGTTTAATACAGAGAAAATCACAAAGATATGATTTGAAAAAATGTCTGACTTTGTAATTAGAGGTCGACCAACACTGTGTTTTTTAATAACAATATAATAGTTTGGAGCAGCTGGAAAAAGCCAATTGTGATAAATCAAGCAACCCATAAAAAACATGATGCAGTTGGAAATTAATAATCTATCACCAAACATCAAAACTCAAAGTAATTAATAAATAAATATGGAACTGAAAATTAAACCAATGGCAAAAATCTTGGTAATTGTAGTTGCAATTTTTATTTATTGAGCTATTACTATCCCCCAAAGTCTGTATTTCCAGTCGAGACGTCTGATAATATCTATCAGAGCCGATTTCTGACGATACTGGTGGTTTTTAAAACGTTCTATCAGCGCCGATTGTCTAAATCATGATCTTATCCTAACTCTACTTACTTCCTTTACTCAGGATGTGAAGTCTATTCTCTGGTGGATTGGATTGGATCTGCCATCCACCCCAGCCACCTAGTGGAATATTAACGACATAGCAGGTCCTACTTGCCCCAATACAAACTGTTTGGGCTCATTAGCAGTTGTCGTGTGTATCTGCCTTGTACTTGAGTTTCTAGAAACATCATCTCGGTTTGTCCATTTCTGTGACGTGAGGAGAATCACTGATGAGCTTTCGCGATTCAGTGTCAAGAACAATTTTTCACTTAAATGTAAATTGCAATTGCGTTATGTGAAAAACTGGCTTCTCTTTTGATCTGAACACACAGTTTATGCTTGACTATTTAAATATGAATTTAACAAATACAAAAGGATTAAACTGAATACTCCCCTGCTCGCTTTTTCCAGAGCTTTCAAACATATCTTCGTTAAGTTAGAATTTAACCACTGATGAAGACTCTGACGTTTGTTAAAGCTCTACAAAAAGCTGGACAAGGGACCATATGTAGTTTGCTTTTTGTTTTTTAGAGGTTTTCGTCTTGTTAAGCAATAAAAAAGACACATTGTTCATCAGATCTGTCAAAAGCAGATGAAATTTGAAACAGCTGGTTATTGATTTAGCTTTTTAAGACCTTATCAGCGGCAGCTGGAGGTCGGGTTTTGAAATGGAATGAGATGTTTGATGATGCTGCGTCAGCGTCCAGTTGATTTTCAACAGGTACAGAAACAGGTGCACGAAAGTAGAGCAAGTCATAGACATGAAAACACCTAGAGCAGATCACAGGGAAACTGGATGTCATTAAATTAACTTACAGATAGGAGAAAGGTCTTAAAAAATCTGTATTGAATAATAATTTGTTGAATGTGTTTTTTTTCCGCAAAAAAGTCCAATAACCTCATTAAAAAGTGGTTAAATTGACATGTTCTCATTTGGAATGTCTAAATATGTAAATACTGTTTATCTGGGCACTAGATGTTTCTACTTTCAGCCTCTGTACACTGATGACTTCAGCTTTCAATAGATCACAATTAGCTCTGCCCTTTAAATTTAGATTATGGTTGAGCATAAAGAAATGTTCTCCTGTCAGCAGGTGAATGTGAGGAAAAACCCATTCTGCACCGCGAAAATCAACAATTACAGTGAAGAAACACTAAAAAATATCTGTTTTTGAGTGGAAGGTGACTTTAAGAGAATTTAAAAGATATAAATAGTAGAGCAAATGGAAGAAACTGAAAATATTTTTCAAAAAAACTGACAGAGCTGGTCTTGGTCTAGTTCTGTGCACCTGATGTTTTATCTGTTTAAAAGACTGTGACGGACACTGACACAAGGTGAACGTAAACCAGCTGTGTTTTCTGCTCTAAAAAAAGCTGAATGTCGTCCTCTGTTTTATCCGTAGCAGCGAACACAGTGGTTTGTTTAAAGCCGTCTGGTGTGAACAGGTTCATCAGAGAATACCTGCGGTCGTCTCCAGGCTTGAAGCCGGTCTCTCAGCGCTCTCGGGTCCCGGCAGCTCCAGCCAAACATCAAAGTGCTCGCATTCACACTGACCCGACGCCACGTGACCGAAGGCACGCTGAAAAACACGTGGACCTGACGCACGTACCTGGTCTGGACTTCCTGAAGACCTCTACCACGGACGGCCACGACTGTACAGATTTTGAACCCAGTGACACAAAAACTCAATCATGAACTCGGCTCCAGTGGATCCCAAAGCTCGAAACTTACAATCTGTGTTTGTTGGAGTGCTTGTCCTGAGTCCTGTAGATTTCATGAGCTGCTATATTATCTCTGTAATAGCGAGGATGTATGCAGACTGTGAACAGTAACACCTTACTCTAAGTCGCCTTATAGTCGGTGGTTTTCATAAGCAGCATGTAAACATGGATGTAATCTTGACAGTGGCTTGTGACACACTGTATAACGCCTCCTTAATGCAGACAAAAGCAGAAGCTGCTGAATAAGTTAGATCAATCAACTCATCAAGTAGTTTTTAAAACATACATAATTGGCAACTATTTTTGTAACTTCTGAATAGTTTTTTTCAAGGAGAAATGAACACCTGTTGAACACCGTGGGTCCTTGGCCCAAAACCCCAACCTTCTACCAGGTTTCATGAAAAATCCTGTAACAGATTACGTGAAGTTTAAAGCAGGCAGTGTAAGCCTCAGAGCAGCACTCATCACCGATTACTGTCAAATACACTGACGAACTGAAATACAAGTTTAAGATTGAAATTGAAGTATGGATCATACAAGAAGCATATTATTGTATGATGGAGTTTTAGGACCACATTAAGGAACAGAAATGAGAGGACTTTTTTTTTCCCAGTGAATAAAGTCGACGCTTTGTCTTTCGATTTGATTTGTTTTTCTCGCGGTGCTGAAAGATGCACAACAGCAGCTGCTTTATGTCTGTTTTCTTGTTCTCATGACTCACATTCTTATTCATAGGAATAATGTTAAATAAAAGCTAAATTGAGGGCTTTATAAATGTACTTGACCTCAAAAAGTGAAAAAGTAAGATCCACTGAAAGACACTTTTTTTCTCAGAATGCAAAACTTTAAAAAGAAACGTCCTCTGATGTTCGTAATGTGGCCTTAATACTCACATAAAAACACTGCT
>JAPQRN010000009.1:18285954-18297221 GCA_037367275.1 Coranthus polyacanthus
TCATTCATCTTTTTATCTGAATTTTCTGTTTTGGAGCCAGTGCTGCCAAACTACAATCATCTGTCATTTATTTAACAACATAAGAACGTACATGATCTGAGCATAATAATTATAAAACTATTTTATTTACATAATAAACATCAAACTATTTCTACTCCGATGTTAGACATCATCTGACGAATCCGAGAAGTCTAAAAAGTCTGGAATTTTGAAATGGGAAATGTGCAGTAATGTTTTGTTTTTAAAGCACAGGCACCAAAACAAATGTTCTACAAACACACTTTTTGCAGAGAAGATTAGATTTGGATGTCAGCCCTTTTTAAACATCAACATTTTGGTTAATAATAATTTAATTTAATGACATGTTCTTCTCAGTAGCCGTATTGGATTATTATTTTTTTTTTTTATTATATAAAGTTAACTAGTTACTTCCAGCCACTGTAAACATAAAAAACAAAGTTAAGCACATTTGTTGTAATATATACGAAATGATTATCATCTTACGACTCCATTACAGTGTGTTATAAACCTTTATTACATGTTTAAATGCTGCTTATAAATGCTAAATAGAGGGACTGACCCCAGATGCTTTTTTTTTTGGTTTTATTTACTGTTTATGTCATCATCTGACATTAAAAAAAACACATGAGTTTATTGGAGGTACACATGAAGCATGAGTTTTGGGATCCACTCCTAACTCTGCAGAGGCTGCTTTTCTTTTACTGCTGTGTATGGAACCCGGGGAGCCACACAAGAGATTAGCTGAGCCCTGTAATACCCAGTCTGACCACACGGCGGTGCTACAGATTCATCTACTCTCCCTGCAGTGTGGACTCCTCATCATCTTGTGTTTCTAGCAATAGTCATTTCCGAGGGCTCGCAGCACATCTCCACGTGTCCCTTTAATCCGACGTCTCCATGTGACTCTGATTTCTCATCGTTCTTACGCAGATGATTTTCTGTGAGCAGGTTCCACACTGTCTAGTGATGTCTTTTCATTTCTGTCTGTGAATCTTAGAGGACATGTGCAACAGATCTGGCCTTAATAGAAGTGACGATGACATTCAGTCCCTGTCCTCGTGGTGTTTTGTTGTGTCTGTCATCTGCCTGCGAAAAACCACAGTGACTCATCCACTCACTGAGCGAAAGAGAAAGATGTGATCCATTAGGGCAGAGGGGGGAATCATACCAGAACTGAGAGAGAAGTAAGACACAGTGTCATAACAAGAGATGAAATGCAGAAATTTGGTCTGATAAGGTGGTATATGAG
This sequence comes from Coranthus polyacanthus, assembly GCA_037367275.1. Taxonomy (NCBI): domain Eukaryota; kingdom Metazoa; phylum Chordata; class Actinopteri; order Kurtiformes; family Apogonidae; genus Coranthus; species Coranthus polyacanthus. The sequence continues at coordinate 18,287,225 of JAPQRN010000009.1, forward strand.
GTTCTAAAAAAATAGCAGTTTGACAAAAATTCTTACAAGGTCCGCTTTTAGGTGTTTCTGGAACACCTCCTGGATTTCGTAATATAAGATGTATTCTAACTGTCTCTGTTCAAGATGGCCACATGATGGTGTCCTTTGTCCGTCCAGCAAACACCAGAGTAAACCAATCTGCACAAAGGAGCCACGGCCTGAAACTGAAGCCAGTTTGGAAGCGTCTTAAAAGTCTACTACCACTGACTGCCTCTAGAAATGCTAAGTCATTATCTTCCAGGAGTCACTCTGGTCTCATTCTTTTTATTTGGACCCTCTGATAAGTGTACTGGTGGTCCCTTTGGGAATTATTGCTCCATTAATAAGATTTTAGGGCTAATAGAAGGCTTTAATTGACAACTCACTTACCTGCTGAATCACAGGAGTTTCTGTTTATTGAATAAAACTTATTTTTATTCCAATAAACAGCTCTGCAAATGTTGTGTGAAGTTTACTGTTTTACCATCATGATGACTACGTCCACTTCTCATATAGAGTCTATGATATTTACAAAATCTGACACTAAGATCCTCAGATCAGAGAAGGAAAACCTACCTTTAAAACCCTTAACTGGATAAAAAAGAGACAATAAGGGAAATAAAATGCAACTCAAATTAAAACTCAAAGTAGAAATGTCTGAAAGGTCTAGAAAAAGTGTGATTTAATGCTTTTTTATCCTGTTTTTAACATGCATTACGTTGTAAAAGACACACCAAGCCTTCAGCCTGACAGCGACAGGTGACACAACTCTATGTGCTTCATTTTATTTGGAAACGTTGGTCACATCCGTTCAGGGTTTCCCCCGTTTGCACGAGGTGAGAAATCCCCCACATGGCCATTAGTGTTAGAGTCACAGTTTAAACATCTGATGGAGACACGTACTGGTTTATGGGAAAATCTACAAAGGAATCAGCTAAGCACTGTTTTGTATTTTCATAACTTCTTTCAGACCAGCTCTGAGACATGTAAAAGGAAGTAATCATGTTTAAAAGTACTCAGTAAAACTCATCAGAATGGCAGCACTTTATTTATACAAGTCTGTTCAAAAAGCCTACATTCGATTACTTTGTCGAGTCAGGACAGACTAGTTTCTTCTCGTACAACAAGGGCTGATCCTGATGGACTGTGGTCATGAGTCGCTTTTGCAATATTTTGAATCTAAAACATTCAGCAGTGAAGAAATAACAGTTTTGAAATGATGTTAGTTGGTACTTCAAATGTATTATTTTACTTCTAAGCGACCATTTACAATAGTGTCGTCCCCCGGTGGACAAGACAAAATACATGGCACAAGTTACACAGTAATATATCACACATGCACATTTTGTCAGCAGCATGAGTATAAACATCCATCCATCCATCTTCTACTGCTTATCCGAGCTTAAAACCAAACTGTTTAAATGCCAAGCAAAACAAAAAATATAGTAGAAAATGAAACATAACGTATGGATTAAAGAGTCAGTGGTTACAGAGTTACGTGTTCCACTGAGTCGTGGTTTTCACAGTCAAAGCTGATTATCTGAAGGCAAAGAGATGGAAGAAAACAGTACAGTCTGTTTTGAGAAAATAAAGTTCCATAAAGTAGGTGGAGCCAAACCATTTACAATTTTATATACGAAAAACAGATTTGAAGAAAGTCTAAAACTGTCGAAGCTCAGACAGTGATATTTTTCCAGTGTCCTAGTGATGATACTGCATCTGCTTATTGCAGTACCTCTTCCATCATGTGACTATTTTAGACATTTTATCACATTGTTCCACGCATGAATAACTGCTGATTCCTGCTATTACAGTAATAACTTCATTTATATGTTACCTTCTAAAGAGTGAAACACATAACCACAGTCAATGACAAAACATCTAAAAGTAATGTTAACATATTAAAGAACAAATGAGATGAAATAGGTAACACAAACTGTCTCACTGTCACAGGATAGTGGAACTGAAAAATGGAACAAAGTTGTAATTCATATTCTGAGTTCCACTGTGTTCCTGCCAGTCTGAACGTCTGCGGAGAAAAGGTCTACAGAGGGAAACGCATCAGGAACATAAAAAGAAGAAAGAATACCGTCATCGTTTGTCTTTATTTCACGCTGCAAGAAAACTAAACTCACTATCAAAAGATTTCATATTAACAGCACCTCGAGTAACAGTATAAATAAACAAACACAAAGTTTTAAATCTATGAAAAACGCCCATGAAAAAGGAAGTTGGTGGTTTGTCTTCTTCTTCATGAGTGCTCTCACTTCCTTTTATTTAAAATTTCAGACTTACATCCCCTACTTGCAGTATGAAATATAAAACGGGCAAGAAGACTTCATGCCCTCAACAGTCCCGTCATGTCGACCGTCTGCTTCATCATCTTTCTAATTCCAACACTATCCATGGACATGGTGGACACACACCACTGTATGTACAGTCTCGAACGTTACTCAACATCCTCGTGGCTCCTCCCATGATGCCCACTCAGTGGAACTGCAGCCTTTTCTCTTCCACAAACTGTTTCTCTTCCTCTTCAGTGAGCCGGTTTCCTTTCACACTGAAAACACAGCAACACACCATCAGACTGTCACCGGTGGAAAACACATCCAAACTTAATAATAACTGGAAATGTCCCCAATGGTGTGGAGAGTCTGTTTGTCACCTTCAAAAATTAATTCATGAAGGGTTGTTTTAAGGGTTTTCCAAAAACCTCACTTCAGTGCAGATTCATTTCACACCAGAGTTTAAAAGAGGAGGAAACAGGCGGTAGCTGCTCTGGCCTCTGAAACGTACAAGAGACTTAACTTCTGATTTTCAAGTGTCTAAAACGCATGAAACAGACTTTAATTTTCTTTAATTTCCCCTTTCTCTCCTTGGCTTCTATAACAAGACATTCATGAGTCGATCTTGCGGCATAACTCTGTATATAATACCCAGCAGTGACCAGCTCGGCCAACACCAGCTACGAGGCTGAAGTGGAACATTTGGATCACTACTGGAAAAATGCTGTTAGGTTGTGTGCACTATTAAAATAGAACTGGCTAAACTGGTCATCTTAGTTTGAAAGCAGTAATTGCTTTGGAGCTTTGGGTCATATAAATACTTGGTGAATGTATGTAATGTGATTGTGAGAAAAACTTGTAATTCAATCACAGTTACTGATCAGAATGTTGGTGATTTGGCCGATTTCTGGACAACGCGGGTCGGCTTCGCTGATGGTACGGTGGCTTACGAGGAGTCACGTCTATGTCTCAAACGTTTTGAGATCGAGACCCAAGTGATCAGTATTGTGACGACTCCTCAAAAATATATATAATGATCTAACGTTACGTGTACATTCTTACTGGCTCTTCCATCGTCAAAACAATGCTGAATAAATACACAGATAGAAAGATAACTTGAATTCACATAATCATCCAACCCTAAGTTTGAGACATGCGGGTCTAGACATGAGGTTCTTTTGTGTCTCCTTGACTCCTCGATTGATCCTCTGTTTTCCTGCTTGTGACCTGGACATCGATCTCTAAGGACGTCTCAATTCCTAACATGCACATCGAGGATCGAGGAGGCAGCCAGAGGAGCTATGACCCAGGATGTGCACCCTTTGCGGAAGTCCTTTAGTATAAAAGAGGCGTGACACAAAACTGGATTACACAAACCACGACAGGAGCAGGACTTTAGAAAAGAAAGGTTTTCCGTACGCAGAAGACGTATGAGTTCTTTAAAATGATCAAACGCAAATCAAACACTTTGACTGATCCTCACCATATCTCTTTGAGTTCTGTGTTGTGAGAAAGAGCCTCGGCAAACTGTCTGATCCCATCCACAGTGAACTGGTTGTTGATTAACCTGCAGACAAATAGAACGAGGTGAGTTTCTGACGATCGACGTGCGTGACCATGTCTGTAGGTGAGTTAATACGATGGGTGTCCTTTACCAGAGGTGGGATAGGCCCGTGTTGGCCTGGATCAGCTCGGCCAAGTGTGGAGCTGCATCATCAGTTAACTCATTCTGCACCAACCTGCACCAGCACAGACACCATTTATACTTGTATTTCACGTCTCAGTCTTGTATTTTTATGTCTCAGAGGCAAACATTGTACTGTTTAATCCACTACATTTGTCCGACAGCTTTAGTTCATTTTCAGACGAGAGATTTTCACCCCCTTCCTGTCCAGTGAAAACCACGTACCTCCGAATGCGTTTATTTTGAATTGATAAACTGAAGGATTAAGTGTCTCTTTAGGGGTCGAGTTTAAAATTCTCGTCCTTCTTAAATGAAATAAACTCTTTAAAAAAAACCCTTGGAATCACTGGACATTGTATTATCACAAACCTGAAAACAGTCGACTTTTTAGAGATGCATTATTCTCACAGGACAGCGACGCACAGACATACGATGATCTTATAGAATATGATGCAATAAATGTAAATGTATGAAGTGAGCTTAAATTTAAACATGCACAGCAGTAAAATGAATCAAAACACATCATACATAATAGTAAAACATTAACAGGGACCATTTTTTTTACTTTAAGTACATTTTGCTGATAATACAGTTTTGTTTGTAATACAATGTAGTATTAGTACTTTTAAGTTCAGTATCAACTTGGCTCAAACTAAATGCTCATTGTACCAGAATATCCTGAGGCAGCTGTTCTCTTTCAGTGCCTCTGCCAGTCTCTTCCCTCCCTCTGAAGTGATGCCATTAGCCGACAGACTAGAACAAAGAAACACACCCAAGTTTAAACAGTTGTAACCAGAGGCTTCTCCTTCTGTTTGGAAGCAGCTGCCTGCTCACCTGAGGTTGGTCAGACTCGGATGGCGCCTCAAAGCTTCAGCGAACGCTTCTGCTCCTCCGTCACCGATGCTGTTCCCCCACATTCTGCAACATCGCAATCATCAGATCACGTCCGAGAGGCAACGAAAGCACAGGGCCAGCAGTAACCTCCAGGCAATACGCTTTTAATTAAACATTTTGGCTGAACTGAATTTTAAGACAGAATAATCAGAATATATGTTAAGAATTTATTCTGATTAAATTGATTGCAAAATTAAGAATCAGAAATGGATGTACTAGAGACAGAAACATTAAGAGGCCGTATACAAACCATTGAAAGTGCAATTTGAAGGAAATACAGTTGCATAAATATGAATAAGCTTGAAAGTATGCATATATATATGTTTTTTGTCTAGGAGGCTAAAATCTGGAGGTAGGCGTTTGTCAGTACAATAAAGGGTCTTAAAGTGGGCCTGCTGTGTCATGAGTGAAGTGGCGGTCATGTATATTGTATAGATTCAATTAAAATGGAAAGAAATACAAAGAAAGCTGCAATGCGTCCTGCTCTACACCCACGGGATTTTTTCGAGCTACCTAGTTATGTGGAACTTTCCTCCAGTCACAGCAGGAGCTCTGTCAATAGTAAATATCAGACGTTACTTTCAAACCTCATCACTTTCTGGTCAAGACTAGAAATATTCTGGATCGACTGATATAAAACAGTTCTGAAGTCTTACCCCACGTCAAATATAGATGTGCTCTTCTGGATTGCGTCGGCCAAATATCTCCCACCCACAGTCGTGATTTTATTTTTACCAATCCTGTGGACGAAGTATAATCGGTTTATGATAGGAAAACCAAAACAGTGATTTATTGACCATGGTACAGATTAGAATTAAACCTACTTGAGTTTGCGCAGCTTTGGACACTGTTCAATTATCTGAGCGACCAGCCTGGCTCCGACATCTGTGATGTGATTGCTATAAAGCCTGAAGAGAGATGGAAAGTAAATGAAAACTCTTTCACTTTCAGAAACAATTATTTGTACATTTAAAGGACAACTACGTGCTCCATGACGACAAAACAGTCATTTAAATGAACGTGAAAAAAAACAGGCTGCAACCGTTTTACATATTTCTTTTATAAATGCGGTATTTCAGGAATGGTTTGACAGAATGTCGCAAAATTCTGAGCACGTAAAATTCTGTCACATTTACTCGGAGGCAAAGATGAACTGAAAAGATTTTGGTGGCCAAAGGTCAAATGTCGCTGTGACCTCCTGTCTGTCCGTTCTTATTAACACAATATCTCAGAAGCACCTTTAAAGTTTCTTTAAAGTTGGTACAAACATTCATATGGACTCACGGATGAACTGAAAAGATTTTGGTGGTCAAAGGTCAAGGTCGCTGTAACCTCATAGAACACATTTTTGGCTAGAACTGCTAGAACTGCACGAACAGATTATGATGCAAGGATAGTGGATGCCTAATATGATCATACAGTGGACACCATATTGTCTTGTTAGTGTTTTTTTATATTGTAATCTCAAGGTTACACACAGTAATTGTCAGAATGGGTGGAACAGACATGTTTACTCACCCCAAGATCTCCACAATTTTGTGTTTACACAGCTCCTCTGCGAGAACCTCGATGCTGCTGTCTGAGAGATTATTGACGCACAATCTGAAAGTGAACAGTTTCAGAAATTAATATCACTTAGTTTCAATGGTGGAATGTAAAGTACATTTATTCAAGTACTATACAGCTGTGAAGAAATTCTACTTTACTAATTTTATGCTGCTTCATATTCTACTCAACTCAACTTTTAGACTTTTTACTCCACTATGTGTGTGACAGCTTCAAGATGAAGATTTTACACAATGGATAATAACATAAGAAGCATTTAAAATACAACACCTTGTTAAAGATTAAACCAGTGGTTTCCAAACTTTGTGCCTGACATTTCAGAAATCTATGAGTTGTTAACACCTCCACCAAACAGTGATTTTTCCCTCACATGGTTTCATTCCTCTTCCATTAATCCTGTGATGAGTTCTCAGATAAAACTGGATATAAAGTAGAGCTGCAACGATTAATCGCTAATTATTCTGATGATCAATAATCAGTGCAAGTAATTTTTTTAAGAAATAAATAAATAAAGAAATAAATGTGAATATTTTCTGGTTTCTTTCGTCCTCTGTGACAGTAAACTGAAAACCTTTGGGTTGTGAACTAAACAAGACATTTAAAGACACCATGTTGAGCTTTGGGAAACACTTCTTTGCCATGTTATAGACCAAACGATTAGTCAATTAATCGAATTGACAGATTAATCAATATTAATTGGTAGTTGCAGCCCTAATATAATGTAGTTCAAACTAGCTCCACCTCAAGTAGAAACAACAGTAACACGCTGCGACAATACTGATTCTTCACTATTAATAATCTAAAGAAGTCATCTATAATAATACTGTATATCAGAGACCATACCAGTACGTTTACTTATACTAAACTAAATGCTCATTGTACCAGAATATCCTGAGGCAGCTGTTCTCTTTCAGTGCCTCTGCCAGTCTCTTCCCTCCCTCTGAAGTGATGCCATTAGCCGACAGACTAATAGAACATTTACTTACTTACTTAAAGTAGAATTTTTCATGCAAGACTTGTACTTGTAATGTAGTATTTTTACATTGCTGCATTGGTACTTTGACTTATCGGAGTACTTCTTCCACTACAGCTTAGAGAGTTAAAAAAAGGGAGTAAAAACACGATTCTTATCACCTCACTACTGTCATCTTGGAGAAGGATGGTCTCAGCTGCTTCACCCCGTAGTCGCTGATGTTGTTGTTATCCATGTCAAGCCCCAGGAGTTTCCGACGGTGCTGCAGTACAAAGTTAAGGGCGGTGCAGTCACCTGAGTACACGTTACAGTAACCCAGCTTGATGAAACCGGCTGTGATGCCTTTGGCTGTCATCTTGGCTATGTCCTTGCTGTCGGTCTCAAAGATGCACCTGAGCATCCACAGGAAATTCGGCAAAACGTGGACTCTCTTGCCCTCTTCGGTAGTGTAGGTTGGTAAGCCATAGAGGTGGGACTTCACGCTGGTGGAGAGGTAGGATTTTAGCAAGGCCCGCTTTTTCTTTAACAACACAGGAGACATCAGATGCTCCATCAGGCCAGTGTGAGCCTTCGACAGCAGCCCACATAGAAACAGGTTAGTGAACTGCAGGTGTTCGTTGGTTGTAGACGGCTTGTTTTCACTCTGCTTTGTAGACTTACTCATACAGAGTTTAAACGGCAGACACGACGACTTCCTCCTCCTGCTGCACTCAGTGAAGAACTTGAGGATGGAGCTCTCGGCAGCCTGCTCATCCAACACGAGAGCAAATGCTGCCAGAAAGGACTGGAGCGTCATGTGGAGGAATTCAAAGATGGCAGGGCTTCCGCTGGTGTCGTATTCATTGGCAGATCTGAGGAAACCTAGAGCCAGGTCTTCCTCCGTCAGACCACAAGCAGTGACCTCCTCCTGGCTGCATATGAAGCTGCCTCTCTCCATACCCTGAAGAGCCAGCTTGGCAAATCCCGCGAGGGGCCTGAGGCCGGTTTTGAATGTCTCTGATCTACACCGGGTGCTTTTCTTCAGAAGAGACGATGCGGGAGGCACTAAGCGGCTGAGAAAAACCTCTGATAACAGGAGGAAGATGTCCGTCAGTGTGATGCAGGTTTCAGGCAGCTCGAAACTGTCATGCATGGTGTGTAAATGTGTAAAGCTCTTGAAGACAATCCAGCAAAACAGCGGGGTGGAGCACAGGCCACAGAGGTGGGGGCTGGCGTCCAGCTGGACTGACACCAGCTCTCGGTGCTCCTGTTCTTTAAAGTGCAGATTGATGTAGGTCTTCAGGTGAGTCGTCGAGAAGCCGCGCAGAGTCACCTTCTTTCTGATCACCCTGCTCTGGATCTCGACCCCTAACCTGGCTGTCAGCACCTTCTGCGATCCCTTAAGTAACTTCCCACACAGCAAGCTGATGAGCAGCTGGAGGGGGTGCGCCTTCTCCTCTGGTGACACCACCTCAGGCACGTTCATCAGGTCCAGATCCTCCTGAATCTCATCGTAGCTGTCAAATGTAAACAGGACCTTCTCAGGGAAGCGCAGGATGTAATCAAACACCTCATTATCTGGATCGAGGTCTGGGTAGCAGTTGTATTTGAACAGAAGGTCTCTGAGGGAGATCTGCTCTGAGTCTCTGAAGGTGCTGAACATCCGACAGCGGAACTTAAAGAAGAAGATGGCGTCTGTCTGCAGCTCCTTCTTGGACCACAGGTTCTGGAGCTTCTGCAGGAGGATGGATTTCCCCACGCCGGCGTCGCCTACCACATAGATGGTTTCACCTTGTGGATTGAAGACTGCGTGCTCCCCCAGGAGCTGGTCCAGACTCTCCAAGAAGCCCAGACTTTCATTGCGGTCGTTAAACAGTTCCATCAGCGTGTCGGTGTAGAGATCCTCCAGCCGGGTCTCCTCTCGCTGACCGTACGACATGATGAAGCTCGTGTCTCGGCTCATTTCATGCCTCTGCTTCTCACAGTACCTACTGACTTTAATAAGAGAGAAAGTCAGAGCAACAATGTGTGCTTTAGTGACACAGCATCTGTATTACTTGTAAACTGCTAAACTCAGACACAAAATACTGACTTGTACTCATAATGTTCAGGTGCAAAGATAGTGAATCGTAGAGAAATAAAAAAGGATTTTTGACCTATAACGACATTTGATTCTTTTTTGTGATTTCAAAAGATGTTTGGGTCATAAAGAGCACTTTTATCCATTTAGATACATTGTAGAAATCACTATTTTTTCATATTCAATTAATAATTGATATTGCATCTAAATCTTTTTTTTTCATCTGTTGAAATCCCAAAAGTGGGACCAAATGTGGGCACGCCCAGACAAAAATAACCAGATACAAAATAAAAAATGTCTCAAAAAAAGAGAAATGTCTGCACACTCTTAGTCTCCAAGAAGGTACTTGCATTTCATTGAAAATTGTCTAAAGAGAATGTAAGAAATCCCCACATTATATTACTTTCTCGTTTCAACACACGCTGTAGTAATCACACACCCATTGTATTCTAATGTGCATTTTACTATATTAACTTTATATTCATTCACACAAATACTACACTGAGCAGAACTACTGTTACCCATTA
>JAPQRN010000009.1:18303817-18320750 GCA_037367275.1 Coranthus polyacanthus
TTGTTTGTTTTGTATGTTACAGCCGTGTTTGTTTTGTATGTTACAGCCGTGTTTGTTTTGTATGTTACAGCCGTGTTCTGCTCTAAGATTGCACTCATACATGATTCAACTACAAACCGTAAACTGCATCGAGAAAAACGTGACTCCTACCATGATCTGTCCTCGTCCACAGCAGCGCGTTGTAAACACTTCACGAACCCCACTGTTCGACACAACTATGTTACGAGTTAAAATGTTAAGAGTCAAAGCCTCCGTGGAGTCACTTTTTTGTAAACTTGACTTCCGTTTAACCTACATTCCTGCGTCCATTCAACGCGTCTCTGTGTCTTGTCGAGGGAAGTGAAAGTATTCAGACTGACTGCGTCATTTCTCTTCAGAATTGCGCAACCTCGAGGCGGTGCATTTAAATAATTCCGTAAATATGAAAAATAATCATTTCAACCATTATATTTAAATGTGGCTTTTACTGTTATTGACACAAAGGAACTTGCTTGTGTTGTCAATGCTCAGAGCACAGAGAATAAAAATGAATGAAGTAAAGTATTCAGATCATTTGCACAAGTAAAAATCCTGCATTCAAAACCTCCAAGTATGTGAGTTTTATCAGTAAATGCGCTGAAAGTATGAAAAGTAAAACTGTTCATTGTGTTCTCTCATTATATGTGATGTTACTGGATTCATTTCACTGCTGTTCATGTTCAAGGTTGAGCTCATTCCAACTACTTCATGTGGTTTAATCTAGATAAGTGCATCTATTCTATAAAATCATCATGTGTTTGCAGCATCGCTGTCAAACTTTCAATGAGCTCAAAAACCTGTAGTCCTGTTTCCAGCTTCGTGACGATGCATTGTCTCTTTTTGTTCTCCTGTAGTGGACTGAAAACTCTCACTGTGTTGTAGACAGGACAGACTGTATTCACTGCTTTTGTGCTTGCTGATATTTACTGTTTTTTTTTTACTTTATTAACTTGCTTTAATATTACCGATCACTGTTGAATTACATTATTTGGATTATGTTTAATTAATTTGATAATTGTCAAACTACAAGAATGCTTTCCACTTTTCAACTTATTTTGTTGTTCACGTTTTGCAAAAAAGGCAACAAGGGAATCCAGAGGAAGGTGTATTTATTAATATTCCAAATCTAGATTTAGTTTTATTCATAGCTGATACCCTATATAACAATACCCATGTTTCTGTATTTCTGCAGTGTGTAGTCACATGCACCGCGCGTGTTTTAGTAAAAACACTTGTTTATTGTGATGAAATGTACATAAAGCATAAATAAGTCAGTCACACAGGTGGTAAATGTTTCGGGGAAAACATAAAACATTAATAAATCATCAACATTATTGTGATTGTGCACAGAACAAAAGTCAGCATCACAAGATACACAAACAGCCACAGTGAAAATACCTTGAACTGAAAACACACACACACACACACACACACACACACACACATACGCACACACTGTACACACACAAACACATTGCATTACCATTACATAATCACAACATATTCTTTTAAATCACTGAACATAATGAATGCAAACCTAATGTAAGGTAGTGGGTCACTGTCGTATTAATTCTGCATTAAAACTGAGCGTTTGTTTGGTTGGGACTCTGATTCTGTTAAAAGCCTTGTAGTGCAATTTAAGTCTCTAAAATAATAATGTATTTGGTCAAAATGGAATACTGTAAAATGTCTAAGAAAACGAACACACAAAAAGTATTTCCAGTTACAAAGAAGGCACAGCTGCAGAGGGTAGAAATAAGGGTAGACCTTTATGCAGTTTACTAACTGGTGATAATTAACATATTTTATAAGAATCAGTCGAGACAGGTTTTGTCTCTGACTCTGTTTCAGGTTTTCTTTTCTCAGGTGGTACAGTACTGCTGGGTTATTAACCAGGCTAAGTGGTAAACTACCCCCAAAGGTCCAACATTTACCAGGACTTTGTGGGTTTTTAGTGATTTTGTTTGGGATTTTACACCATTTCCAGTAAGTAAAATATATTTTCTGGCATGGTGCATTTTCCTGAACAGGGCTGGGTATTGTTCAGATGTTGTCGGTACCAGCACTGATAATGATAACTTGGCTTTGACACCAGTTACTAAATGATACAATTTTCAATTTGAACGAAAAGAAAATTGCATTACGGCGCATATCTGTAGGTTTCAACTCCTCTGGAATTTTTATCAAGTCAAAGCAGTAAAAGCAACATAAAAAATAAGCCGTTGTGTCTGTTTCAACTCTTCAACCTGGCATTTTCCCCACTCGAAGCAATTTTACAAGATAAAAAATAAACCTATTTACCACGACTTGAATGTGTGTGAATGCATAAAAGCTGTATAAACAGTATGTATGTATCGGTATGAGGCCATAAAAGTATGGAAGTTTGTTACCCAGCCCTATTCCTGAAGACGGTTGTGTTTAAAAAGTCAAACTACCTGACAAACTGGGATACAGGATGGTTGTGTTTGCTTTTTTGGACAAACCTGAATGACAACTTACGGTCGACAGCGTACAAACATAATGCACAGAGGTTCTTAGTTAATAGGACGTGTAAACAAATTAAGCTTGTAACATTTTTTGCATTTTTTGAGATGAATCACTGTAGACATCTTGTACAGGGCAAATGAGCGTTTACCTCGACGGCTTCTCTGATATTTACACTATATGACATAATATTACTGATACAGGCTTTTAATATAACTTCAAAGTGTGCTCAAATAACCATTTTCTTGCGTATAATAACTGCATGCTACAACAAAACTAAATGAGCACCCGGTGTGTTGAGAATACTTAGAATGATATTTATATGTGCTGTTTTCCACTGCTGGAAGTTCCTTTCAATTTCAGTTCCACTGAATCCGAGTGCAAATCAGTAACGGAGACAAGAAGCTTTTCTGCTGCTGGACAGAACAAACTGAAGTGGAAGGTGCCACAGCTGTAGCTCAGTGGTGTTTGTATCTTAACAGATGGACGACGTGAATGTTCAGCCGCAGACGACAGCTGTAGCTTCCAGTGAGAGCGAAGGCCGGTCTGAGTCAGTGTAATAGAGATCGACGCATCTCTGTTTTTTGTACCACATAAATCCACCACGGTTGGAAAAGATCTGAGCGGAGCCAGAAGGGTTTAGATCTCACTCTCGTACGTGTGCATGTACGTCTTCAGTGAGAGGATTTCGGCGTACGATCTGGTGGTCCGGCGGTACAGGTCCAGACCCGTTAGGATTTCCACGTCTCTGACCCGAGCTGTGTGCATCTTCATCAAGTCCTCCACCCAACGAGACTCCTCCTCTGAGCTCTGCAGGGAGATGAGGCAAAACCATTGACAGGAAGATCACAAATTCAGCCTTTATCTTTCGAGGCTTTAGCTTTCATTTGAAGTGTGCATTTTTTTTAAGCAGTGTTTCAAATCTCATGCAGATTTCAGATAATTGGGATAAATATTGAATTTTGTGAACTAACCATCTTGAAACGTGTATATTTTTCGGTCACTAGATTCTCTTAATAAAAACAAATGTTTATTAGAATTTCACTATTTCGTTTTTCGTGGTCATCTCTTTGCCTCCATTAACCAGTCAAGTGTCACTTTCTATCCATATAATATACTGTATGTAGTGAAGACTTTGAAGGAATTTAATAAAAGCTATTAAGTGTATTTATTTGGTGAAATCGAAGTTCTCGCTGTTTTGACATTCATGACTCCAGTGAACAGTTTCCACTGTTGCAGACTGTTTCATGCTGCGTTCAGGTTCTCCTCGTAAACCTCTGCTCCTTATTAAGAGACAGGACAGGCAGGCTTTCGTGCACAAAAAAAATTCACATCACATTTATTTATTATACTACACCACTGATTATATGGCCACCGCTGTTTTCGAATGAAGAACTGCTTTCAGATGTTTCAACAAAGATGAGGTTTTGCGTCGCATTGAAGGTGACGTCGTGGCCGTTTCATGCAGTGTCGAGCAGGTGAGTGCAGTCGAGCTAGTACCACGCGATGGAAAAGCACCGTGAGCGTAAAAGTACACAATCCGTTTGAAGGGATGTTATGTTCAGGCTGATTCAGATTACTTTTGTAAAAACTAACAATCATGAAAACATGATGATGCATTTGAAGTCGTGCTGTTTCTTACGTTGCAGGTCTCGTCGTTGCTGGGCCTGTGTGGCAGGATGAAGGCGGCGCTGCTGAGCGGACCGCTACACGAATCTGCAGCTTGTGTGAAGTCCAAACAGCTGGTCAGGACCACGAAGTAGTGTGTGGGGATTGGTATGGTTCCACTTATATATCTGCAACACATTCGTACATTTTGTTAATGACACACAATATTACGTATCTAGTCTGGCTTACCCATGCATACGTAACAGCTCTCACTCTCTTATCTTCTCAGGTGAGTCTCTGACGCCGTCATAGTCGTAGTCGAATATGGGCCCGATGAGCACGTTTACCCCGTTTCTCTCAGTGGCGTACTTCTTCACGAGCGCCCTCTGGAAGTAACTCCATATCCCTGAGAGAAAGATCAAAGAAACAGAGAAAGAGATAACAAACAAAAAAACGACGTGAGCAAAGAGGAAAATCATAAGAAACGCCAGTCGATGTGTTTCAGCACAACTGCACTCATGGCTCGATAAAAAGGTTTTGCTCACTGACTACTTACTCTTGAATGCAGGATACATGGGCACAGTGTTGGTGATGAGGACTGCATCGTATTTTTTGTCTACGTTTGAGGACAGTTCTGTCAGTAAATAGAAAAATAAAATGTATTAAAACATGTTCAAATTATAAGATGCGTATCAGTCAGGTGAGGACTAAACTATTATTATAACCTAAACTGTAGGAGGGGGAGAAGGAAGATAACTGGATAAAATGGAACTGTAGAATTAGAATTTTTTTCAAGTGGTCACCAGCTCCCTCTGTTGGGGAATGGGTGAATCTACGCTATTCATTCATTCATTTTCTGTAACCGCTTAATCCTCTGGAGGGTCGCGGGGGGGCTGGAGCCGATCCCAGCTGACATCGGGCGAAGGCGGGGTTCACCCTGGACATGTCGCTAGTTCATCGCGGGGCTGACATATAGGGGACGAACAACTGTTCACTCTCACATTCACACCTACGCTATGTGCTACGTACTACGAAAATTGTCATTTTGGTTCGGTATTTCTGGCCACAGTATAGAATGTTGTGAAATTTGGTCATATGAGTGGGGATGCCATCGTCCTCATACGAAAACCCTGCCTAAATGAATGCTGCATAACATTTAAAAGTGTCTTCACTCTTTACTTTAATATGTAGCTGTAAAGAGATCATTGTAGGAGTAGGGAGTAAGAACAAATCCCCTAATGATATTTGTACCTGATAAAAAAAATCTTGTGGTAAATTCACAGGAAACATAGTACAGAGGTTGTGAGTTGTTTCACTCAGGTGTGTTCGTTGACTTACGTGGCGGGTATAAGAAGGCGTAGGTGATGTGTTTGTCTGCTCTGTAGTTGGTACATGACTGGCTGTAGGCTGGAGGGACTCTCGTATCGGGTTTGACACAGTTGGACAGCGCCTCAGGCAGAGACGACACCTCTACCTGAAGAGTCGCACACGTGCAAAGAGGACAAAGAGAAGTGAAATGAGCATCTGGCTGCATCTGTGTACTATTAACAATGACATTTGCCTCTCCTGTTTACAGTACCTGTCTGCTGACTGTATACGATGTCCACAGAGGCATAGAGAGCGCCTCGCTGTAGCCGCTGATGTAGTCACTGTGGTGGAGGATGGAGTATTTGGTACGAAAGAGAACAGCAGGTCGACCGTAGGGCAGGTTCCTGCTGTCTAAGAGAGAAACCACAGAGACACAGCGGCAGAGGTGTAACGACAAATCATTCCCCTTTTGAAACAGCTGCATCACGGCTGCGTAGCTCCTAACTAGTCACTATCTATGCTAAGTTGTCATTTCATCTCAATGTATCTCAGTGTTGATAACTGTGAGAAGGTCGGGTCATTTATCTGACACATGGTAACATTTTCAGTAGCATGAGGAAGGACTGACCATCAATAGCTTGCCTCAGTCGTTGGTTTAGCTCCTCCACTTTGTTCTGTAAGAGACAGAGCCACAGTGACTCCAGGTTATAGCCTCGTACAAGGGTCACTTTCAAACCTCTCTGGCCCCTACTTTTTACACGCAACTGCAAAAAGATCGGAGATTGAAACAATCTCTTGCCAGAGATCTACATGGGAATCACAAACACAATAAAGTGAAACATCGCAGAACAAGGCTGGATCCTATTCACTTCCAGTCCACGCAATTCAGGAAAATACACCTCAGGAAATGCATTAGAAATAAGTAGAGAGAGAACGCTGCTGTATTTAAATGTTGAGAAAGAAACAATGTTTTAGCAGACTTTCTGAAGTGACTGAACTAGAGGTGAATAGACTCCAGCTCTGCAGCAGAAAAGCAAAGAAACGTGTCAAGGTTAATTCAGCTTTTAAGGAAGCTGAATACGAGGCAAAAAAGAGCATTCGGGTTTTAAATACATTTTTCTTACATACACACATATGACAAATAACTGTGGACAACAGTCCCATGCAGATGACTCTTTTTACACGTCTGCTGTAAAAAAACAATTTGAAAAAAGAGTAACTGCAATGCAAAAGAAAAAAAATCTGACCATTCTGTATCTTTGCTGTGTGGTGTTTGAATGGATGCGCTGCTGCTGAAAGGAAAGGAACGGGCAACACACAGCTGGTCTTTCTAAAGTTAAAAGAGCTGCAGTATTTCAAAGTGTTACGTGGTAATATTGCTTAGCTTCCACGCTGTTACTCCTGTCTGCTTCTCCAAAGTGTGGGCGTCATCTACCGTAGATAATACACTGACTACGGATAAGTAGCCACGCACTTCATACAACCCCACTTCAAATAATACCTACTGACCCTTTAAGTACAAACAAACTGCCTAAATCGAAGAACAAACAAGGCAAAAGGAGCCATCATACTGGCTATGTTATGACAGCGATGTACGTAACAATATGAAGGTGTTTTCCAAATGTTCCCAATGGAATAAGATGCAATTTTGAGATCCGACCCTTTATCAAAATATTGGCACAACTATATGAGGATGTATGGACAGTAATAACAGATGACAGCTGTTGAGAATTACAGATGTTTCCCCAGTAGTAGAGGTGACTCTTAGCAGCCAAAAAAGTCACATCAATTAATCCTCAGTTCTCATGTCTATCATCTCATTTCAGTGCAAAGATTGACTCCATTTTGAGGAAATGGAGAGATAATCTTCATGTCATGTTGGATAGACCCTCATATTCCCCACCCCCACATCTGTAAAATCTCAAAATATAGCTTGTGGTAAAACATTCAAACCCGAATCACTACCGATATTTCAAACCTGATGCTGTATACAGGCTGCTACTTTCTCAGGAGATGCTAAAGTAGTCTCCTGATGAAACCGAATCCAGCAGCATGACAGGACCATGCATAGTGTAGGCGATGTGAATGACTGGCTGACGGCCAGCAGCGGCACATTCAGGTTAGTTACACATCATTGAACTTTGTTAGGCTCTAATTTGTCCTGTGGGAATCTATCAAGTGTCATAAAATTCCTGTTTGACTGTAATTACAGAAGAGGGAGCTGTAATGTAAGGTCAAACCCAAGAAGTCATGATACACAGGAAACTGTTTGAGAACATGCTGACTGGCACTTTTAGGAATATTTATAGTAGCTGTAGAGGTGTCTGTGTGGAAGACAGAGAGCCAACCTCTTAAAGCAGGTGACAGCAAGTATTTATGAAACTAATATTAAAATGATATTGTGTGCTTCATCATTTTAGACTGGCAGCCAAATCCCAGAACAGCATTTTGTGATTTGCTCAAAAAGTTGTTTTTGTATCATGAACATCATCACACTGAAGGATTACAGCATCATTTATGGAGAGCGGCTCACAGATCAGTTTAGGAGAACATGATGGAAGTATTCAGTAGAAACCAGAAGTATCCGTGTATCCCTTTAGGTGCAGTGCCCCATGCTTACTATATATACATCGCACGGTGACTTTTAGTACACTTTGTACACCTAGTAATGAAATGTTCATACAGATCTTTCTTAATATTGCTGCGTTTAGTATAATGTCACACCAGTAACCACTTAGTCACCCATTAAGATGTCATTTTTCTTGTACGGGGCCATTGTACTCCCTGATTGTCGCGACTAAACAGACTAAACCACTGAAGTACTGCTTAATGACACCCTTAAAATGTATTTTAGGTCATTTAAATGTTGGAACATGGAGCATTAATACAGGCGATGACCTGGGACACATGAATAAGTTTGGTTTCACTGATGTTAGGGTTGGGCAACCTGATGATCTTATATGGCGATCAGTCTGACAGATGTCAACAATCTCTAATTTCGGTGAATAGTAGAGATCGTGTCATTTTATGTCGTCCTACTGCTGTTTCCAAACTGAACATGAACTTTGGATCTGTGCTACGTCAACAATCGAGAAGAGCTGCATCAATGGCTCTGCTGATTGAACTAATGATTTCCTATGTTTCTTTCTTCACTTAAGTGCATGCAGGAGCATGGCTAGCAGCAATTAGGTGGATGAAGACCTAGTTACAAAACAAAACAGTTGTCAATGAGTGAGCTGTTTGACAATTCGACAAAGTCTGAAAATGCATGAGAGAGGTCACATTTTGTTTAGCCACAGACATGGTACCTTAAAGCGGTAGAGAATGTGGGTTTGAAAATGCAGGCTGGAGATCTGCGATATGACGTGCTAAATGTTTCTCCAGAACCACGCCTTTCAATCACATTTCATTATTTTCCTACCAAAATAAGGCTCAGGATCAGCCGTTTCTAGTTTTTTTGTACACTACATTTCAAAACTGGGGAACAAGACAGCAATTCAAATCGTGGATCATGATTGTGACTGAGCTTCTGGTCAGATTGCCCATCCTTAACTGCAGTCATCAGTACCACGGCCATCAGGCTCATGTCCTAAACACTAATACATCCGTCTACAGGCAGCTGGTCCCAGGTCTGCCGTCGAGCCACCGTGGCTGACCTTGTCATCGCAGCTGCATCCCAGGTCATCTGTCCCTCCAGGAACGAGGCCAGAGGCTATTGGTCTGGAGACCTCCTCTGGCGCGGCGGGTCTGTGGGGGGGGCTCCTCAGCAGGTGGTTCAGACTGCCGTGGGTTCCGTTATTAGGAGCCGGTTTCAGACCCAGCAGATCTGAGGTCAAAGCAGTTTCAGAGTGAGTAGCGTTAAATACTTGCAGCCACGCTTTCAGAGGACAGACAGAGTGAAAGTCTTACCACACATAACATTGTAAAGCTCAACGTTTTCAAAGGCTGGAACTTTAGTCTTGAATTTAAACGTAGGTCCATATCCCAAGAAAATGGTCTGAAAATGAAAGCGGGTGGCAAATGTCAAGCCGTGATGAATGTGTAGATCAGCTTTGAAGTATGGTTAAAATAATTCAGTTTAAGTAACAAAAAATATTCAAAACAAATGTTGTAACTTTGTGTGTTCCTGAGGACTGTAGATGTTACCTGCATGCTGTTGATCTTGTTGTCATATCCATGGTCACCAGAGAAGCCACAGTGTCTCTTCCCTTCAGGGACCTTCCTGTAATGGGTTTCATAGACGAAGAGATCAGCATTTGATTCATACGCATTATGGCTATGTCTGCTTTCTATGCTTATGAACAGTAGTAGTGACCCAATCTTGTAGCTACTTTTGTGCTTTCATTACTCATATATTCTTTTCTATGCATTTGATTTACGTGTTTTCATTTACAATGTTGCAGTGTCTCAGCATTTCTGCAGGTCCTTAACAACTCTAGAAGTCCAATAATCTGAAATTTAAGGCCTTTTTAGAATGTCTTAAAATGTCTAAAATACGATTTTGACGGGACTTAAGAACTGATTGATGAAGATAAAATAAAATTGCATTAAAGTCAGTCTCACATTTTAAATTTGTGTTGTTTTTGTACTGGCCGCACTGTAACAAAACTCGAAAAAACAAAACCAACATGCAGCCAATAAGCACTAATGCAAACTGTGCAGCCAGGACAGAAATGATCAGAACCCACCCAGTGTGTCACAGTGGGCTCCTCACAAATAGCTACTTCTAGTCACAATAAGTTAAAATTGTTTCTGTTCATGTTACTTTCGTCTAATATGGGTAAGTGTAAATTTAATGAGATCTGGCTTGAGAACAGCACATTTAGTGCTTAGTTGAAACCTGTTGAAAATAACAAATATGAAGCCAGATGTACCTTGCACAAGAAGAACTCTGGGTATGAAGAGCATTAGAGGCACAGGAAGTCAGAAAAATATAAAGCTGCTGTAAAAAAGCCACCAGTGAACACCTACTATCGACAAAACATTGCTCTGTTTTTACACTGGGAGCATCGTCATAGTCAACAAAGTCAACAAATTCATAAAGATCTCAAGAAATATTAAATGTAACTTTTTGGAACCTGCAGAAACCTCGTCAGTGAATCTATATAAGCAGATGAATGTAGAGCAGGACAAGTAAGGATTATTATAAACATCGAGTAAGGTCTCATTCCTCCTGATTATAATATGCAGAACCGTGACATCGTATGATAATCTGCAAGTTGACAGACTTTAATGAGGAGTAAGAGACTATCAACCATCACACCATGAGGCAACTTCATGAGGCTAAAACTCTTCATGAAATTGCCGTCTTCCTAAAAGTCTCACTAAATGAACGTTTAAACTGCGTGATAAATACTACCTGCAGCATTCTGTCTGCATTCACTGCCCTCAGCTCTCGGTGCAGGACAACCAGTCCTTCACACAACTCACGCCACAGTCCTCTAATTGAAAAACAGCCACTTTTTATTAAGTGTCCATTACAACACTACTTCCAGTTATACTTCTTGATGTATGCGCCTCTGTGTGTGTGTGTAGGCGTGTGCACGTCTAGGGGGTGAAGCCACAAGCATGTTAAAAATGTAAATGACTAGTTGACAGGGAAATGAGACAAACTCAGTGTTTCATTTGGTGAGAACTTTTAGTAGGTTTGAGATTTAAGCAGACGTTGACTAATGTATATGCGTGTGTGTTTATGTGTGAGATGCAGTGTGAACTCCCGACACTCTCCGGTGCCAACGATTAGCCCGTCTATCTGAGCCGCACATGAACCTCAAAGATCTCTTTCATTTTGCAGTGCTGTGCGTGTTTGTGTGTGTGTACTCGCGATTGTAACACCAACCAAAAGAGACATGAACATGCACACGTACACGCACAGCATCGTTAGCTGCCGTGGTTTGTTTTCACTTTCAGTCCTGATGACTTCATGGTTTACTTTGTCACTGAATCACCGCAGTAGACTTTTCACTGCTCTACATCAAACGGCTGTCAGAGCTCATTTTAGCATATCATTAACGTTTCACCAGACACATTTTGTAAGAAGGTGTAGAGTTTGTGTACGAGTGCGGCTCAAGACAGCGCTTCATACAACCTTTAAGCACACACGTGTTAAAGATAGCAGCCCGTGTTGACATAAAACGTGTTCTTAACTAATGCAGGATGTGCAGGACAACGCAAGGTGAAGTGAACTACAACTGAGAGGCAGGTCTTAAAGTCATTTGTCATGTTAGTATTTTTGCTGTGCTATGTGTCAAATACTTTGCATCCAATCGTAATGTCAGATAAATCTACACCATGGTACACTCACACTAATATTCCACTGTTATCCCAAATGCAGTACGACAATATTCTGAGTTTAAAACGGGTCATGAAAACAGCATATTCTGTTTGGATCTGCTGAGGCAGAGATACAAGCCCAAAAGAAAGACCACATTTCTGGTCAGAAGGAGAAATGCACCTGCTTTAAAACATTTCAAGAAGGCGGTTGAAGGAATGGTTGACTTCCCAACCACAGGTGGAAAACTTTGAAAAAAATCCTATTTTTATGGCACAAGTATCTCCTGCTGTTCGACTTGTCCTTATTTTCACGTGATAAACGACATGTTAATCACAGCTGCATGGAAACGGAACATTAGTGGTATATTTATTTTTATTAACCGTGTAAACAGCTTATTAAGAATATTATCTTTTTGTGAATTAGGACAAAAAGGTGAATTGTTTGTCCATGTAAATGTAGTGTTTTATGATTGTTCCTTTAGCTATCGATGTTTGCATCTTTTATCCACATTATCCTGCTGAATATTGCCCTGCCATATAATAGGAGAAAAACTCACTCACTGTTAAGTTTACTGTTTGTGTAAGCTTTCTGTTACTGAGTTATCATACTGCAGAAATGCTTCCCAGGGCGACTTGAACCTTGGTGCTGAACCGAGGACAGGCAGAGTTACTGACAGCATGACACTTCTTCTTTAGTCTACTTTAGCCTCTGAACATACAGTATATGGTTAAAGTCGGACCCTGTATATTTGTGCTTCCTGTCTTAGTGATGGCACCGTACCTGGCCACATGCCACTTCCTCTCTACCAGCAGATGAATTTCTTCGATGCGTCGGTTGTTGGCGTAGTGCAGTCTCTTAGGCAGGTGCTGCTTCAAGTACGGCTTAAAGTGCTGGTCAGCTTTTTTACACTGGAAACAAATGAAAGTATTCTTGGTATTTTGAAGCCAGAGGGATCATAGAGAGGTAATGACCCGATAAGTCACCCATGTAACAAGTTCACAGTAGTTTGTGATTTAATCTTATTTAGCCAACTTTCATCACAGTTCTCCTGTTTTATATATTTTGCTTATAAAACCAGAACTTACTGTTAGATTTGCCACAACAGCCTTGGGGTCATCTGACAAAAACAAAAGAAACCAAAAAAAAAGAACAACGGTTAGAGCAATGAACAGCGTTACCAATATCTTGCAGTGTACAAAAAGCACAAGAAATACTCCGGCTTAACAGCTTGCACATAGAACATAATTATTTAAACTGTACTTTGCTGAAAAGTGGGTTAGGAGGACAAATAAAACTACTGTAGAAACAGAATAAAATGTTACAAGAAAGAACACAGATCAGATGTACATTTGGTTTGAAGTTGTGCTATGGCTTTGGGTTTCCAGTGTTTCCACCTGTAGAAACTTCACTGTAGGTATTGTACATGCAGCTAATGATTTGAGGTTTATTTTTGTGCAGCTCTGATCGTCGTCTAATGCAGACCAAAAAACAAAAGAGAAAAGGAAGAAAAGAGTATGGTCTGTATGGTCTCTACTCCATCAGTGACTCTCACAGTGAAGGCCATGAAGTTACTGCATGTGAATCATCAGAGGATCAAAATGAATCCATGAAAACACTAAAAAAAAACACTAAAATGATAAGATAAGTGTCAGATACGGCTTTACAGATTGGATGGTGGATTATTTATTTGCACTGCATTGCTGTAGGCCTATGTTCACATAGAGTTGTCCTTAGTCATCTTAGTCCATGGTATTCTTACGTTTGGGAATGGCTGCTGGATATAGAAATAGAATAGAACAGAAATGACAAAACACACACTGCCACTCCTCACATTTCAGGTTGTTGGGGTATCTTGAGCGTATCCGACCTAAAGAGCCCGGGATGAGAATGATGTCGTCGATGTTGTTCATGTAGTTACTGAGGAACTCTGTGCGATCACAGTGGGCTTCCTCCATACCTGAGACACACACAGAAGGACGAGTGGGGTTACCTGAGTTTGGCAGCTTTTCTACTGGATTCTTGATATCATCAGTGTGTGTTTGGTGTGTGCCTGTTACCATGGTCCCCCACCATGATGATGTTGACACAACGGTGCAGTTTCATCTGTTTAAGTCCGTTCATCAGCTGACCGACGATCCTGTCGATCACCCTCAGAGGGTTATTCAGCTGAAACACAGAACCATGAAGCAGAGAGTGTGTCTCACTGTTTGTTTATATGCATTCATCAAGTGGGACTTACCAAATAGCAGTAATATAGAGAGGTACACAGTTGCAGATACTCAGTACTCACTTCATTGCTCATGGGCCCCATTTTGTGTCCATATGTGTCTGGTTGCTCAGAGTGCATGGCGTAAACATAAGGCCTGAAACAAGACACAAAACTGCTTTGAGAGATGTTTGCAGTAGTCAGGGTGGTAGCCAGTTAATTAAGACAATTAATTTTTACTCAAGTACTGGACTTAAGTACAAATTTAAATGACACAGACCTAAAAAGTAACCAAAAAAGGCTCCAGAAGTAAACACACAGCTGACATCTTTATACATCCATCTTTACTATAGAAGAATCAGATCATAGAAATTGAAAGAAATAATGAAAAGAGAGAGAGTGCCACCAAGTTGAAACAAAGAAAGGAAAACAGGATGGAGTTGCAGCTTAAATCCTTGTCTGTCCAGACTCTAATATGACCCAAGTGAAATGTCACTACATCATTTATTCCTCATCCTTGAGTCCAAGTGAACATTTGAGCAGAATTTTATGAAATTCTGTGAACTTGTTTGTGAGATATTCCATTCACAAGAACGGGACACATGGGTGGACAGACAAACATAAACATAACAAAAACTGAATATACCTCTCCCCATCAGGGAGGTGGAGCCACTGCAGCATGGTGAGTATCCTCCTCTCCAACGGGATGGTACTGGAACACGCATAAAGGAATATACAGTTGGTTAAGAAGAAGAAGAAGAAGAAGAAAACCATGGTGTCTAGTAAGAAGCAATAATAGACTGTGATTCTGGTACCCTGCTGCCCTCTTGAATCATTATTGATTCTTTGAGTCATTAAACCAATAAACACCACACAACTTTTCCTTTAAGAGCCTCATAAAGTCAAGGCTTGTCGAGCAGAACACATTTAAAGCCCTCTTACTGTTTAAAGTGTCTGAAAGTCAAAGGCTGCCTGTGTAGTGATGAGGCCACCAACCACGCTGCTGGCTGTCATACAGTCCACAGCTGTCAACGATCAAGCCCAGGACCGAGGCCCTGAATGGGGCTTGACGTATGATGCTGTCGGAGGGGGGGTTGAATAAGAAGGTGTGGTTCCACTGCTTTAATGCATGACAGCAGGCGTTCTCTCCCCATGTCTGCTCTCTTTTACTACTTTTGTCTATGTTCACACTTTCTACTTCATTTCCCCTCGTCCTGCTTTTCTGTTTTATATACTGTCCCTATCTTTCTTCTTCTCTCTTCTTTCTGTCCTGCCTCTGGTTATGGTTAAGAGGGGGGCGAGAGAAGGGGGACCTCCCAGAAAGCTGAAGCCAACACAGACCTTCAACCAGTCAGTCAGCCATTTAGAAATAATCCCTGGTCCCCATTACCATGCCAATTCCCACAGCGGTACATACGACTAAAGTGTATAATGTGTTCTGCTCCTCAGAAATGTCAGCACAGACCCTCAATCCCTGCCTACCTGTTTTATGCCAGTGGTGGAATGTAACTAAGTACTTTTACTCAAGTACTGTCAGTACAAAATTGAGGTGCCTGTGCTTGACTACTTCCATTTTATGCAACTTTATACTTCTACTCCACTACATCTCAGAGACAAATACAGTACTTTTTACTCCACTACATTTGTTTGCCTTTTAGAGAAGATTTTCCTCCTTCTTAAGCTAAATAAACCAACTTGGATTATCTGGAAAATGCAATGTCACAAAGCTGAAAACAGGCCTGTTTTTCTGATTTCATGAAAAGTCGACTGTTTAGAGATACGTGGTTCTCACGGGACAGCAACGCGACAAACATATGAAGATCTTATAGAATACGATGCATTGCTGTACCTCAGGGGTTCCCAAACTTATAAAAATACACCACGAGTTGATATAACATCTATATTTTTTACTGACTCTTCCATTGTCAAAGCAATGATGAATAAATGCACTTTGTTGCCTAATTTGTTGTAGCGACAAACTCACAATAATGTTGTCAGATTCAGGGTCATGAAATGAAAGGGAGCTGTGCTCACAGTGTCTGAATTTGACCCAATAAAAATGGGTCTGTGACCTGTTTTGGGTCCTGATCTTAAATTTGGAAAACGTCATATATATCAGTAAAACCATCTTATTGCATAATGACTTTACTTTTACTTTACGAACATTTTGCTGATACAGAACGGCACAACTTTGACTTGTACTGTAGTTTTCTCACAGTGTAGTATTAGTACCTCAGAAAATACTTCCACCACTGTTACATGCACAGTCCTCTCCCTGCCTGCTTATGCTATCATTCTTCCTCACACTCTGCTATCTGTCAGTGCCAAGTGCAAGAAAAGCACTGTAAACCACACTTTGGCCCCCGATGGTTCTATGGAGTGGCACGTCTGCGACCCCAGTGCACAGAGGAATCCTGCCGAGTGTAAACAGGCCCATTTGGAGAAATTGCTGTAAAAACAGCACCGCGCCATCCCTCTGCTGAAATCTGCCTCTCACTCCATCAAAGCCCCCTCTGTGCTGATAAATGTGGGCTCCTTTGTGTTCGACAGCCTCTATAGGTTTAGCCTGAGCGTGCAGCGGGAACATGATCGGACACGTTCTACTGAACTGTAAAACTTTCTCCGCAAAATTCAGTTCCCATCACAATCACGTGCGATCATTCATAATGTACGTGAATGTTTGAAATGCCTTCATAAACTGTTTTAACTACGGTTTGTTGAAAATGACTCATTTTAGGCCCCACAACCTGCACAGGTGTTTTTACTTATTCTAGTGGATCGGGCAGTGCTATGTTGGGAGTTATATGTGTACACTGTCTCACACTAACAGGTCCAACGAAGTCTAAGGAGACGCACACAGCCTGGAGAAGTGAAAACACCTGTGTAGGTGGATCATGGGGATGTAGGGTCCTTACAGACAAGTCAGCATCATAAAGGTGTGTGAAGTGAAATTCAGACATTTGTGTTTGAAAATAGATTCACCAATCAGTAAACATGTACTGCAAAATGAGTCTAAAGGGCTGTTTTTCAGAAAG
>JAPQRN010000009.1:18368553-18379117 GCA_037367275.1 Coranthus polyacanthus
AAAGTATTTATGACTGATACACCATTTTCCTCTGGGACCACTGAGGGGGACTCTGACAACACATTCTTATTTCCCAGATGCCATTTAAACCAACCCACCTCATGCATGTACGGGTCTACGAGGATTTCAAACGGCCCCACTGCCAGAGAGATGTTGGGGGCGGCGGTGGGGATGGGGAGGACATAGTGGAAAGTCTTCTTCCTCATGTCGTGTGTGTAGATGGTCTCCACCAGATCCCCACAGGACACCGCCACCATGGAAGCATCCACAGTGAACTCTAGCTTCCAGGTACAAAGCTCTGAGTAGGAGTCGACGCAGGGGAACCAGAATCTGGGAGAGAAGACAGTTTGATGAGCTCCAAGGATTAAAGAAATCTAAGCTCAAACAAAGCTTTGAGGATGTAACAAATCTCAGACTTTAAATAAAGATGTTTGAGGCATTTCCATTTCGCACCCACTTCCTTCTTGAAGTGATCCATCTATATTAAAACAAACTGTTATTTTGTTATGTTATTTCTGACTCTTAAACCCCTACATTACATCAGACTTCTTTGAAAGAAGGGAGACAATATGCTTCAAAGGTTTCAGCTGTATAATCTGCTCTGTTCTCAATTTTAAAAACAGTAGAAGCATATATTACCTACACGACACTGAAAAAAATGACTATTAAGTATGGCCAGTAGATATAGAAACAAAAATATGCACAATGCATTGTGCTTGTGTTACATCAAAGCAAACCAAAAAGACATGGCAGGAGATTAATCGCGGCAGAAATATGTTTGTGATTCTCTTTTGCTTTTGGTGCTACCTCCCAGGGTGATTCAATGTGGGCATAGAGTGACTAAACTCACTCAGACATGGGATATGTTTCTCCCTTTTGTAACTGACACCTAAGATGCACAGCTTTACAAGTGGAATGAGAATGTCCCCGTCTGTGCAATCACTGCAAATCTTAATGTGCTTCGTCATCAATTACTCGTATGCTTTAGTGAATCACAGCTTGTAAATCTACTACTTTATTAGATTAAAAAAATTAATCAAATAAAGTAGCCAGATGGACGTAAATGTGTAGTCGGATATTTGGCTGGCAGCCGGCGCTTCTGGAAAGCACTGGTTCAATTTTATTCTTTGGTGGACAAATCAACATGACAGCAATGAGTTTAGTGATACTTCATTTCTTGATTCTTCTTTTCTAGACTTGTACCACAGTTCACAAAGATTTATGTTCAGTTTTCCTAATGTTTACAAATTGAGGAATCGAACAATGAGAGGCCAGTGATGATTCACACGCAGTTATAGTATTTGTGTAGTATTATAAATGACACTGTGGAACTGAAGATGTTCTTATTCAGACCGACCTGGTGGAGTTCTGGTATCCAAAGGAGAACACGTGAGCCCCTCTCTCTGCCATGCTGCCTTCCACATCAGGAACAACAAAATGGAGACCCCCTTTTGGCTGGTCCAGGGAAAATTCTATGTACACCTTTAAAACTTTCAAATCTGGAGGAACAAAGCACAAAACATATTAGTAATCCTGGTGATGATGGCAGAACCAAAGCAGTCACTAGTTGACAAGGTAATGTGACAGGGCACAGTTTACACGACTATGCGGGAGAAGTAAGCCTTTGTCGCTCACCATCTCCTTGTTTCCAGAGCTCAGATGGAACTTTGATGACCAGCTCCCCGTGTCCTGCATCGGGATCCACAGCGCTCACTGCTGCTGTGTACGCACTGGAGAAGTAGTTCAGGTTCCTCCTTCATATATACACAAACACACAAAAAGGAGTGCGTGAGAAGATTTGAGCTCATGGAACATATTTGTTGCATATGCAAATTTGAGACCATTAAAAAAACCTCACATAGTAGGGATCAAACTTATTTTATCTTATTTTTATGCTTAATCGGGAAAATAGAGGAACTCCCAAACTTAAGTCTCATTTTTCCAATTGCTTTTGTGCTAAGGAGATCATTTACAGTGTGTTTTGTTTGATTCAGTTAATTAAATACATGTCAAATTAGTACGGTGCATCTTACTGATACAGACTGGCCAACATACTCTGCATGGGATACTAGTGCATTGTTATACTCACTGCTTGGACTCATGGTGGCACACTTCCAGGGTGGGGTCATTGTAGATGAACGGGGCCTCAAGTTCATTGACTCGCACCCTGTAGATCCGGCACTGTTTACTGTTGAGCTTGATCCTGTTCAAGTTGACCACTGTGGGGAAAATGGTCAGCTCTACGTAGCCCTACAAGACGCAAAAGAGAGGAAAAAGTATAAATGCAAGTAGTCAGCAACGACTTCTTAATGGATCGAGAAAAATAATTCACAAAAAAGATATAAGGGCAGCTTACAACTTGGTTTGATACGTGAACTCATAATAAAACATGATGCTAAAGTAGTTTTTTTTATCAAACTGTACACTTGCAATATCAATTAACAACAATAATAACCAAAAAACAGGGTGTCAGTGCGCATTATCTGTTGAAATCAAATCAAAATCAAATCATTTGAAATAAAATAAAGCACCACTGAAAGGCAATGGCTGGAGAAACATATTCACAATGAATATAATACAACAAACAGTCTGCGCTTTGAATTTTTGTTGCAAGAAATGTCTCTAGAGTTAGCAATAATCAAAATTTTGCAAGTTAGGCATTCTTCACGATTTTCAGAAAACAAAAACTCTAATTAATTTGATACACTGCCCAACTCTGCACAAATATAAAACATTAAGTCATCAGTATAAACATGCCAACACACAGTCACTGTCGCCTGTCTTGCCACAGCAGAATATCTGCATCAATTTGAAAGTATCATGGTATCGTATGTAGTTTTTGCATAAGGGATGTACTCACGATAACAGATTTCCTCTGGAAGTTGATGTTGTTGATGCACACCACCTGGTGGGTCGTAAAAGCAGTGACAGAATAATAATGTCAGTATGAGATGTGATCCTGAACTGGGAACCTGTCACATTAAGCGTTTTTATCTACAGACTGGTGACAAATTAAAGGAAAAACCAACATTAAGTGTCGCAAGGGGTTGGACTACCTCGCGCCTGCAGAACAGTTTCAATGTTCCTTGGACTTACTGTCTAACATGTTGGTATAAAGTCTCCCATTGGTGTTCGCCTGGGTTCAGATCTGGCGACTGTGAAAGTCGTTCACATATTTCAATACTTAAACCATTCAGTGACTTGTCGAGATCATTCTGGAAGAGATCACTCTCATCAGGCTTTTCCTTTAATTTGTCACATTTGTATTTGTTAAACCTCAGCGGTGAAATGTAACTACTTACCACTACTGTAACTAATTATGTAACTACTGTAAGTACTTTTACTCAAGTACTGCACTTATACACACACATCTGATGTATAGATTATGATGCATTAGTGTAGATTAAACTACTCAAAAGTATACAGTATGTAAGGTTAAATGAGTATATAAATGAGCTCAGCCTTAAACATCTACAGCAGTAAACACACGTGAATGCAGCATAATACAAATGCAAAAACATCATACATAACAGTAAAACACCATTATAATGCACAGTGACTAGTTTTACTTTTTATTCGTCGTGTATATTTTCGTGGTAATACTTGCATACTTTGATTTACAGTATTGCATGCAGAACATGTACAATAGTGGAGTATTTTCACAGTGCTTTTGCTAATGGATGTGAATACTTCTTTCACGACTCATTACTGTATACAATACTGACAGTGAGCTGCTAACATTACCTAACTTCACAATCCAACGCAACTGCAAACCACTTCGTATGTTTATCTCTAGATAGGTTGGAAAATGTCACACAAAAAATACTTATAATTTAAAGGGGCGCGGGCTCTCAAATCCTTTATCCTTCTTCCTGTTCATCTTCGCCTGTTGTTGTGTTTGACTGAAGTTTTAAAATGCCATAACACAGCTCCGTGCTGGTTCCTTCTCCAGAGTCCTGTTGGGCTTCTTTGCTAGCGAAATATCCAGTTAATTTGTTCCAGACTGCAGAAAGCACAAATGTATCCTCTACTGTACAAGAACACTACATATGCAGTATAACTGTACTAGCCTCTGTCTGAAAATGAATGCTTTATCTTCCGTTTACATCCCCCGGTGACTGCAGCGATGTTTTCATTGCAACAACAATGAAGTTATCCATAAATATGACTTAAACCAGTCTTAACTGGCAGTCGGTACTGTAGAGAAGAATATGGCTTCATTTGATAACTTTTGTAGCCGCCGTGCATCAAATCGTCCAAATAAACCTTGTCTGTCCGGCTGCTCAGAGCATTGTGACTGCAGTCAGAGAGTGTTCCGCCATTTTGCTAGTAACCTTTGACCTCCCGCGTAAAAACTATTAACGTTTATCAACTACATTTTTAATATCGGCACACAGTCGACAAAAACGCAGGATATGACAGACATTATATGATAGTTGACGAAGCAAATACAAGCAGTCTGAATTAATTTAGAATTTATTTTTTTTACTTTGTTCCGCCTGCACGAGCATCACGGGAACGCGCACACTACAAACTAGACCCTGATTTGTTCGTAACACCTTATATGAAATGTACCGTTAATTCACCATCACACTAATCATAGTGTGCGTCTCAGTGCTAATTTGATATATTACACAACATAACTATGAATATCATGAGTGGAAAAAGATTTCAAAACATTTCAAAACCCATCCCCGTGTCTGTGGATGGCACTGGTGTATTGGGAGAGCTGGATACTCAGCTTTTATGTTCCTGCAAGAGTAGAGGAGGAGACTGTGGTTTCAGCACCGCAGTCCTCGGACGCCTGTTTTTCGCAACACCGCCATCTATCGATGTGGATGACCGCAAAAGATGGAGCCAAGGCAGTATTCCAACGATTACACTTTCTGTCCATGTCTTATAGGGTTAAGAACCTCAGGGTCACACCCCGGTTCCCTAAATTAAATCATTTGATCAACCAATAATCCAAGGCCATTTCTTTGTCTATTTTGACCCTGGAGGATGTCTTTGAACACACATCCTGTACTTTTCTCTTTGTCACTGGAAGCTTGGTCATGTTTTCTCAATTTGGCATAAACACATTAGGATATATAACTGTGCCAAGTTACCAGCCAAGTTACAGTGACCTTAAACTGATAAATTATAGGAATTCATATCTCAAGAGCCACAGGAACTCAAAGCCAGCTCATGTGAACTCTGGCCTAATGTTGAGGGGAAACAGGTGGTAAGTAACAAATATAAAGTTCAACGAACAGTGATGGATACATGTATGCATACTTTCTACCACACACCTAAAACTACTTTCTGTCTACATAATTATACTTTTAAGGTTTATTACACCCAAAAGTACTCCCAGTTGTACTTTTAAAGATTCGTAATCCCGGGAAAAAAATACCACTTTCTGTGGAAGTACTTAGTTTTTTAAAGGGTTATTCCCCCAAAATTTCTAACTACTTGTAGGTTGAAATGTTGTTCGTTAACTTGATACCTCTTTTGTACAACACTAGATACCATTAGCTTAGAAATGGAGTCTGTTACCGGCAACAAACAACTGGCTTCCAGCACAACACAGACTCCAACACAAACTTTATGTAAACACATGAACATGCGCAGATCTTACACACTGTATAACAACCACAATATGAATTGAGGGGTAAAACAAGGCCGATTTTACCTGCAGGTTTGTTTTAGTTTATGTCTTAGTTTTACTATAATAATTCTAGATGAAACGGTGCAATATTGCACAGAGGCACACACAAAGTCAAACTCATGCATGCAGCTAAAAGAGCTCTACTTGGCAGCAAAGAGCTTTGACTTTTTCACCCCCTGTAAGTTTCATTTTCATGCAAGTGTGTCAGACCCAGAGTCTTGTCCTGTCTCACACTGGCACTCACCGAAAGGGACAGGAAGTTTGTACCAAGGACAATTTATCCAATGAACATGACGAGGTGATGGGATTAATATTTTTTAGACAACCCGGGCTTAGGGTAATAATAAATATGGCCGCATGCCAATTTACAAGTAGCTTAAAGTCATGTTCAGCACAACAGGACCTCTGCCTAATATGGAACAAGAGTATCTGCGTAAGCCTTGTGTAACTGGGGGTTTGCTTGGAGATTCCAAAACACACGCAACAGGAATTTGCCTGTTTCATCACGTTGCTTT
Organism: Coranthus polyacanthus; assembly: GCA_037367275.1. NCBI lineage: Eukaryota > Metazoa > Chordata > Actinopteri > Kurtiformes > Apogonidae > Coranthus > Coranthus polyacanthus. The sequence continues at coordinate 18,374,719 of JAPQRN010000009.1, forward strand.
TGTGCCCATTGAACCCCGGTGTGCATTCTTGGAGCAGGATCAATAGATTGAGGTTAATTCTAGTGCTTGTCAGCGAGAAATAATTAATTTGTCAGCTCTCTTGGCACCGTGTCAGGAAATGTTTGACAGTGTGACCTCAGGGCCCAGTAGGAGTGTGATACGAAGGGAGGGTACAAAAGGGGTCCAGAGGACGACGAGGGGCCACAGTCGGCCTGTGTGAGGGGAATGTGACGCCGCACACCCAGCTGAGAAAAGGTAAGGGCTGCTTTACTTTGATAGATTCACAGGAGTGTAGGTTTATATACTCCAGGTCTATGCGGTGATGTGCCTTTTTGAGATGTCAGGACATTTTGAACGATATGTTTGCAAGTCATGGTCCATTTTTTTAAAGATGCAAAATGTTAATATCAACTGTTTCAGGATCAGGAAAACTACTCTGTGGGACAGTTGCATAATAGTGCAGACAGACATAAAATATTAGATTAAATTAGATTTTGACAACAAAGTACAGCTTTGCATCTAATCCAAAGTGCAAATAGTAAAGAGGTGCAAAAGTAGTGCAAATAAGGAAAAGCAAATAGTTTAACATAATAAAAGCTGCTATAATTGAACTATAGTTGCATATAAACATGTGTATAGATGTATATTTAGGCACAGGGTACAGAAGAATAACAATTTACATGAAAATCTCAAATTTTAAGATGAATGCATAAAAATAAGCAGCTGCACTTCATGAGAATTAAAAATTCTAATAAAAATAGATAGTGGTACTCGTCATAACGTAGCATAAAGAGTGTATAACTGGTCAGAAAGAAATTCAATCTGAAAGTTTTACAAGCTTTTCTTGATGGCTTGTTGAAGGTGTTTGGGCTTTGAACTGGAAGAATGTGGTCTATGGTCCTGTAAAGGCAGACAGACTGTAAAGAGGTTTAGAAATAATCTGCCCTCTTCTGTATCTAATTGTTTTTTTTTATTAAAACTTAAAACAAACCTGCCCCTCTCAACAGATGGATCTTCCAGTTCTGTCCTCCGTCCTGCTTCTCATCTCTGCTATCCATGCGTTCCAGTATACGGAGCTGGTGCAATATGTTGACAACCACACAGAGGAATATGTCGAGGTAAAGTACAACCTCTGACGTCTTTGAAGGCTCAGAGAGCTGGCGCGGAGTCCAGCTGTTTTAAAATGATTAGGAAAAAAAAACCTTCTTATTTTGAAAAGGGAAAAAAGGGCTTTTTTAAAAAGATTAAAAAGGAAAATTCAAAAATTCAAAAATTAATATAAATAGTCATTTATATTAATTTCCCTAATTTAGAGTATTTTCCCCTCTTAAAACTATGGCTTACAACTATGGCTCCTGATTAACACACATTTTTAAAGATTTTTATTCTAGTTCATGTAACCCTTCATGTTACCACAAGGTGGAGCTGTTGACCTCCAGTGGTTTCATTCCCTTTTCATTAGGAAAGTTAACGGTTATTGTGTAGAGACCATACTGTTATATTCAGTAACCATTGGTAGAAGAAATATTCACATCCTTTTTTTTAAAGAAAGTAGAAGTCAGTTCAGTGCTTCCTGCAGTCAGACAATATTTTGCATTTGTTTGTGTGTTTGTGTGTTTGTGCGTCAGGCTCTGCGGGACTGGGTTGCCATTGAAAGCGACTCCAGCAACGTCTTAAGGAGACCGGACTTACACCAAATGATGGACGTGACGGCTGACAAGCTGAGGCAGATGGGAGGGAGCGTAGAGCTGGTGGACATCGGAGAACAAGAAGTCAGTGACTGAGACATTAAAGCTTTGTATATAATCATCAGCCTAATTGGTTAGTAAATATTTCCTGTTTCAGTGTGAGAGGTGGGATCACCGGGGACGGTGACAGTGGCAAATGAGCCGCTAACTTCAAAAAGGCTACAGAACGATCATGGTTAAATCAGCCTCCTCATTACTGACTGAGCCACATCAAAGCTGTTTTCCAAACTCATTAAACATATAGTGTGCCTGGGGTCAAAGTAGGGGTCAACATCACCAGTTTCTCACCAGTAATTAGGACAAACATAGCATGAAATGGTACTGCATTATATAGGCTTAGTGAACAGTAAAAACAATAGCTGGCGACCTTTTGACTTCAAACTTTTTTTACTCCAGAGAAGCAGCAGTCCTCTGTCTTTATGTAAGATTAGCTCTATTATACTGTCAGACAGTGTGGAGCACTGAAATCCCTTTGATATTTCACAAATATACAGACTTCTGTAATGCAGCATGTAAATCTAATGCTATTCCCAGGAGAGCACTTGCTGCACTTCATTATTCTACAGAATGTGGTCAACTTAAAACCCTCTTTTTGCTCTCTGTGGTGTCTGCAGCTTCCTGACGGGCAGATGTTAGCGTTGCCCAAAGTGGTGACAGCTCAGTTTGGCAATGACACCAACAAACACACAGTGTGTGTCTATGGGCACGTGGACGTCCAGCCGGCGAAGCTAGAGGACGGCTGGGCAACAGAACCCTACAACCTTACTGACATTAACGGTAAGAGCCTTTACTGCTTCCACAATTAGGTCACATGTCGTTAAAATGATGACAGTCATAGTGTTTATATAGTGTGTGCAAAGTGAGTTTTAAAATCAGCATTCCTTCATCATCAGCTGCATTTACAGTAGTTCAATATTTCAGTTTCGCCAGAATAATCTGCACATCAGTATGTTTCTTTGAATCCAGTTTAATTATTATAATGTCTTCTTTAGTCAGCATATATGGTGGATACATTTTGCATAAATGTTTTTTTAAACCACTAAATAATGTAATATACTTGAGGAGTATAACATTTGATGTGACCTATCGTCCGTCAGATACTTTATTTTGTGCAGAATATTGTATGTAAACTTTATTCTATAGCATCTTTTTAAGCACATTTTACAAAGGGTTTTACATCGACCAAACTGCTGGAGAAACACGGCAAAAGAGAAATCACAAATACCAAGCACAGAGCACACACAAAATAATAAAAAATACATAAAAACACACAAAACATACAGCACACAGTTGTAAGAAGCAAGCCTTTGACTTTGATATTCTTTGACTTTGTAGAATATATTTTTTGGACTTATAACACATGCTGACGTTTATGGAAAGTGATGTTTTATATAAATATGTTACTGTATGCATTTGTTCAATAGGCATGATTCATAAACCAAACTGTGTCTGTTGGTGAATTGGAGAGCATTTGTAAATCATCAAAAATGTATTTGGCTTTAGGAAACCTGTACGGAAGAGGGGCGTCGGACAACAAAGCCCCAGTTTTAGCCTGGATTCATGCTGTGGAGGCTTACCAGGCCCTCAACATGGTGAGAAGACAATACCACTGTTAACTGTAGTTACTGTACATAATGACACCTCAGATAAAAAAAAACGTCAAACACAAGCAATCGATGGCCCGACATCATGCACTGGAGTTCATCATATGACCCCAGATTTGACGGATGGATGGATTATTTGCAGATCTTTGTCTTGAAATATAAAGAGAAGTGAGTAAAGCACCTAAACATAAAGTTTATTTGAGCAGACTGTTTTAGTCAGATAAAATACAGAACAAACTGAGCACCCTCAGGCAATGACACTAAACTAACTTGCAAAGTCACTTCTGAGTTTTGCAAAGTCACCGCAGTATTCTGTTCCCTCTCTGGCATTTTCATGTTGTGTGAAAAAAACACAGCTGAATATGAATATCAAAGGACGTATCAACAAGGTTTCCGTCTTTAAAAGTATTAAAAGGCATTGAATTCACCAATAAAAAAATTAGGCCATAATGGTGTTAAAACCTAAAAGTAGAACTGTTACTTTTGTTCTGACGTTGCAGTTCAAAATCTCAAAGTAATTGATAACATCTAACTTTTTAAAATCATACATATCATACATAATCATACAAGTCAAATGATCGAGTAGGAGACTTATTCCATGGAAACTGCCAACATGTTCGTAAGCACTTCCATTAAGACACTCAACATCAGCAAGTTTGGATCAACAACGTACGTCTAGCAATGCTAAGAGTCTGTCTTAATCTTCAATGAGAGCGAAGAAAGATTTTTGAACGTTCCATGAATAAAAATATTTTACAAACACTCCACAAATGTAGAGTTTGATGTAAAAGTCCTTAAAAGTCTTAAATCTAAATTGCCTTAAGCTGTACGACCCATGATTAACAGAAAAGGAAATGTACAGGTGTTGAGAAGACTACCGTATTTTCCACAGTATATATAAGGCGCATCGGATTATAAGGCGCACCTTCAATGAATGGCCTACTTTAAAACTGTTTTCATATACAGGGCGCACCGCATTATAAGGCGCATAGAATAGAAACTTCCGTACCATTGATTCATTAATGATGAATTCTCTCGCTGCTGCTC
>JAPQRN010000009.1:18394333-18431537 GCA_037367275.1 Coranthus polyacanthus
TATCTATCTATCTATCTATCTATCTATCTATCTATCTATCTATCTATCTATCTATCTATCTATCTATCTATCTATGATGGCATGTGTACTTGAATTCATGAATACATTTATAAAGCGTCGGTATCTGTGAATGACCGGAGCTGGTTCTTGTTTCTGTTCCCATCACTTCCTCTGCATATGTAGCATATATTTATGTTCCATATAATGTCACACAGTACTGTACGAGTGTCCATGTCATGTAGTAAAAGCCAAACAAAGCAACAATCTGTCACTTTGTGTGTGAGCGTTAATAATAAGACAAGCACACGTAGGTACTTAGCGTTTATTCATTCATGTGATATTTATTTCACCACTCAAACATTCAACCGAACACGGTTAAAACTCATTTCATAAATGCATGAAGCAAAGTTAACAGCAAGCATTTCCGATACCATTCATTACACTATTTTTACTCTATTTTGACAGTAAATTAGAATGAGTTCTGTCATTGAGGTGAGATATTTGTTCTGTTTTTGGATGTTTCTATCTTGAGACAAAACAGATCACTTGAAGAAAGTGACGACGCCTTTTTTAAGAAAACACAAAATCATCTGAGCCTTCTAGGAGTATTTTCCAACCTGTCTACAGAAAGTATTATTTATTCTTTTTTAAACAACTGCAAAAATCAAAGGCACTGAATAAAAAAGCACATTCATAAAATAAATGCGAAGAAAACCACTCCTAATTTCAGATTACTTCTCTTTACGGCTGCACTAATGATAATTTTAATTGTTGATTAAACTGATTACTTTTTCAATGAATCAATGAGTTGTTGTGGCCAATAAAATCAAAGAGTCAAGGAGGAGTAAACAAAACTGGAATCAGAAAATTCTTTTTTTTCTTAAAAATTACTTAAAAATGATTAATCGATTATTATTCATTGAATAATCATTGCAGCTCTACTTCACTTGTTTCCAATGCACATTAGACTTTCCAGGAATTGTCAACTTTTTTATTTATATGGCACAATATTGCAAATCATAAATTTGCCTCAAGGGGTTTTAAAATAAACTCTGTACAATAAACGACACAGTCTCTCCTTCAACTCTCGATTCCTTCACATTTCTGTGCATCAGTGTGTCTATTCTTAATACTTTTCCACTGAGAATAAATTATGCATAAAAGGGAATACATGTTTTGACTAAATAAAGCATTAAGATGAAGTTGTTTTTGCACTGAATTCAACCAGCACAAACATTATTTCAGATTTTCTGCATCATCGTATTGTCATCGTCTTTAAATCATGGAGCTCTGAAAGTAGCAGCGACAGACTATTACTGGTGTCGGGCTTGCTTTTCCACTAGGGTAGTTATTTGCTATATTATAATCTGTCTGCAGAGAGACATTACTGTAAACGCGTCTATGTGTGTTACATCCCGGCAGAAAGTGGTAGGGAGGAACCCTGGTGTTGTGAAGAAGCCGTTTCTGAAACTTCAGCGGCCTGATTCACAACACCAGCTGACCCTCCCCACCCACACAGCACTGGAGACCAGTCGGCACTGAGCCATTATGGAGGCTGCGGCTCTGGATCTTCATCTTCACTGACATCTTCAGCTGTGAAGGAACTGAGTCACTGACGGGACACCAGCCAGCGCCACAGTGCCTTAAAAGGAGTCGATACTTACCTTTCATTTTCACCTTTTTTCACAATAAGAGTCTGACTGGTGCATCAGACTGGAAGAGGAGGATAAACTGGGACAGAGGCTTCACGGGTGCAGTACACGCTGCCTGTCCACTGGAGGGCACTTTGTAATCAGCAGCTCAGCTTTCAGCTCTGATGTCAAACTGGTGACACACCCTGACTTAACCTGTAGAACACAAGACAGACAAAAAACACATTTATAGGTTAAAAATGTGCTTTTTGAGCTGGAAGAAAAAAAGGTTCCAAATCAGCAAATTTGACACAAGATCAAGTGGAAATACATGATTATCTAATACGAGTGTGGCTGCACTGTCTCTCAGAAACACACATCAGCCCTCAGATGTAACAGCGCTCTATTTGGTTGCCTATTTATAAAGTGCTTTGGTATTGAGGACAGGGCCGTGATGGAGCTGAGAATAACTTTGGTTTCACAGCGGCAAGCCTTAATCCACCTTGAAGCAGCCCACTGAGTATGAAAACTGAAATTGTGTCATGGTTAAGTGGGTTTACGGTGAAATGCTCTTTAAACAATATTTAACTTTGGCTTAATGCATTGTTTTCAGAGAGGAGATCGCTAATAGGATGGGTTTTTAAAATAAACGTTTTGTTATCTATTCTATTTAATGAAATTATTGGCAGAAATAAAGTGGAAAAAACACTGTATCATTCCAAGGCAGACTGCTGAGATTTATGACCTGAATAACTTACATCAAATTGCCACGAGCAAAATGAAATAATCTTTTATTTACAGGTTTATTCATTTGAAGTAATTCTGTAAAATTAAAGATCACAGAGTCAGATTAGATCAGCAATCACATTTAGCCATGGTTTTCAGATCCTTTGCTTCATGATAAATAAAAATACTCCAAAAAAAGTCCTTTATTGAATATGCTACAAAGCAAAAGATACAAATATACAGTATTATCTGCAATTTGTGCTTCAAGTATCTCAAGTAAAAAGACTCTTTGCGCAGAATAAATACACTAGCATTATTAACTAAGCACGATTTTATTGTTACAGCAAGTTGAGGTGGTGCTGTTTTGAAATATTTCACATATTTCTAAGTTGGTCAAAAAAAATAAGTTGTCTTATTTTTTGACATGACATACTGTACATCTGTCATAAAATTTTCCAGTTAAAAACTATAATAGTTGCACCTGAGATGTAGTGATATATAAAATGGAAGTAATTAAAGCTGCACTAAAGTAAGGCTTTTAGGATCACTTGGTGGCTGCAAAACAAGATAAAAACACATTTTTTTAATATTATTGGATTATTCTGACCGCACCAACATTAGCATTCATTTGGAGTCTCTTTACTCTTTTAGCTCAAGTTTATTCTTCACCATCTCCTGAGAAAAACGTCTTACTCTGTGGCTGCTAAATGCTTTTCAAGAGTTACTTAGTGTGTTTATCTGTAGAGTGTGTGCAGTTTTTACTTTATTGTCCTGATAAGAGCTGCTGAAAACAAGGGCTCATCAGAGCAAAATATGTGGACGGTAAAACCAAAAGCATGATCCAGAACAGGTTAAAAGTCTGTTTTAGTAAAGAGTCAAATGACGATACTGTGCGGATTTGGCGTTATTAATTGTACTTGTCATACTAGACATTTTTCTTCAATGCAAAGACTGAGTGCAGCTTTAAATTTGGTATTGAAATATAAAGCATAGCAGATTATGTCAACTTGACTCAAACTGCTTTAAGACGCCACATATAAACAGTCTTACTCATCCTGCATCATGACATTAATCACGCTGTAGTGCAGTTTGGACTTATTGTGTTTGTTTCTGGAGGCCGTTAAGTAGCCCTTAACAACCCAAAAGGTTTAATTAAAGATCAGTGAGGCCCCACAAGAGCTGAACATCTACCAACCTATAAAATACATCTGTGGACAAACACAAGTCCAGTCACACTTCCCACTCTGTGTGCTGTGCAGCTGTGTTGGCTAAACTCTGACTTTTCACAGTGGGCAACTTCATGAAACGAACTTCCATCGAGTTGTGTCAGAGCTCTGTGTTGGCCTCCAGGTGAGAGAGGTTTGCTGTACTCCGAGTGCTGCTGAGTTGGATGAGTGTTCACAGTGTTCCACAGCTCTTGTTGTGAAATTGGGTTTTAAGCATAGCCTTTGACCACTCCATTAATCATTGGTTTGTCCTCCTGTCTGACCAATCCAGGCTGGGTCAGGCCTTTACTAATTCCTCCACAAGCTGCCGTGTCACACTCAACATAATATCCCAGCAATACATTTCTCCTAATCCCTTTTTATCAGGTTCGCTGGCCTTTCTGGTCAATCTAATTGCGACAAAGCCCACATAAGGGCTTTTGTGCCAAAAGAAAGTTCTTTTACGGTTTCAATTAAACGGCTGGGCCGGCCCAGCAGAAGCTCTTGGCCGGATGCCAGTGTCCTTCAGACAAAGAATGTCACTGCGCATAATGGATAGAAACACTTCAGCGGGGAAGAAGGAAAAGAGGTGCAGAATGCCGGGGAAAAAAGAAAACCCACCCAGACGCTCTCCTCACAATTTAGCTCATTTCAGAGCCAAAGGTTTTCAAGCTTTTTTAGTGAGGAAAGAAGCACAAAGATTTAAGTAACAATCAAAAGTAGCCTGAGGGATTATGAGCTGGAGCAGGCGTGTGTGTGTGTGCGTGTGTGTGTGCGTGTGTGTGTGTGTGTGTGTGTGTGTGTGTGTGTGCGTGTGTGTGTGTGCGTGTGCGTGTGTGTGTGCGCGCGTGTGTGTGTGCATGTGTGTGCGCGTGTATGTGTGCGTGTGTGTGCGTGTGTGTGCGCGCGTGCGCGTGTGTTTTGGGGGATGCTCTGGTAAAGTGAGTTATTTGAAGACGTACATTTCAGTTTCAGAAAAGGTGAAAACAGTCAAGGATTTGAGATTGAAGCTTTTGGGCAATGGCTTATTTAAAGGCTTTTACTGATTTCCATTGTGTTTGATGTTTCAACAAGACTGAAAGACTGGAAGATTTATTTTCTTTTATCATTGTCTTCAGCAGCTCATTATAAATGTACGATTTGGAAGTTTCCTTTTCAAAGTCCACACGATTGCTTCCATCACTAGCAGGACGGCCAATCGTCGACACTCTGACTGTCTTTAAGATGCATCCACATTACTCTGCAGCTCCAGTGTTTCTCTTGGCTTCCTTTAAATGCCAAAATTGATCTCGAGGCTTTCCTCCTGGTCTACAAATCTCTCAGTAGCCTTGACACGCTGAACCTGTGAGTCAAGTCGATCTCCTTGCTCATCCGGATTTAGTCTTCCGTGCTTACTGCACAACACAGTCTTCGTACAGCAGCTTTTTGAGTGCAAAAGTGATTCAGAAAGTTGGAGAGATGGATTATCAGAAACACTCATTTTTCAGCGATGATTCAATTCTGTCAGTCAATAAAGAAACAGCTAGTGATTTCACACAACTCCAACAGCAAGACTGAAAGAAATCACTGTACGTAAGTGTCGAGACAATGCTGGCAATCATTTGCCCTCTGTACAGAGTTTTAATATTTGCTTTTTCAAAATCACATTTGATATCTACAGAAGCTAATTAAAGCCCAGAAAACATTGAGAGAAATATTTTATTTCAAATTCATTTTACATAAATGTAATCTATATGTAAAGTCTAACGGTACTTTTCCATCACACGGCACTGGCTCAATTTGCCTCGACACGACTCCACTCACCTTTTTTGGTTTTCCATCACGTAAAGGTTGTGGTATTTCTTTGGTATCACCGGTGTAGAGGTTCAAAATGAGCTAAAGCAACACTGCAGACTATGGATTGTTCACAGAGAATCGTCTCCATCACTGCATCATCTTTGTGTGAGATCGCACCGAACAAACCTGCCATTTTCAGATAGCCAGCCTACTCTATTCTGTTCACTGTCCCTTATATTATATCAAGGGCAATAACTGCTGCTTGACAGTGAAGCAAATGCAGAAGTATCTTTGAATGTAATACCACTGACGGTCACTCGGCGCTGGCTTAAAAAAGAGTGTCTCCCGTAGACTTTTCTCTATGAATACTAAGTCATTCCGGTCTCATTCGCTTCATGTGGTCCCTGTAATAAAGGTACTGGTGACCCGTCTGCAAATTATTCCTCTATTAATAAGATTTTAGGGCTAAAAGAGGGCTATGATTGACAGGTCAGATTAACATCTCACTGCCTGCTGAGTTGAACTTTTGGAACTTGAATAAATAAATTCAATAAACGGAATTATTGGATAAATAAAGAGTCAAATGATTCTGTAGTGCAAATGTTTCATGAAGTTTACCATTTTATCATGTCAGCAATGTAGCGTTAGCTCACCTGTCACCTCCCTGTGCTTCCCCAACTCGACCATCTTGACCAAATACGATCACTTCTGGCTCCAAAAAGCCAAAATGGCAATGGTCAAAAAGTGAAATCGAGGATTCAGAAGGAATGACGTCACGGTGTCTACTTCCACTTCTTTTATATGGTTCATGTGTTATTTATTAGTATTTATTATTTATTTATTGTACTATAACACCGATCACATGGCAATCTGCAAAATCATGTTACGGTAAAATGAGGAGGTGAAGATTTCATGCTGTGTCGCTATGACAACCAGCTGCATCGAGGGGGTACTACATCTGCAGCAGAAAACGAACAAAGTGCCAGGCACCAAAAGTGAGCAGAGTCGAGTGGAGCCGGTACCGTGCGGTGGAAAAGGAGGGGAATCAATCAAACTCTCTGTGGGCATCTTCTGTTCTGTCACTGACAGCTCCATATTGTCTGTCCAACTCTATTTCATCCTCATCCTATCCGCTCTCCCTGACTTTGCTGTATCAAACCCATCTGTCTGGCTATCCGTCTGTCTGTCTGTCCTTGATGGCCCCTGATTGAATCCTGTTTAGGAGGGAAAGCCGGCTCGGCATCTGGCAGTGCTCGTGCCTCTCCCTGACAGGTCAGACAGCTCTCCTGCTGGTTTCATCTGCGTTCCATTCATCACAATATTTTGCTTAGCAGACAGCTTTGGAATGATGACTCGCTCCAAAACAAGACGATATAAGCGTATAGGTGGGGTGTGGAGGGTGGGCGAGTTCATAGCCCTATAGTGAAATAACATAGGAACTGAAGAACAATGTATTCTCAAGGTGAAGATGATGCATCTTGGAGTCACTACAAAAGGACGTCATGGGAAATAAATAAATCATATAAAGATCTGGGAAAAAAAGTAAGAGACCACTCCTAAATTCCAGACCTGAACACCAATGAGAACCTCTGGAATGTGATCAAGAGGAAGATGGATGGTCACAAGCCATCAAACTAAGCCAAGCTGTTTGCATTTTAGCTTCAGGACTCCAAAACACATGAAAGCTGTGATTGAAAATCAGGGCTATTCCACCAAATATTGATTTCTGAACTCTTCCTAAATTAAAACATTAGTATTAAGTATTTTTTGCATTACTTTGGGTGTGAAAAGAATGCAAATAAATGACAATATGTTTATTTGGAAGTTGGTTGAAAAGTTGTGAGTAAATGTTTTATTCAAATATATATATATATGTATATGTATGTATGTATGGATGTATGTATATGTGTGTATATGTATGTATGGATGTATGTATATGTGTGTATATGTATGTATGGATGTATGTATATGTGTGTATATGTATGTATGTATATGTGTGTATATGTATGTATGGATGTATGTATGTATATATGGGTATATGTGTATGTTATATGTATGTATATACATAGTATAATTATTAATTGGAGAAGGGGTAGGATTAAATAAGTTAATGCCTCTTACTACTCCTTTTCGAACATGTTAATTTATTATTGTTAAGTTACTGTTATTTCTATTCTATTTTATTCTGTTTTGTACTACTCTTACATGTTTGAAATAAAGCCATTCATTCATTCATTCATTCATTCAGACACACTGTTATAAAACCAATATTCTCTGAATTTTTTCAGAGGTTTTACAGGTAACATTTTTTCAGTAATTTCAATAATCCAACATAACATCCAAAACATAATGAATTTAATGAATTTATGTGATGTTTTCCCAATTAATAATTACCTGTGCAGAAGGAAACATGCAGTCTAACCAGCAGATGTTTCTCTGCATCAGTGGAACTGCTTCAGCTTAATGAAGAACAGAATCTTTCAGTAGAAATACCTCTCTTATATTCACTTTTCTTGAATCAAATCCTGTTTCAGCAGCCTTGACTGGACTTTCACAAAGAGACACATGCACCGAAGTTGGTTTAAAACCAAGATTCACGTGTCTTTTTCCACTAAAGTTGCTCTGCAGCTCTGTATGCGATTCAACAAGTTTAACCTGCTTCACACTGAACAACTTGTCAATACAGACAATCTTTCTCCTGTGAAGACATAAAAGCACAAAGCTGAATGCAGTTTTGATATTTTTTTGACACTTAAAGCATCACTTGAGAATCAACACTGTGAGGAAAACATGCTCTTAACCAAAGCAGTCAATAGATAATTCACATTTATTACAACTTGGGCCTTAGTTTTGACTGGTATTGTATTTCTATCAGCTCTGATATTTTATTCACCAAAGTAAACACTGACATCTGGGAACAAAGAAAGACCCTTTGACTCATTGTACTGTATGTGGTCGTTTTTCTGTGTGCTATTAAATTTACTTCTACATGAAATGATTCATATAATCTGGATAAACTCTGTCTCTGACTTTAATAAGAGTTCATAAAAAGACATATTTGCAGTGTGAAATATAAGATTAAACTCTATAGAATACATTTTTGCTTCCCAATAATGCATTTATATATATATTCAGTCATTTCTTGGGCAACATGACCAACAGAATGTAAAGTACGCGATTAGAGTTATATTTATCTACTTCCATTAGGTTTGACTGTTTAATCTCTGGAGCCTCGATATTCAAGTTTATCTCTTGGAGGGTAAATTTCACCAATTAATTATTAGTTAGTGTTTGTTTGTTTTGTTTGTTTTTCAGACAAACATTTCCCCCTTTTAATTGTACCCTTAAATATACCTTTACTCAAAATCTAACCCAATCACCACAATAAAATGTTGTCATTAGATTTGTTTCCATTAACGTATTTCATGTGCATTTTGACGTTTTTCTTTAGAAAATATTGATGGAAATGCCAAAATTTGAAAACAATTCTTCAATTTTCTCATCTGAGGTGGTTTTTGTCTTGTTTGAAAAACAGGAAAATGGAGACACATTTGTCAAATAAATTCTGACATTGGGAACATTTAACTCACGTGATTGATCAGCTGACTGCCTCTTCCCACCAGAGTAAATATTGTATCCTGACTCCTGTAGGTTTTTAGGTTTAAGCAATAAAAGGTTGGGGTTAAGAAGAGATTGGTTTAAATATTACTAAATATATTGTGAGTTATCTTTTATCACATCGCTTCTGACTTTTTCTGTATTAAACCAAACCTTTAGGTATAAATGTAATTACTGAGGGATAAGGTTGAAAAGCGCCATAACCTTGATACACCAACAAATATTTTTGGTTTAGAAAAAAATCAATTATCAGTTATCTGTGAAATCAACTTTTGGAAATTCCTTAGATTAGATGAAATCACATATATATTAACAAATGGTTTTCATGGTAAAATACTCTGACTGGCTCGCAGGGTCTTCTCTGCTGGAAGAATCCTGCCACTGGGTGACTATTTCAGTCGGCAGTCTCACTTCTGCGCTACTGTTTTCAGAGTCTCCCTCCCTATGTGAAAGACCAACAACAACTTTTGAGCTGCAAGTACACGCTGAAGATGGTAAGTTTAGACAAAGATGTCTTTTTCTGTAGGATTTTCATTCGTGTGGATTTAGTCCGTTCTACACCACGTTTCACCTCCTCGTGTGTCTTCCATCACAACGTCTTCTCCCTCGACACCGTTTTGCAAAGTGTCGCTGCATCCTGAGCTTCGTGAGTGTAAGATGAGTGTAAAAACACAAACAAGCCAAACAAACCATAGAGATATTCCCTATCCAGAATGATACCGCGTGGTGCCAGACTTATCTCCAGCACTGGCGCAGCTCTAGTAAAGTGTGGCGATAGCTCTGGCTTTGCAAGACTACAGTCAGAGCAACTGGTAATTTCATTATGGGTTATTGCTGCTTTTCCTGTTAGACTTACCATACTGTTCTCCCTCTCAGCAGCCACAGTTACCATCAGTAGCTATGATGACTGAGGAAATAAACTAAAGCAAGCTGTTTGTGTTGACAGTCAGACACTCAGTGGCAGCCCTCAGCTTTGCCACAGCTCCTCTCTGTGCAGCCAAAAGCCAGAGCCATGCCCCACCCAGTTAACGCTGCTCTCCCTCGGGTCCACCTCTCCCCACCTCCCCCTCCTCCTGTTGGAGCTGTCCATCCTTCACGCTGCCTTCAGACAGCTGTGCTTACTCTGCACTCCACAGAGAGGGTGGGAAAGAAAGAGACGGGGAGAGAAATAGAGTGTGCCTGCTGCTGGATAAAAGCAAGCTTTTTGTTTCCTAATGGAGCCCTGCCCATTTTATTTACATCAGTCATTCAGACGGCGCCTGACTTTGGCATCATTGATTTAACATCAGTCATTTTCTAAGGAGGAGGAGGAAAATGAGGAGATGAAGGTGGCTGACTTCTGAGAGATGAGGAGAGCGACAGGGATGCTGCCATTCATTAAGTCACATTGTTTTAACTGTCTGTAAAATAAATGTATACTCTGTATAATCAGTGTCTTTTCACTTAAGTTTACTGCCATTTTTAAGTTCTTTTCATTGCCTGAGCAGATGTCTTCCTATTTTAAGGCCTGCTCTTTGTGAATTAAATCTGACTCAGATTGAAATTTCCATCACACACAGCTTATTCTCTGCGTCTGGCAGCTGAAAAACAGTTGTAGAACTAAAATTGAGCCGATTTCACAGCTGCTGAGAAAAAATATATTAAAAATCCACAAAAGAGATTTACAAACAAGCTTGTTCAGCCTCAGCCCCGACTAGCTGACTGACAGCGGGGAATATTGGCCGCAGTTTGTGAGGAGACAGACAGAAAGCCTGAGCGATCGGCACACAGCCAGACCGAGTCCAGTATTTTCAGCCCCAGAATAAACTCTCGCCTTATCACAGGAGGAGCAGCCGGCTGCCGAGCAGGACAGGTGACAGAGATGATGCTGACAGCAGCCCTGCCTGCCAATCTAACATCTCGTCGGATTCCCAGAGCGAGGTGGAAAAAGAGCTCCTCTGCTCGACGTTTGAAGGGAGCTGCGCCGTTCCAGCAGCGGTCATCGTAAAGTCACAGCCGCACAAGCAGGAAATTTGGTGTGATTTGGAGGATGGGTTGTGTAACCTGAGAAATGCAAACCTAACCTCATGATAGGCCAGTTTAATAGGATCATGTTTGAAGGGATTAATTTGAGACAAACTCACATGGAGTAACTGATACAACATGTCTGAGATGTACTGACTCATCTGTACCTGATCTCACAGGAAGCCTTTGTAAGTTTTACATGACTTCAGCAGTATATCTTTGAAGAATAAAAAGATCTTTGTCTCTTTATGTATGGTCACAAAGAAGGTGAATGAATGAAAGGCTGGATTTCCATAAATGCACTGACTTAAAAAGGTCAGTGCATTTATGGAGGAAATCGAAATGAACTTGGAAAAGACATCTCTGGGCCACGAGATAACAAAAGAGAATATGTTGAAATATGAGGGTCCGTGGAAAAAAATGTTTCCATGTCACTATATTAATTAATATCTTAGCTAATATCTTCTTTTTATGTCAGTTCTGAAGCATAACAACAGTGTGTATGTGATTGTATTCTTTGATTGAGGGGTTGTATAGATTTGTAAATTAGAAGTGGGATGAGTCACTTGGTTATTGATGACTCTGTTTTTCTGAGTCAATAATTGGAAATTAAGAGAGGTTTTACAAAAATACATACATGTTTACATATGTATATGTGTTTGTTTCATTTCATACAGATTTTGAGGATTATTTATTGCCACAAGTTCCATAAAAAATATAACATAACATTAAAAAGAAAAAGTTTTTTTAAACCTTCATTGGAATTGTAGGAGAACTTAGGGATTTACCTTATATGCAAAAACAATGCAAAAAAAAATTCATAAAAGACCGGCAATCAATTTTTAATAAAGCATTGTTTACTGTTTCAATAATAAGGATTATTAATAATAATAATCCTTTTTGTGGCTCTGGAGAGTTTTATAAAAGCTGCAAGAATAATCCTCATGATATTTATCAGGGTTATTTCAGCTTGCGTTACCTCAAATCCTTACCTAACAGAAGACGTGTAAGGGACTATCATGTTGCATTACGGGAAATGTAGTGTTTTGTGAGCTTGACTGATGCCGGGGATCAAAATTAAGGACACGTCAGGGTCTGCTGATTTGAATTTTTATCTTTTTCTCTCGTCAGCCCATTGTTATTGCAATTAATGCAAAATCACTGGAGTACCACTAAAAACACTGAGTTAAGCTTTTTTTTTCTTATTTGACAAATTGCTATTTTAGTCATCTTTTCACATCTTTTTACACATATGTTTAGTATTGCTTTTTTTGTTAGATTTGTACATACAAGGCTAAACAGCCATGAGTACACACTGACCACAAATGCATATTACATATAGTGTATGTATGCAAGGCTGACGGTGTATTTTTATGCTTCCACTTGCAAGATTGAGCAAACAACTAATATTGACTCGTCAGTCTCCAGGCTGTGTGTCTCCAGACTGAATATCCGTAAATCAGCATGTGAACGATCCACATTTACTTCCCAAAGTAAAGATGACAGTATCTGCAGGTCCATCAGTCCAGTGGCAGAGCAGCAGGAGAGTAATTAATGCCTACAAATAGGAGATTGTTTCTTTCGGGGCTGGTAGAAAAGTCCAGACTTGAACCAGCCTTTAGCCCTTAGCAGACTGTATCTGAATGCAAATGAATGATAAGAGGAAGAAAAAAATTGCACATTTTCTCCCAGTAGCTTCCTTTGAGCTCTGTGTAAAATCTTGACTTTCTTGTCTAAGAAGAACTTTTAGTGCTTAATTAGTTCATAAAATCTTGTAGGGTGTGCCAGCCCCAAAGCAGGGTCCCCACGGCAGACCAACAACAGTCTGCTCATTAGAAGAAGCCACTGGTCTGTGTCTGTCACTCTGCATGGGCTGCTATCAAAGTCTCTGTGGTTTAGAGGAAGCTACAGATGCACCGAGGAACACACATACACGTGTGCGCCAGCGCACGCGCCCGACGAAACCTGGATAAGCCTCGAATATCCAGTATTTTATCGCAAAAAGACTCAAGCCCAACGCTGAAGTAATCGTACTAACAAGTGTGTGTACATATCGTATTCCTCTGAGCTCTACTGGTGTCTAAAACTATTAAAAAACACACGATGGAGCCACACTGCTCATTGTTTAATTTTAACTCAATCCCACCGTCCTGAAGCATGAAAAGCTCTCCCTAGAGATCCAAATGTGTGTTCATCCGCAGCAGAAAACTGCTCTATTTACTCCTATTTGAATAACTTTTAAGAAAAACTGTGAGAGAAATGTTGAGACCTTTTAATTAATTAATTAATTTATTTATTTATTTATTTATTAATTTATTTATTTATTAATTTATTTATTTATAGTGAATTACCTTCATCATCCTGATATATTGTGGTGTAAATGTAATTGCAGAATGGACTGTGAATGCGCTATGATTTCAGGGGTTGCTCTGTGTGATGTGTTTTGTATTTGTATGTGTATATTTGCTGTGTACGTATATATTTTGTGTATGTTCTGTGCTCGGTATTCGTGAATGCTCTGTTATTTTATTTGTAATCTATAAATGTCGATGTATCTATAAATGTCTTGTGTTAAATAAAGTTTTCCTTTCCTTTCACTGAGTTTTCAGTATTTAACCAACATTACGATTGTTTCCTAACCTTTACTACTTTACTATAAGCAATGAGTTGCCTTAACTTGACCATAAAGATGTTCACGCTGCTTTAATCGCCACAAGTTTATAATGTCGATAACAAAAGCAAATGTGCTGACAGTGAACACGTCGAATGTACAGCAGGTGGATTGAAAAGTGTGTTAATCCTCAAGAAAATAGTCCCTGCTTTACTCTGTCTCCTAAATACTGAGAACCACCAGAATGTTTAGAGAAGATACGATTGTGTCGACTTGTATATCTGCATTAGAGGCTACAGACAGGAAGCAATACTGAGAGACCGATGTTTCACTGTTTTTTAATAATGTAAAGCATGAAGAAAAACACCAACCTTATACTTTAATTTAAACCTCATCCTTCCAACATATTAAACATATAAGGGATACTGACCGGGGACCCCAAGGATAAACTACTGCAAGAAACAACCATCATAGCAAAATGTCATCTCATGTCTCTTCTTACAGAAAAGTTACAGTTAATTTGCACGTTGAGCAAAATATATAAATGTCGTCAACAGAGCATGGGGAAATCTGCGTCCGCTGCATCTGTCTCCTTCAAAATGACTGACAGAGCCTGAATACACTGGTATCTTTCAGAAGCACTAATTCAAACAGAGACAGAGAACGGTGATATGAAGTGGTCAGGATCAAACTGATTGACAAAGTCATGAAAAACTGGATTGACAGAATGACGCGCCTGTGAGATCTGACATCAAGTATGCATCTGTCTGCGCGTACTCAGTCGGTGGGATTAAGGTTAAACCGCTCCGTCTTTTGCTCAATGCAGTTTAGCCTGATCATAAAGCATCGTGTCATTCAAATCTCCCCGCCTACTGTTCTTTCAATTTGAAGATACAAGCCCTGCACGCGCACAATATTACTGCCACCTGTGCCTGCAACTCAGCAGCGCCATACAACAAAGTGGCATGTTACTTAACGGCGAGGCAAGGCCACGGAGGCAATCATAATTTCATGATGGGGGAGCTATTGTATTGCAGCTGCAGAAAGAGAGAGAGAGAGGGAGGGAGAGCGACAGGGAGTGAGGAAGCGGTGACTCTGGACTGGTTCGCCTTTTAGACTGGATGTTTGGCAGGCGTGGCACACTGCAGCAGCACTGAACCAGCTGGTATCCACAGATAGACAGGCAGCGAAAAGAGAGAGCGGGGAAGATAGCAGGATGGGAAAATGCAAGAAGCATCTGGGAGACAAAGACGGAGGTTGAGGGAGAGTGAAGTGAGGTTAAGATGGAGAAAAGATGGCACCACAGCGACAGAGCCCCATACGACCACACTATTTAACATTCCAGGAAAAGATTCAGGGTAACACTTTGCAATAAGGGATGTATTCATAGTTTATAATTAGGTTGTAAACACTTTATAAGTCATTAACAGACAATTATAAAGCAATTATAACAGTTTTTCATTTGTTGCCTTAGGCTCACTATTTGGCAAGTTACTACTACACTTTTTATTCTTTTAAATCTCAGCTCTTAAATGCGTCGCTTTCTTTACCATGTCCATATATTATTTTAGTTACTACATTTAGAACAGGCGAAAGGGAGCCTTATTGTAAAGAGTAAAACACAATATTGCCAAAGCTTTCGTTTATGAATCGGTTAATTTGATAATGTCATAATTTGAAACGCCAGATAAAAGTGTGTGTTTGTTGTGCCAGGATTAAGTACATATGTCAAATGCAGTTTGCCAAAAATACCACAATGTCTGACTGCATCTGGTCAGATTTACAAGCCAGCCTGCTTTTCTGGCTATTCCTACCCTTTTTACTGAAAATGTCAGTTATTAGTAGGTTTATATTAGATAATATTTTCAGTAATGTTTAGCTCTGTCAGTAAAATATGATATTTGGCTTTTTAAAATGTGCATCTGAATCTGAAGAAGAGTTTTTTGTTATTAATTTCTCTTCTTTGTTTTGCTAAATTTGACACAAACTAAAGTAAAACCACTTTTTAATCTTTGCGCAATTGTGCTCATTTGAATATTTCCATCAAAATTAGTTAATCCCTGGCATATTTACATTTCCCGTTTATTTATTACTTACTTTTATTTTTCACTTAATCGTTTGTTTACTTAACTATATTTGACTACGTAATGACTAAGAATTGCAATAAAAAAAAAATCCCATTTCATGCTACAGACTGCGATAGATATATGAATACGAAGGTCAAAGTTCAAGGTGTAATACTGATGAGGTAGTATAGAAACTACATGCAACAACACAAACTAAAAAGAAAAAGGATGGTGGTTCGCCGCCGTAGACAATAACTCTAGAAGGTTCTCTAGAAGAGAAATATAAAATCTCACTCTGACTGACAGTGTAAAACCTTGCTCTGCAGAGCTGCTCCATCATCCTTCTCCCTCGCAGGTGATGCTACAGAGAATCCCATTTCTCTCTGTGAGCGAACACCAAATTGAGTTGTCATCTGCAGAGCCAGTGGTGCGGAATTACCAGCACCTATTAAATTGTTGCCTTTCCTAATTAGCTTCGATGTGAACTCGGAGGCTTGTGTGCGTGCGTGTCCCAAAATGCGTGGCACTTTTATAATCCTTCCTGCAGAATGATTAAAATCAGAGGTAGCTACCTTTAGGCTACGCTATGGCTGGAGTCTTTTCGAGGCCACATTAAATGATAGGATCTGTAATAAGACTGAAATATAGCTTAGCTGATTGAGCCAGGTGAAGGGGAGAGCGCTTGTTATATTAATCCTAATGTGAAAATGATGGAAGAAAAATGAAGTCAGATAATGATTAAATGTTTAATCCCACAAGGAGCCTGATGTATGAGTTGCGTAACTTAAATTATATTGACGCTTTATGCAATTATGTAATTTGTTAAATACTTCAAAAGGTGCAAATGCAAATTGAATACAATGACTCATGGCTACTAAGCAGGTACACACAAGTAAAAGCAGGATTATCAGAGTGAATCCAACTCCAAACTAATTAAAACATTCTCAAGCACTTTATCTCTTAGTCTTTCAGAACAAGTTTGTTGTATATTTAGCAAAGCTTTTGACTGTAAAGTAACAACTTTTAGGGATAAGAGTGAAATCTCAGGATTATTAGCTGGGAAAAAAAAAAAAGAAAAAAAAAAGGGTTGCTATGGCGTTCCTTGAGAGCGGCGCAGTTTTGCTTTATCCCTCCCGTTAACTGAGTAGGATGTCTGCCAAGCTCCCAAGGGGCAGTGTGTGTGTGAGATAGAAACAGAGAAAGAGAAAGGAAGCAGAGCAGTTCCAGGCAGGCGGGATCTGCTGAATGGACAGACTGACGGCGAGAGGCTTCTTCTGTGCAGACTGTCACAGAGGACACGCGGCCGCTCCAGAGGACGGCCTGACATGCTGGGGCTTCGTACCTCAGCTGCCTGGCAAATTCAATTTTCATATTATATATAGGCGAAGTCCTGGGTGAGTCCCGCTGAAAGGCCGCTATGCTATGTAGGTCACAATTGTAGGGAAAAAGTAGATTTTCAGAACACATTTAGGACGTTACATGCAGATCCGTACATCCATCTAAATGCTTATAAATCAATAGAATGTAACTCTGAATTGTACGCTCTCAAAATGTGGCTCGTATTGAATTGGATTACAGGCCCCCTGGTTTCATAAGTAATTTTAACCCAGTCGATGGAATAAAATGCTGCCATTGTATGTTTCTGCAAGCCACAGAAATGTATAATTTCAACATCAGCGTTGTAGTGTTTTAACGTCTTGTCCACCGTGTCTGTTAGAAATGACATTCACGCACAACTATTTAACACTGAACGACACTCGGTCAGGCTCGGGGAGAGATACGAGGACTTAGTTTAAAGCAGAAAAAATCTGCAAAAGTTGTGACAACGTGACAATTGCACAATGCATTTAGTAAACCAAACCATGATCTTTTCCTCACCCTGACCAGAGCGACTTTATTGCCTAAACCTAAAAACATACAGGTCAAAGTCCCGGATGTTGTAAATTCAACATCCACATTGACCACTTCCTGCCTTTTGAGTCGAGGCAAAAAGAAGCGGATCCTTCATTGACAAATTACATTGAAGGTGTGAACATGTCTGTGGTTTGCAGAAACGTACAAGGACAACATTTTTTTCTGGCAACTCAGTGAGTAATTTAGTAGCACATAACTACTATTACTAGGATATTTCCAATATAATTATAAATAGGGAGGGTTTAACTGGTGACCTCTTAAACCAACCCTCAGTATATATATTGTGAACACTTCAACTAAAGCGTACTTTCTGTTTTATCTTCAGAACTTTGCAGGTAAAATAAACCTGAAACACAATGAAGTGTACAATACATCTTTGCTTTGCTTTTCTCTCACCGAAAATTGGCCTTTTAGATGAATTTTTTGACACTTGGGTCAAAGAGAAAAGTATTTTTAAAACAAATGAATCATGTGATCACTGATCTAAACCTTTGTAGGGAAGTGTTTCCCAATATGTGAAGCCATGATGTTGTATTACATTTGATTGACTGATTGTAAATTTTGCTAATTGTTTTGTTTTTAATTGTTTGTATTTTAATCATTTTTAACATGTTCCTGCTGTGGGACTGCAGATGTAAATTAGATGTGGCTTTGTGGTTATGTTGTGTATAATGCCTATAAACTGAACTGAACTAAACTAAAGCCAGGGACTTAGTTAGGAAGATAGTCGTTTTTCATGGAGGACTGAATAATTTTAACTCTAAACTGTGTCAAAATAAGGAATAATCTGTGTCCTCGGATGAATTGGTCAGAGTCTGTAAACATACGCAGTGTAGTGAGGGGACACAAGACGACAACGCTTTGTTTAAAGGAGTAACAGGCCAAAAAGTTTGGGAATCATCTTCACAACCCAAGAAAAATTATCATCTGTAACTGAAGATTCTACCTCATGAATATGCAATTACACCCTTATTTACAACTGCCCTGGACAAACTTTAATTTTGTGCGCTCCTCTACATCATAATAGTTAATCATTTTACTTCAGTCATTTTTTTTTTTTTTCATTAACTTTCACATTAAATTCCCCACAGCTCTCCTCGAGTCTCCCGAAGGTGGCTTGTTAGCGTTATTTATTGACAATAAGGGGACAATTCCAAATGTCAGACAAAACCCTTTTGTTCAAAGCTGGGTCATGTGAGCTGAAGTTTGCAGGACAAGAAGTCAGCCTGAAGTGAAGTGAACTGCTGCTGCGTCACGCTCTTATTCAGCACATAGTGGAAAACCAGCCCTGAATGAACAAACACACACTTTTATGTTGAGAGGTTCAGAAAGTGACCTCGACGTGAAATAGTCGTCTGTTAAAGCTGCAGTGCTTGATAGTTGTTGTTTTTTTTGGCCTTATTGAGCAAAAATTCCATGATTACGTTTTGGCATGTTGTAATTCAAGTGTCCTGAGAGCAGACTTTGTCTAATCACAGGTATTTTCAGACAGGTAGGAGGGGTTAAATACATGACCGACAGCTGTATTTACCAATCGCTGTTAAGATGTCATCAGACGTGACGCTCGACGTGCATGAAACAGCTATATTTATATATAGGCTTTTGATCTGGACTGAGAGGAGAAGCTGCAGAAAGAAAGTGTGTATTTTCAAATTCTGGCGTTTTTTAACCCTGATTTCTCCTGCAGCTTTAAGTATGAAACAGCTCTGTATTTACCCAGAGTGAATTTAATTTTAAGTGGCTCATGCGTCAAGATCATCAGATCAGTGAGGATAGAGGTGGTGTGTTTGATACATGTACTGAAGTTGTTCTTGTGTGTGTTCAAGGTGAAACACCTCACTGTGTACATTCCTCTTTTTCTGTTCATACCTGCGCTTTTGTACTTTTTATGGCTGCGGATATTGATACTAGATGTACTATTCCTGCTGGCTTTCTGTTCTTAAAAAGACAAACACTTATTCAAACAAAATAAAGATTATTACATCAGTACGTTGAAAATAATTTGTCCACGTTGTAATGTTTTCTGCCTTAGTGACAAATATATGCTGAATTGTTACCCTGGTCCGGAGTCTTTCTTCTGCTTTAGAGTTAAATGCGAGAAATTTAATGCAGATTTAATTCAATTTATTTGGTTTATTCTTGGTTTTTAATGTCTCAAGGGTTAGAACAGAGGTGGTGTGTTTGGGACCTTGTACTGAAAGGTGAAACATCTTGCTACGTACATTCCTCTTTTTCTTTTCATTGTGTATATGCACTTTTGTACTTTATAAAGAAACAACACTTTGTACTTCATTTAACTTTGACTGCAGCTATTATTACAGTAGGCGTGCTGCTATTCCTTGTTTTCCATACATTCCAACAAAACAAGCATGATCGAGACAAGAAATATTTTGTCCACATTCACATTTCAGCTTTCGTGAGAGATACATGTTCATTTTGCAAAATATCAAGATTAATTATTTACACCAGAGTGTTGTCACACAGCAGCTGCTGAAATTGTGCCCCGCTCCCTAAATAGCTTGAATCTTTCTCCTCCTTTTGAATTAAATTTGAGAAGAAGAAAATGAGAAACAAACAAATTTCCATCCGATCCAATCAACGCCTTCAAACCCAAATGAAAATGACCTTTATGTCCACCCTGTTGAAGTAAACAGGCAGCAGAAAGGCGAGTAAACAGTTTAATTTGCAGTAATTCCCTACCTCTCAGCTGACTCCGGGGCTGCAGGTAGAAAACCTTCGGCTCTCCAAATAAAGGCTGATGACCGGCCTGCAGAAAAGAACCAAATGCCAAAGTAATTAATTTGTTTTCTTTTAAGAATAATAATAAAGACAGAGTCAGTGGTGTGTGTTTCACAGGATGGACTGAGACCACTCACACTCACATGACCTTTTTTTTTTTTTTTTTGAATGAATAAGTCACATATAGGGGTTAAATGCATGTGTTTGTGCATGCGGCTGCACATTCACACTGCGTTGAGCCTATACATTCATTTATCACGTGTCTATGCGTTGTCCCTATGGCATATTTGCGTGTGCTGTCTCCCTATTGACTGTGTCCCTCTCCCGGGCGCTGCCGCTGTGATGAGGTCCGCTCGCCGTTGATAATAAGCTCATTAATCATGCAGCCATACGGCCCGCAGCTCCCCGTCTATATCACAAATATGATTATCAACATTGATTGGCTCAGGAAAAAGCAGTCGCTGCCTCTGGACCAATCGAGGCAGAGGTTGTTGGGGTGTAATAGCAGAGCGGACGACTATCGATTTAAGCATGAAAGGAGACTAAATGGAATCCGAATGTTTTGCCTTTGAAATGAGACAGTTATCAGTGGTGCTTGAGGTGTCAGGGGGAGATAAATCACCGAAAGATGGACTCGGCGTAGGTGTTGGTATTATTTAGGATATTACATCAGGAGCAGACTGGAGTCCCTTTAATCCTAAAAGGTAGTTTTAAAAAAATCTCACCATGGTGAAATATGAAAATCACTTTCAGTAGCACGGTTTGTACGGCTTGTAATACATCAAGAAAGCACAAAAAGGGCTATTATAACCACCCCAAAATGTAGCAGGCAAAGAGCAAAGATACATGGCATGCACACTCACTGACTGTTAGAAAAATGATCAGCGGAATTACTGGGATTGGAAGAAAGCGCATTAACAAAGGCAAACTGAATGGGAGACTGAAACAAATCTATACACAAGGAAAGATACGACAGCAAAAATACAAATGATGATGGACATTTTTCTGCAGATATGTTGTGTAAATGCATGGAAAGATATTGGGAAAGGAAGGAAAGAAGGAAGGAAGAAAGAACAATTTAATAATGTTTTATGAACTTTTGAGAAGAAAGATGGTAAATTGAAATGAGCAACCAGTTCAGTATGGTCGTAGTTTGATTGGACGGTAGGGATTTAGGTATTTTAAAACTCCTTATTTCAGACTATAATGGCTTCTGCAGGGGTCGCACCTTGATTGCGACGGAGAACTTCACAACTTTAAAGTCTTCCTGAATAGCATCAGTATTTAAGAGGGTCAGTATTGATATACATCAGCATTTAATATCAGCATTTAACAGAGTGTGTCTGATGTTGATAAAATAAATCATTACAGCCTCAGATGAAAACATTTCACTTGCGAAGACTAGAAACAAGAGTTGTTTCTGGACTTTTTATTTTCTGTTCTCCGTACCCCTGTATGCATTTTCCTGTCGCGTATGTCACACTGATGCAATAATACAATAAAATAAGAGACTTCCTGTAGTTTTTAGCTCATTAAAAAATCACATTTTTTCTGCTACAAATGATCTAATATCTTCAGTAATAGGCCGCATGTGGATTGAAATATGCTAAACAAGATCTGCCACATTTACATAATTTAATGTATTAACAAGCTGAATACAATATTCCAATAAGGCCTGGGCAAAATAATTGCAATTTAAATGCATGGGCTATAAATAATGACGTACTGTTTCCATACATTGTGTTGTGCTTTATCTAAAGTACTGACTAAATGTATTTTAAACAGAAAATTGTGAATGAATGGCCTCAGTTTCCATGTCTTCTGTCTGACAATGTGTACTGTCATCCCCAAAGTCACACACAGATCATCTGACTGATCACACACACACACACACACACACACACACACACACACTCCGATTATTGTATTTATCACAAGGAAATACACACATATAGTAGAATTTATTTTACAAAGGCGTAACACATTTCTAACCACATGCAGAATTTATAAAAATCAGTGCTGGAAAACAGGCATCTAAAAAACAGTTTCAAGCACTTAAAGGGCTCGTTCACCCCGATTTAAACGAAAACACATCTATAAATGAGCTTTTGTTAGTGGCGCTTAGGTTACGGAAAAATGAAATTTCATAAAATGTTCAGTCATGGAACCAATTTTTACCAAACAACTACCCAAAAATAGAGGCAACTGGAGATCACTGAGAGAATTTTGTTCATAATTTAGATGAAAAAAAAAACCCTTGAGTGAAAATCCTGAAGTTGTATCCAGTCATTGAAATATAATGACGCCTTTGAGGTGCATTACATTCAAATGTGTCTGCGGTAAAGACTGAATGAATGTACTTTCTGTTACAACAATCCCTCACCTCCTCCACAAGAAATGAGGATATGGAATTAGGGCAGCCTAAAAAAGAGATCGGAATAGAAAGATGAGCGCCGAGGCTCCAGGGCCTGGTCAAAATTACCTCAGTCTGCTCCTCAAATGAAAGCAAATGTGTCCTTAAAGCCTCGCTAAAAGCACCAGACAGGGGCTGCTCGCTCACATACACACACATACACGAGGCCTTGAATAGCACACTGCATTAGCTTTCAACCGCATCACTTTGAAGTGACAGGAAAATTTGAGTATTGATTAACAAACTAGTTTCCACTCGATCTGGGCATCACAGACATTCTTCTGTGAATAATAACTGAAAAGATTGATTTTTGTCTTCTGTACTGTATGAGAATCGGAGGATCTCAACAGAAATCTTTCAAGGCAACAAACAAGGGCCTTTACGCCTCATAAAGCCCCCGAGTGGCCTTTCAAAGCCCTCCTGATTTCAAGTTTCTCTGGGTATCAAGAGGCTTTTCAGACAGCCATTTATGCTGATGTTCTCGATGTAATCGTGCACCTGGCTCACCTCGTCTCACCCTCCAACCTCCCACAGCTCGACCGAATCGGGCGAAAACGAGCCGGGAAAGGCAGAATTAAAGAGACAGAAAGAAAGAGAGGAGAGGAGAGCGGAGGAGGGGGGGGGGGGTTTGCTATAAGACCACACACAAATCCTCTCTCTTCTTCCTCACACAAACACGCACACACAAGCCTGCTGCTCATACACTGTGTGATAAAACCCACTAGCAAACTCTGTCACTCAATTAATGTCTCGTTTTATCTGGTTTTAACATACCTGCCATCCTCAGCTGGAATTAAAGCCTCACCTCTTTCTCCCCCCCCCCCTCCCTTTTTTCTCCGCTCTCTCTAAGTAGCTAAGCACAGTGTGTGGGATTAAGCGCTGTGGTAATAACTTCCATATTGAAAAATGCAAGATTCGGCTTCCTTGTGTTCACAGAGACTTTAGCTTTTATAAATAGAATAGCCTTACACTACGTACATACCTTCAGATTCAAATAATTTTTTGTTGTTTTTTTTTTTTTACCAGCATGTTTTTATTTTCCATTTCTACGTTGCCGACTTTTTTTGTATTCACTGATGCCAAGCGGGGCTAATGCCATGAACTGTCTTGTACAGTGTTTTCCACACAGTTTTGCAGTTCAAATGGCGGATTGGAAACTGCTGACATTCCGGTGGCAGATATTGCTCTCTTGCCCGCCAGCGCCCTAAATCCCCTGTTGAGAGGAGTGTGGTGTGAAATCCATTTACCACAGAATTCTGCAGAAAGCTTGTCATCTCATTGAAAAGATCCCCCTGAAATATGGAAGAAGCCTCTACTGTAGAGGTAAAAAAAAAAAGAAAAGTCTGCCATTTTTCCCCACTTCTTTGTCTCTCAGTCTGTTTTCTCTTTGTCCCTTGTTCAATTTCCTTTGAAAAGTGTCTCCTGGCAGTAAACAAAGATGGCTGCTATGTCACGGCACGGTTAATCTTTCATAAAAAGTGTGGAGAGACTTTTTCAGTCCGGGTCCCTGAGGCATGGGAGCACTAACAGGCATAAGTGGGGGTTTATCATTTCTTTTATTTCAGTGTGATTAGCTGCTGCTGCACTGACGCCCTGGTAATGCAACCAGCAATTAACCTATGACTGATCTGATTAAAAAAACACACACTGGTGCATCAGTCATATTAGTCCCAGGTTATCAGGTTTGTCACAAAATGTGCTCCATCTCTACCTTTTTCTGCTACAGGTCAGAATGCTGCGAATCTATACAAATCCTCCCCTACATATAGCTCAGCAGATGCTCCAGCTCCTGTTTCTGAAAAAACATTGATTGCTGTAAACTGTGCATTCAGCTTAAGCACTCATGTCGTGTCTCTACACGAATTTTGCCGACAGTCAAGTCACATCGCCTCAGGAGCAGCAGTCTCAAAGGGAGCTGATGTGCTCTCTAGAGTCAATGCTTTGCCTTTTGTCTGAGAAGACACAAAGATCTCACAGAGCATGTCTAGAAAGCAGCATTGTCATTAGTCTGTGTAGTTGTGTCAGCGCAGGATTTCTCTTTCTAATCAAGAACATAAATATGCTATTTAACCAAAAGCGCTGTTTGATTTTCGTAGTGTTCCCCAGCATGAGTGTGAATCCCAGTTTGAGCCAATCAGAAGTGGTCCTGATGAGAGTGTGAGTGCCATGCCGGAGCTCTCCAGCGCTATTTCAGGTCAGGATGCCTTTGTGTGCAGCTATATGTCAAACAAAGGGCCGCTACGGCTGCCTGCCTGCCTGCCTGCCTGCCTTCCGTCCATACGCCTAGGCTGGGGGGAGGGAGTACAGATATGGTCTGTGAGTGAGTGTGTGTGTTTTGGTTTGGAGTGGGGGGGTGGGGGTGTCGGCAGGGAGCAATCAAGCGTGTGAAAATACTCCACACTGACTCTCTCCTCCTCCTTTCTCCCTCATCCTGCCCCCTTTGTGCTCCATTTCTTTCATTCCACTGTCCTTTTCTTTCATTTAATATGCGCAATGTTCACCTTATCTCCACGACCCTTTACCTTTCACCCCCCCATCTTCTCCCCTTCCCCTTCCTCCTGCTGCTGCTCATCCTCTCTGTCCCTCAGATGTCACACAACCAGGAGCTACTATTAACCTGCAACAAATTATAACGGAAAGTTTACTGCCCATTACAGCTCTTTGGTGGGAGACAATCTTTGATATGGAAATGCTGCTGCTGCTGTAGGATGCCTACATATTCACTACATTTGATTCTGCATGTGAGCACCTCTATGTGTGTGTTTGAGTGTGTGTGTGAGTGTGTGTGTGTGTGTGTGTGTGTGTGTGTGTGTGTGTGTGTGTGTGTGTGTGAGCTAAGCGTGGGAAGACAATGAAAAATGGAGGGTGTATCCTCAGGGAACCCTGTCGTAAACCGCTTCGACAAATTGGGACTGAGGGTACGTATCTCTGAGGGTTTGTCGCAGCCCCCAGCCAATATACACACATCAAACTGACATATGACAAATGGTAGGTGTGGATGATGGAGTTACTATGAGCCAATAAGCTCTTTAATATATTCAAAACCTCTTAGCCACACTAAGTACCTAAGTGCTCAAAGTAGAGAAAGGTTAGTGGTGCTAACAGTAAGTCATGCGACGTGAACAAAGAAACATGAGGGTACAGTTAACCTGCATTGCTTAGATAATTAGAATTCAAAACAGAAAAAGAGAGAAAAAGAAGGAAAATGTAAAACACACATCATACTACATCTGTCACCACTGAGTGATACAGCTAATCACTAAAGGAATCCAAAGACAAAGAAGAAGAAAGGGCTTACCTTTCAGTTCCACAGCCACATGTGAGTCCACCGCTCAACACACACACACACACACGTACACATTCACACACACATGGAGTCATCACACATGCGCTCCCACGCACTCACACACGCTGTGTGCGAGAAGAGAGAGAGACGAGAGCCCATCATTGTTCTCATAACCCCTCCCACACGGATGCGTATCTCTGTCTGGATGGAAACATGTAGGAGTAGCACTCTCTCTCTCTCTCTCTCTCTCTCTCTCTCTCTCTCTTTCTCACACACACTTTCACAAACACACACACACACACACACACACTCTCGCACACACATATTCTCACAGTGTCTGGCCGAAAAACATGCAGCATCAACAGTCTACCTTGTTGCAGCCTCCCTTTTCTGCAGGAATTCCAGCACACACACTCATTCTCCACTCCTATATGCTTACAGCACACAGCACACAAAGACTCCCACTCACAGACTGTGTGATCATGTGATTTGTGTGATGCGCGACGCATGCATGCATGTGAGAGCATGTGGTGTCTTTCCACTGCCTGTCCCTTATCAGCTATTTTGTGTACGCTGTGTGCATTTTTCGGACCACGGTGTGATAATACAGGAATGTGTGTTTTTCATCTTGTGTGTGTCGTTTTAATAGTGTCCCAGCTCCACTCCTATGTGTGTATTTGTACACGTGAGAGTGTGTGTTTTACACTTACAGGTTAGGTGTTAGGATAAACAAACAGGCACCTTTACAACCCCTCATTTCGGCCATCGGGGAGGAAACAGCTCTCACGTCCTTTCTATTAGTCCCGAGGGGCCGCATGGCTACATGTACTTACCCCCCCTGCATTATTGATGGCTGGTAATGGCGCCATTACAACAGGATAGGAAGCCGGTGGATGTTTTAACACAGGGCTGATGAGGACACGTGAGGAATCAAAGTCCGCTGGGTCAGACTGGGCCAATTTTCTACTCTTTAAAAAAGGAGGGGGCCAGTGAGAGGCAGCGAAATAAAGACAGAATCAAACTAGAAGCAGTGATGCTCTAAAGCCCAGGCTACTTTCTGCTGATTGAGGCTTTATGTGTAAAAGGATGTTAATAAATGTGGCGCTTTGGAGGCATAGAATGGAAATCTAGCCATATGATGAGCCGTGTTGGTCCTGAACCAGGCCGGTCTGGGTTATTTTCTGCTGACAGTAGGTGACTGAGTCCAGCCAACTCAACAACTTAGCTGTCTGTACTGACTGCGCACTGTTAGTGTAAATCTTGAAGCGGCACAGAAGGACGTAAATCTTAAAAAAAAAAAAGTGGACTGCTGGCTTTTAAGAAGTGTGTATGACTGTGAAAATGCATGCGTGCGAGTGTGACAAAAAGCCTAGCTGGCTTCTCATTTAGTCCTGCCTACCTGCTGTGTTTCTACAGGACAAGAAAACAGGGAAGGTTGTAAGGTCAGGATTCTATCGGTGCTACATTTACAATCTGTCTGACTAATTAGGAATGTATCCACACACATTCCTCTTTATCTACACATGCACACTGCTATACACGCAGTGTCATTTGTAGTACCACAGTGTGCGGTGCTTTTTAGTTTAAATATAGCATCTAAAAAATGCTACGTTAATTGCAGTTCCAGGGGGAAAAACACATACATGGCACTAAACGCAACAAACACAGATTGATTTTGTTCTATTTTAACGCCTGATTTTTTCAATTTTTTAAAAAATTCTAAAAAACTACTCCATATTATACTATACATTAATTTTCCTTAATACCCTTGTTAAACGGCTTTTTAAATAATAACTAATTGAAAAGACAATAATGAAGTCACATTTGCCTTTATCAGTGGTGCATTGTGGCCTGAAATGTAACTTTTAGACAATATGTTTTAGTGTTCACTGAAGCAATTTGCTCAACAGAAGTCAAAGAATAGATGTGTTAAAACACTTATTAGAAAATCTAATTAAATTTGCTTCTAACTGTCTTTGTTATCGACTCTCTGATGCAGAACAAAGGATCTTAACGTCGTTTAAGTGACACGCACACACATGCCCAAGTGAACATGGCTGGATGTGTGTGCGTTACATTTCTGATGCCTCGTTTTCTGCCTCGTTTTCACTTCAGCTGTAATTTCACTTGTGGGCATTCAGTGCTGCAGGGTGGTCAAATAGTATTAAAATCATCGTTGCGACTGTCGTTTTTGTGTATCTGGTCGGTAATGGGAAAACAGGACACTAACATTTGTTAGCTTTGATGTTTGACATATATAGGCTGCTTAAAATAGCTCGTACATTGATATCACAGCTTAAAAACATTTGAATATATAACTTGCTTTTATGGGCCCCGACGTTGAATAATGCATGCCTTGGAATAAATGTTTATTTAATAAAAAATGGAATCGAAATATCAATTATCCAGTGTTTTCTGTAAAATACAATAAATTCAGATTTTCCGGTTGTAAAAAAGTCATAAGTGTCCCTTAGGGATCACTTTAATTTCCACCACAAATTAGGAGGTTTTTGAAAGGGTTCGTGTGCCTGGTTACGACTACAATGGTCATGTGACACATAGATTTTTTAAATTGATCTAGATCTCGAGGGCAGGGTACATATTATGATAAACACAATGTAGGCAATGCAAGTGACTTATATTTCTTATATTTCCTCTTTTGATTAAGTACACTGTGAGTGAAAGTTCATCTTGACTTTAGAAATAGTAGTACTTCTGGAAAAAGCTAGTAAGGAGACACTGAGTCATGATGTTTTAGTCAAATTTAAGTGCATTGCTTCAGTCTGAACTTGTTTAAAGTCAAATTACAGATCATTACAGTTGTGGCAAAATAAAACGTAACAACATGAATGTTTTCTCATGAATGTATGTTTTCTCATGAATGTATGTTTTCTCATGAATGTATGTTTTCTCATGCATCTGCAATCTGGAATTCAGATAACAAGGCATATTTTCAGGAGTTGCTCATAAATACAGAAAAATTAACATTCCAGCAAATTAACTTTTTTTTTTCTATTCAACTTTCCAGTACACCCAGTCTTTTCCATTATAATACACATTTCTGTCCATAATGTAGAAAAACATAACTATCATTTAATTTTTTCAGGTGAAAATGTTTCAAATCATCAGTACCTTAAAGTAATTCAGATTACATTTTTGTCAGTTAAATTATGTATTTTTTGTGGAAAACTGTTGAAAACAAGGTGCAAGGCTAATGTCTGTGTTCTGATAGGATTTAAAAATATAATCTAAATTGAGAAATGCCACAAACAATTGAACAACTTTATCCAAACCGCGAAGAATCATAATTAAATATGTCTCCTACATGCGTTTACAGTATATACATTTACAAGAAATATTTTTTGTAAAACTGTCTGAACATGAGTAGTGTGTATAGACCCGAATGAACACGGTTTTACGCGTTTCTTTGGCATGAATGCGTTGGAGTCTTATAGGTTTTCTCAGTGAATGCCACACCCAGAGGCCTTCACTCCTCGCAGATGTTACACTCCTCCTTCTCAATGTCTAGCTCACACACAGATACAGGGTCAGAGCTCCTACATGCAACACAAGAACCAGAGGTGTGTTCAGTGATACTGCTGTATCCTCACAATATTCTCTACAGAGATAAACCGCAGCCCGGCTACAGCGGCTGGCGCCTCGCAGCCGCTTGGAGATGGGGAGGGATGACCAAGCAATCGGCAAGAAAATCTGATTGAATTACCCCTGATCAAATCAAACTAATTTGAAATGAGGACGTATATTTTTCTGTTGAACTCCAGCTTTGACACTTTATAGGTAGCGGCTTCAGCGTTTCCACCAACTGGGAGCCTGGCTTTGCTTTCACACACTACACAGATCTCGATGACTAAGCAGCAGAATAGACTGAATTAATGAGAGATATTCTAATGTTTTACAGTTCCAATGTGTTGATAATGATTCACAGCCGAGGGGGGTTTGTTGCATTACACGGCTGCATACAGTAACTGCTTTATGCTCTTAGATATTCAAATTATAGTTTGCTTGGCTGACGTGTGAGAGCGCAGAGGCTTCAGGGCATAAAAACTGGCCAAATACACAAACTCATATGCTATCAGTGTCAACGCTTTGGGCAATTATTAGCACATAAAAGAAGCTGTTAGACGAGGGGGGGAATACAGTGATCTCCTCTAAGATAAAGAAAACAAGTATAGAGAGAAAATGTGTTTGTGTGTATGTATGTGAGGCAGATATCTGAGCAAAGATAGGGGAGTTTGAGGGGGAGGGAGGGCTGGTGGCACATGTTCAGTACCTGCTCTCCTATGGCCTACTAATGAGCTACCCAACTCTCTGTAATGGCAACTGCACACACTTCCTGTGCCATCTAATGCAAATAAGGAGATTGCAAGCACAAAAAGATGAAAATTATTCTTCTTATTCTTCTTCCCTGCGTTTCACTTTTTCAGATGCAATAAGCGCATCCTGCACATACGCGCTCACAAAAGGTATGGTTTTTCAATCTTTGTGGCCAAATCTGCATATTTTTCCTATATGGTTAAACAAAGCTGCTCCTAAAGTGTTAAATAAACAGCTTTTAGTTTCTGTTAAATGCAGCTGAAGTTAATGAGACAAGAGCGCCACAGCCTTGAGCGCAAACCGAATTTAGTTTAGTTATGGATTAATAAATGAAATACACAAAACAGAGTCGTGTTAATACTTTGTCAATAGCATATGTCAACACCGCGAGCTTTCTTTTTAAATGCACAAACCTCAGATGAAATGAAAAAAAGAAGCTGACCCCGCCTTGTTTTTTTTTTTGTTTGTTTTTTTTGATGCCCCACTATGCATTTCAAGCAGTATAGCTTTGTCTTTCAGTTTTTTTTTTGTTTCTTTTGGACGTTGGCAGAAAAAAATCAAACACAATGAAACAACAAAAGCAGGTAGAAATGAGCATAATAGTCTCTTCAGACAAGGTGAGCCCCATCCACAGGGGTCCCACCCTCTCAGCTCCATCCACAATCTCCATGACAACCACTTACCATGACGACCCCACTCACCATGACGACCTCTGTCACCCAGCTGTCCTCCGGAGGCCTGTAATGGAGCTAATACTGCTGCTGTCGAGCCCCCGGGAGACTCAGACCACCACCCTCTTCTCTCTCGCTCTTTTCCTGTAATTCCTTCACCCCAGGGGGTTAAAGCAGCTAAATCTGCAGAAGCTTCTCTCATTCAGACAATAAAACCCAGTCTATCCTCTGGTTCTACTGGGTTAAGCAACCCTTCGCCTTCTGGCCCAGGATTCAATTGGATCAACAGCGCTGCTAACCAACAACCTAACAACTCCCTGGGATTGCAGCTTCTCGATCTCAGCCCGGAGAAAATTCAACAGCACTCTTCCAGCTTAGAGACTACTGCCACTAGAAAATTCCTTAAATGACTGCTGTAACCTGGTTTAGGCCCCAGTTGCGTGGTCATTTTGAAATTGAGCTGTTTGTGCGCAGAAATGAGAGGACAATTGTGTGTTTTGTGTGCAGAAGTAAAACACTCACATGGACACACAGCTTCTTAAAGCATCTCTTTGTCTCTGGGGGTTGCATAATGATTCCATGACAGGCTGTCAGACATCATATGAAATTGATTCCACACAGCCAAAGCTCCGCCATTATCTGTATCCCCTGACATCTCTGTGCTTGATCAGCCACTTATCTTTTATTATCTTATGAAATGGCCCTACTAGAACAATCCTAGGCGAACAAAGAAAGAAAGACAAGCAAGGACAGATGCTGAAACAAAAGTGCAAAGTGGGAAAACAATGCCATTTCCACTTTTAGAGAACAACTTCGATTGTGAAGGTGATACCGTTTTCTATTAAGATCATTGTGGCCCAACATTGTGCAGCAAAAGCCAGATCAGAACAGGTCTACATACAATGAAAAGACATTTTCATCAATCTAGATCAGTGTGACTTTTCCCAAAGCTTGCAGATTCAAGTTCATTATGTGTGACAGTCATTGTCTAGGCCTCGCAGCAAAAAGGAGTAGACATTAGGATGCAGTACTGTGTAAATGCATGAATGAGTGTGTGTGTGTGTGTGTGTGTGTGTGTGTGTGAGGGTGAGTGAGGGTGAGTGCGTGAGTGTGTGTGTGAGCCAGTGAGTGTGTGTATATAGGATGCACATGCATGCATGTGTAGCAAAGTAGTGTGTGACTTACCCCCGGCTGTCCCTGAGGGTTGAACATGCTCTGACAGCGCTGATGCTTCTCAGCATCCCGCTCTTCCGAAACCTTTCATCTACAGTATGTTCACTATCACTCAAAACTCTCTCCTCTTTTTTCTTCTCCTGCCTAAAACTCTTTCTATTCTGCTCTCTTCTTCCCACACTGCCTCCATCCTTCCTGTCTTTTTCCCTCTCGCTACACTTCCCTTTCACCTCCTTTTTTTTTGTTTCTTCTTTCCTCACTCTCTGCCCTCGCTCTGCATGTTCCACTTTTCATTTTTACTTTATTTCTCCTCCGGTTCTCTCTCTTTTTCACTGTCATTCAGTCTCTCATCCTTTCCTTTCCCCTCCTCCTGTCCCCCTCACCAGCGCTCCAGGAGCTTGGTATCGCTGTCTCTCGGCTGGCACAGAGAACAGGCAGACACATGGGAGGGCTGTTTTGTAATCCAGCAGGTCATACCACCCTGGCACAGGAAAAGGGGGAGGGGGGGCTGATGGGATGCAGGGAGGGGAGAGGACTGAGCCATCCTATAGTGCTACCTTCCAACCTATACCTTTGCTGCATCCCCCCGTCTGCGAGCCGATGGTCTCTCCCATTTTTCCCACCGACGTCGGGAGGTCTCGTCTTGCTACATCCTCTCTGTGCATCGGGGCTTTAGGAACAAGTGAAGAAGGAAAGGGTGAGGGAAGGAAACAAGGAAGGACGGAAGAATGGGAGTGGGAGGAATTGTGGGAATTAAAGGATAGATGAGAGAAAAGAGGAAAGGAAAGGAGAAGGATGGGAATGAAAGGAGACATGAAGAGAGGACGGTTATGGGGGAGGGATGCCTCGAAGGGCTGTGGACTGAATCAATGAAGCCTCTTAGCTCAGGAAATATTTTTAAGTACAGGAACTGTCAGAATAAAATGTATGAAAAAAAAACAAATAAAGAGCCTGGTCATGAATTTGTGATGCTGAATGTGTGTATTAGGTTATGTATTAAGTTACAACACTGCTGCACTGTTGGCGCCAGTGTCTGAAAGTCCAAACCAATCGGCAAAATAAAATGTTGCCATTGTGTGTTTCTGCAAACCATGTATAATCTCAACATTTCTGAACCAAAACTACATTTCATATTAACATTTGTAGATACATTTAGTGTTTTAAACATCCATGGCACTTGGGGGGGGGGGGGGGTGAGGCAATAGAATGAGGCTATAATAACAACTGTGTCTCTCATAAATGCCAGCATTATTAAACTTTTTATGGTTAGCTTTAGGCACTGAGTTAGACTTAGGGAAAAACAACACAGAGAATGGGTAGATGCAGAAGAAGTCTATAAAGATGGGATAAAAAATAACTTGTGTTTATTAATATTTAAGACAAACCATAATCTTTCCCTAACCTTAACCAAAGTGCTTTTATTACCTACACCTAAAAATGCACGTTAGTTGAGATGTCATATCCATCCACCCCAACCACCTCCTGCATAAAACACTATTACGTTGACATACACATATCTATAAATGCTGATATGAAACATGGGTCAGAAAACATTGAGAATATCTGTGGTTTGCGGAAATGTTTGGGCAAACCAGAAATGATTTCAGCTTGTACTGTTTCATGAAATATGAAAAGTCAACTATACTACAAACCACCGAGCAGCCCGTTATTCCCACTCTTAATATATTAAAGATAAATCTCAAAAGGTGCGCTGATAAATGTTTCATACATCGACAATATGAAGCCGAATTGCAGTTAATCTCATCTCAACCAACTCTGTCTTCGAGAAATTGCATTCATATTAAATTGATATTCCAATTATGTGTATTCAGAAACGTAACGCTGCCTGCATTAGGCAATAAAAGTGTTCTGGTTATGATTAGGAAAAGATGACGTTTAGGATTAAAGTGAGAGGGTCATCGCCGCCGTTGTCGCTCACGGTAGCAAAAACACAGTGACTGTTTAAAGGTTTTCCATCCAAATGTGTAAGAGAGAGAGAGAGTTTAAAAAAATCTGCAAAAGAAAATGTGAATTCATGTATGTTTCCATCCAGTAGTATTAGATGTAGTATTTTATACAATAACATCAGTACCTGAGCTGAATGAGGAGCTGATAGACATAAGAGGTATTAAGCTGGCTTTAGCTTTTGCTCAACAAACCGCCTGGATCACACAACGTTGTTTCAAACTCTCCCAGGGTTTGACAAAGCCTTTGACTAACATTTGGTTCTGCAGCTCTTCATACATGTACCGTTTCGTTCCTGTTTTCCATCTAATATGTTGTTTCTCAAATTAATTCCATGAACATTGTCCTTATTGGTCCAAACATGCAGACTCACAGACAATTAGTCGCTAAATCTGTTTCCTTTGCACTTATTCGCATATAATTTTTTTTTAAGACGCAGCAATTTTTCCATCTCTCCCATGAACACGGTTTTACGCATGAACATTTTTCTGTGATATTTCAATGTTTTTTGGGGTTGTTTTTGGTGATTTTCAACGTTTTTGAATGCGCAAATTGAAATATGAATAAACAGAACTGGATGGAAACAAAGCTAATGTTTTGGTTTGAAACAAAAGCCATTGACTTTATTGTTTTTTGACAACGTCAGACTTGTCTCTTAGACATAGTAATATGATGTACGACTGATGCACAAGTGCTAGATGATGCTAAAAAACAGTAACTATGGACAGTAATAACGGGTCAAACATCCTATGAACACATTTTCAACTAGAAGACAGATTCTAATATTGCGACTTAACTAATTCATTCATGGTAATGAAGGTAATGTCATCCAGGGAAATAAGTGTTGGAAAATAACGTTCAAGCTCTAATTATCTGGTGGTGTCCTTTTCGAGCCAGTACATGCCATTATGATACAATTAAGCACAATCATTGCAGAAAATTATTTATTTTTGACCTGTTAATTAGAAAAGCACAGGGTATTTCAACTAGTTGCGCACTTTTCTTAGCAAACTCAGTCTAATTCAGATTGCTTTTGTATTGGCAGATTATTGCGTCTTATACATTTTTGCTAAGAGAAGGAGGTCATACCCAACTGAGCTACAAATAACTGCCCATGTTAATACATGTAAGCACATTTTAATCTGCTGTAATTGACTGAGCTTTACCTATATGTTACAGTAGGCTGCTTCTAAATGCTGTACTGGGATATGCTAATGCGACTGTCAGTGTGTGCATGTGTGTGTGTGTGTTTGGAAAAGTGAAGTTAGTGTGTGTGATTGAATGAATAACCGCTGAACCATGAAGGAAGGTTAGCCAGAGGTGCGTGCATGTGTGTACGTGGGGAAGATTTCTTGAGCAGCAGTCGTGCTCCCATCAGCTGGTTTTAAACTGTCAGTCTGGTTAAGTGTTCATCCTGTGTAAAAAAAGGGCAAATTCAGATTTATCACGACATTTAATGCTACTATATTCTGGCATATTAGGCATACTTTGGCGACACTGAACTTGCGTTGTTGTTTCTTTTAAAAAATTGTGCAATTTTGAGGCTTCATTTGACAAAAGGATCGTAGAGATGAGACAACAAACAAGGGCATAGAGAGAGTGGACTACAATATGCAACCAAGGTCGTCTGGACTGGGAATTAAACGGGGGTATTGCTCCTACACATTCTCACTCCCAGGCTTGGCTATGGCTTCACATTTAGACATATGAAAAAAAATGTTTTTTTTTTCTTTTTGCTCATTAACTCCAGTCCTCATCATGTATCGCAAATGTGAATTCATTTTCATAATTTTAACCCTTTAAATGCCAGTTTATTTACATAATGCCACTTTTTTTACACACAAAATGAATTATTTTCTATTTGATGCAGTGAAAAAGTTTTTTTTTAATTTATTTTTTTAGCAACAATGCTGATTTGATAGATTATTACTTTTTGTGCTAATACAAAAAAAAATCATACTTTTCCTCTTAAGGCCCTTTTAGGTCACTGATCATGTTTAAAAATATCAATGATAGTCAATGGGGCCAAAAGGGGCTCCAGGAGGAGGAATGTGAGGCTTTGGTCTAGACAGTGGATTTTTTTTTTCAGTGTTGATGGTGAAATTCCCAAATTCCATAAAAAATGAAAATCTTTGCAGATATCATCATCTCAGCATAAAAACTGCCAAAATGAGAGCAAAAAATACAATTGAGAATCCCTAAAAGGGTCGCAAGAACACATGATGGTTAAAAAAACTATTTTAGCCGGGGTAGGGCTAAAATAAAGACAGAGAGGAAACATAAAAATAAACAGCATGACACGGGACACAAACCCTGGTCTACTGTGTATACGTCTACAAACGTTGGTGTTCCGTCACAACCACCAAACATCGACTTTTATCTGGTACCTTGCACGTCAGAAATGGAAACTACAGAGGTACCTGGAAGTTGAGAGCAGATGCCGATGCTCATGACCAAACGGCAGTATGTGACAACTTGTTTCAACAGATAAATGACAACACTGGTTGCTTTTTGATGGGGATTAAATTGACCTGTGTTTATGTACCTTTTTCCATGCCTCGCGACAATCCTTAGAAGGAGGTGGTTGGGGACAGATATGGTGGAATAGCAAACACTGTGGACTTAGACACAGGAGATGAGTGTTCGTGTTCCATTTCAAACTGAAGGTAAATACTGTGTTAAATGTTACTGTCTTATTTTAGCCTTTACCAAAATCTTTTACTAACCCGAACCAAGTAGTGTTTGTGGTTAAAGCAAATCAAACCAAACCAAGCATTGGCCATGACATTTTCACAACCTAAATACAACAGCTATGCTGTATTTTGTAATGCTATTAACAGCACTGTCTGTTCACAAAATTCATGTGTATATGTTGTTTTTGGAGTGACTGGAAACCAACCTGTTCTGCCATTTAGGCACGATGATGTATTGGTACCTTTAACTATCAGGCCACACTAGAAATTAGCATTTTTTCCAACACACTGCTATATGTTTACTTAAATCAAGACAGGACATGAAGGTGAGCACCTGCATTCATCATGTAAATGTATTAAAAGATTCAGCCATGCAGG
>JAPQRN010000009.1:18431637-18446608 GCA_037367275.1 Coranthus polyacanthus
TGCAGGTTGACTGAATATATAAACATTAAGAGAAACCATTCAAAAGCAGTAAACACATAAGCAGATACAATGTGTATGTCATTGTAAAGAAACTGGAAATATAATTGCATAACTGTCATTCAAGAGTCATATTACTGGTCATGAGTCTGTTAATCAGTCATTGTGATCTCCCTCAAACTGCACATAAATCAGTTTGTTCATTTTTATCTTAAAATCTCAAATATGCAAAATATCTGCTGCATATGTAATAATCTTAGCTGCTAACACACAACATTCATAGATAATTGAATAATAAAATATAAATAATATTAAATGTACATTCAATTCAGCAATAAAATCAAACCCGTCCTTTTGATAAAGACCTGATAAAGATGTAATTTGTGCAAGTATGATACACTTGTAACTTTCAAGAAGACTTTGAATTGAAGTTCTTTAGAACTGATGGAGAATGAATGTATGAAGGCCGTCAGTTGAAGTTAACTTTTGAATAAAAAAAAAAAATCCTCTATTACATACCTCTAAAACGAATTTATGAATTTACTATTAATACATTATAGATTTATGTAGATTTCTCACTGAAACATATCGCAGCGGCATTGTACGAAGAAAATTATAGCATTATGCCTCCAAGGAAAATAAACTAAACCCGTGCATAAAGAGAACCATAAATCCATGCATTACTGTTTGAAAACCAGAAAATGAAGGCATAAATGGATGTAGGCTACAGTACAGTGCTGAGAACACATAAGCAAACAGTGTTTGATGTAAAGACAGCTCCTTTTGTGCTGGTTGAAAGATATGAATAGAAGAAAAAGCTTGCACCAGCCGCCGCTCCTTCCTCCAGTCACATCTTAAACAAAGACAGCGGTTTGCATCTCGGACTTATTTCAGTAATGAAGATAAAGTTGGAAGTAGATGAGTGAAGGTTTTCTTTTCAGTGGCTTTAATGTGCTCCATTTGGAGTTTATTTAGTGAGAGACATATCCCACATCAGACCGTATGGATTGATGCAAATTCACCTTTTGCTGAAGTAGGTTAGCCATGCCCGTGAGATGAGCTATTGATTATCATTCTACCATGGGCTGTCACAATGGACTGTGAAATCAGTCCCGCCTACACCAAAGGTTCAACAGCCTTCAGCCTTCATACATGCATATATACATTCATTCCCTTTGTCAGTTCTTTCACAGAATGGATTCAAAAATGATCTCAATAAAAAAGTACAAGTACTTGCACAAACTAGGAGTTTATCAATTGTATTGTATTGGATTACAATTTGTTGATTGAAAATATTACATTTATTGTACAAATGTATTTATTGTACAAATTTAATTTGTACAAGCCACTGGTGCAACGATATCTTCATTTAATTATGCATGAATGTTGCATGTTAGTAACTATCATTCCTACACACAGAATAGCAAATGAAAAAAAAAATTTACACCACAGCAATTTGTGAAGTTTGCAAATACTTTGAAGATTTTATAATACATAGGAAATACTTTTTCCAATCAAAATTTCTGTGCAGTTTGAGGGAAATCACAGTGATTAATGGCCATAATGACCAATAATAAGCCTATTTGAGGGACAGTTTGAACAGTTCTGCAATCACATTTCCGACACTGTCAAAAGATTCATTACAAACAGTAGTGAGCTCATTTTACAGGAGCGAGTTTTTGACACGCTGTGGACAACTGCAGCCTTGAGTGATGCTGTGCAGTGACAGAAACAAAACTGACAGACCATCTACCTCTTACCATTCATCATGTGGGTCCATGTGGGTCCATTGTTTTCCAGAGAATTGACAAAAGTAATGCCTTTTGCCTTTAAACCGCACTGAAATGAGTGACTGTTTGACCACTTGTCTACATTTTTCCTTTTTCTTTCTCATTTGTTTCCAATCATACAGTTTAATATATTTATTCTATGAGACATTTCAGAAAGGCGGAGCAACACAATACGATCTCAAGAGTTTAGCTGGCAATGACATAAAAGAAGGAGGAGCAGCAAATCCTACATTTATATAAACTAAAGAACCAGAAAACATCTTGTATTTTTGCAATTACAGCAACAATTATACTCTTAGATCAACAGACGAAAGGCTTGTCTCCATTTTTTTCCAACAGCAATGTTTGAATGTAGGTGGAACAATTTGATGTATATCAGTGCTAGTCAACACAAATATGATTATGCATATAGCACATTTGTGCAGCTTCTAGCACCATACGGCGAGGCTAATGGGCACTGGGGCTCGTATCGACAGGCTGCATGATTGACAGCTGCACAAAGAAGCCCTGCAGTCAATTCTGAGCCTGCTGCAGCCATATTCTGTGCTGCCCCATTTACATGCCGCCATGTGGAGTAATGTGCAGCTTGGAAACCAATTTTTACCACTACGCTTGTGTAACAAATTGTATCATTAACCTATTTTAGCTTCATGAGCTGCATTGGTAAGCTAAGTACGAATATGACACAAAAATGTGAAGTGTTTCTCGAAGCCTTAAAGCTGGTAGCAGCTGGTTTTGTGCATTTTGAAGAACACGTGAGAAAGGGGCGTGTGAATGTGCACATCTACATGCATATGTGGCTATATGTGTGCCGCTATGTTAATAGTGCATCTGCTGAGAGCGTCTTCCCCACTGCTGCTGCATTTTGTCAGCCTTTGTCTTGGTCTGAGTGATTCAGTGTGGGTGAGAGCAGCTAGACGAGGCGCTCCCTGATCCCTCATGATCCTATCAGACACCTTACTGTATGTTCTACATCTTTAACTGTGTGTGTACATCTATTTCTCTGTGTGCACATGCAGGTGAGTGCAAACGCCACACTATAGGCAAAGGTGTGATGAGTGTGAATATGAATATTTGCAATAAATACAGTGGGGTGCCTCTGTAAGCGTGTGTTCATATTGTATCTGCCAAACAAAACATTTGTTTTTACTGTGAAAATCACTAAAAACAGTGATTGACCTTTTTCCCTGTGATTTAGAATGCCAATCCGTCATAAAAAATCCGACATTTGCCATTCAAGAAGCAGCATTGTGCTGATCCCATGCGTTCGCTGCAGTCCTATATACACATTTATCCGCACATTCACACAGACATTGACTACTTCTTTGTCAGAG
The DNA here is from genome assembly GCA_037367275.1 of Coranthus polyacanthus. Taxonomy (NCBI): domain Eukaryota; kingdom Metazoa; phylum Chordata; class Actinopteri; order Kurtiformes; family Apogonidae; genus Coranthus; species Coranthus polyacanthus. The sequence goes on from JAPQRN010000009.1 coordinate 18,434,759, forward strand.
AATTATGCAGACTGTGCATGTGCTGCAATAGTGGGGGTGGACCTTTAACTGGCGCCACGCTTTCCTTTGTGCACAAACTGGCCATACTCTGACTCATTTACAGACACACACACACACCCATGCGTTTCCATCACTTTAGGGAACACTGTATTGACGTGCCTTCATTTCCCAGACACTTACCATAACCTTAACCATAACTACCACATAACACTTACCTATTGCCTTACACGTCTTAAGCCTATAATGTAATGATTTCTGTTCTGGGGACCTGCATTTTGTTCACCTAAATGGAGCAGAGTGACTATAATGTGAATGTGGAGATTGATTTATGTCCCTATAATGTACATAATACTTCCACACACACATGAAATGCATTATGTATCCTCTAATGACTCTTTACTTGACCTCTCATCTTTGTGTCATATTCTAATTTATATTTGACATTTGTGCTGCCTGTAATGTATGACTTCTAATGCGATGATTTGTAATGAACAATTGAAAAACAGCTTGATGGTTTCTGGTATTAATTGTGTTCATTTGGTTGGATTATAAAATCTATTATATCTTTTATATATATATATATATATATATACATATATATTTATCCAGGAAGGCTAGCTGTGTATTAGGGCACAGCTAATGAGTATCAATAACAAACAAACAAATAAGTAAGCAAACCTCAAAATAAACGTCACACAACCTCCATGATATAAGCCATAATCATGAGTAGTATTTATCTTGTAAATTGAATTTGTTCTCTCCTCACTTTAGGGAGTATGCAGTATAGTGTAGAGAAGCAAAGAGATGATGGTTCAAAGATTGAACTCTGGTTGTTGCAGTTATCTGGTGCATGTCATAAAATCTGTGTAGTAGTAAATGTGTTATTAAGCATGCAGCCAAATTTGAATGATTAATAAAAAATTAGGTTTCACAAAGCATGAAAAAATAAGCAGTATTGACTTCTCTGAAATGCTGGGAGTGTGTCCACTGAAGGCGCTGAAACCACACCCAGTCATAGGAAAGCTGCAGCCTTTAACCAGTGTCAAACACAGTGTCCGATTCAGAGCCAGAAGACACTGACCTACCCAAGAATCAAACTCTCAATGAGCATTTTTAAGTTATCAACATGTACTACTGACGAGCATAACCTGTGATCCATTGGGACAACATGCTGCCATATTTAAGACCCTCCTCACTTCTGAAGACAAAAAACGGGACAGCAGAGAAAGGACAACCTTCGCACAGGACTAATATTACTTTTGGACCTCAGGAAATTTGGAATGATTGCAGAGGTTGTCTGTGATTTTAATCCTATGCAAATCTGCCATGTCTCTTGTGATTGTTATTTGTAAAGTAAAAATTCCACCGCAAGTTACCTACCCTATTTACTCTATGCATTTATTCTGCCTATGCTCCGCTTGTGATTATAAATGAATGTTTTAACAGAGTTTTGGACGCTAATTCAAGATCCATTCACTGAAAGAGCAAACTTTAATCCTTCAGAAAAGTAAAATGGCAAAAAATTCAACAGGCTCATCAGTTATCTAGTATCTAGTATCTAGTGTTAGCCTACTAATAGTGAGCCTTGACATCAGATCCTGGGGATAATGTGTGTAAATGTGTGCAAAAAGCAGACATTGCTTATCCCGTGCGAATGCGCTCTGTGAAACACAGACATGCAGGAGTTCATTTCTAAATCATCAGAGGTCCCCAGGTTATGCTAATCCCATGTGAATAGGGCTAAAAACATAGAAAGAGCAAGTTGCAAAGACATGGCCGAAACATTTTTCTGATAATTCTTGAAGATTCACCAAAATGTAAACAGTTCAGTATCCATCAAAAGTCAATATTGATTGGGCTTTCACACATCAAGTAGTGTGACAGCTATGTATAGAAATCTTTAGGAAGAGAGTATTTGAAGTTGAAGAGGCTGTGAGGAGGGGGAGGACACAAAGAGAGAGGAAAAGAGGTGTTATTTTTACTCCTACGTTGATACACCTATAACAGCACACAAGAGAGCTTCTCTTCTGTCTCTCAATTTGTCTCTGTCTATCCATGCATATAAGCAACACAAGTGTTTGGTTATATGCTGTTGGCGAATATCGACTAAAATGCTGTGAGCCCAAATCAGAATAAATATTGTAATGTCGTTATTGCAGCCTAGCTCTAGCGTATTGGATTTATGTGGCATATTTACACGTAAACATATGACATTTGCCTGTTTACATGACATTGACGCATGACATTTACTCATGACATTTACCTTTTTTATGTGCTACTTCACAGATAACATCAATAATATGCTGCCAACTTGAGTTTATTGGCTCCAGGTGTAGGCATTACATTTGCTCTGTGTTTGACTTGTGCGCTTTTCCAAAATGGCTCCCGCCCAATAAATACACATATGGACATGTTTAGCCTGTTAGCAAACTAACATGTCTAAAGTGTTAAGCTATCTGCACGAATTGTTTTGCTCCCCGCGTGCAGCATTAGCGCCTGTATGTACCCTCATTTTATTTTATTATTATCCAGGAGATTTACATTGATGAAGCCCATTAGGAGACTGGAAACCCACTCCTCTGCCTGTTATGATTACATAAGTTAGCCGCTATATTAACATACCCAACAATGCTAATGGGAGAGAGAAAAGAGGAGCGAGACAAGGAAAGATTTCGCTAACGCTGTAATGACGGACCGGTTGTTAAAGGGTTGTTTGAGTGCCTCCCTCATATTTACCAAATGTGGCTTTTAAGTAAAAAGAAGCATGTTGTTAAATTGGTTACCTGCGCCGTATTGTGTTTATTTCGGAGCTTTCTAAAAGGCTTTTCTTTTATTGAAATGAGTCATTTCTTGCAGTGAAGCTGGTCAATAGGTTTGCTGTCACTTCAGTGCAAACACAAAATGTCTGCCTTAAAAACAGTCTTCCACAGCTCGCTGGATTTCCTTTTTTTTTTTTTTTTGTTTTAGTTATGTGTGTTTTGTTTTAAAGATGGCCAACGATAAGATGTTGTAGCTGCCTAATGCTTACTGTTTTTGCTTTGTCTGTCAAAGCACTTTGTAAACTGCTGTTTTTAAAAGTGCTTTGAAAATTAAAATTATTATTATTATTATTATAATTCACTAAAACCCTAATATGCTAACAAGAACATAATTACTAACTGCATGATCTTACAGAACAGAAGTTACATAATGTTGGAATATATTTGGAACAAGGAGATTGACACCAGAAAAAATTGTACTTTAGTAGAGTAATCTTACATTTAGTTTTTAGTTTAAATTAGATTGTCTAGTACTATTTGAGTGACTCATATAAAGAAATCTTAAGTGAAAATCTCTCGTATTGGTTGCTGAATTAGCTTGTATTGATTACTGTGCTAGTCTGACGAAGCAATATCTTTGGTTGTGGCAAAAAATAAATAAATGGTGGTCTCTCAGTGAGTGAGGTTCACAGACGGCTGTTGTCCTGGTCTTGTGACCAAAAACAACCTGGAACTGGATCTTACAGTGTCAGTAATTTAGGATGACCATCTCACAGTGCAACCACTGCTACGACCAACAGCTACATGACAGGTATGTTGTTAAAACTACTACCCTCAAGCTTTCTTTGCAAATTTGGCATTCCACATTCTGCTCCTACTCCTGAATTCTTGTAGTTTGACTCGCATCATGGTCTGAGATCCAGTAGGTGTTATCATCGCACTACATACTGGACATACCCAAGTCGGACCAGGTTGAAGTTTACTAGGGCCAGTTCAGACCCAGGATTTGCGACGAGACGAGCTGCAGCTTGCAACTGCTTGCACCGCTCTAGTCTGCAACGTTCTGAAACGTTCAGACCAGTGCACCAAGACAAGACGACCTGTTGTTTCAATAGGAACAACTCTATGTCTAAATATGAACGAGGACAGTAATAGTGAGTTATCTACTACAGCTGCACTTGTATTTATTGAGACGGGCGAAGCAATTCTTGGAGTGGTTCTAGAGGAGTTGATGTCAGTCAAAGCACAGTCTATTGAAACAGGATTTACCGGGAAAACAGCTGATGATAACGCTGCACTTCATGGAACCACGTGAGCACGACGTTCTAAAACCAGCCTCTGGAGATTTGACAAAGTGAATCGCTGGTGACGCTATCAGCCGGCTTGAGACGAATTGAAAGCCCAGTTCCCACCGCTGCAGCCTCTACCTGTGGCGTTCTATAACAGTTTCGCCTCGTTGCGAACCTTTGGTCTGAACTGGGCTTTAGATTCATGTTGCAGAGTGTGGCTGCAATAAACTTCTAAGACTCTACAGGCTGTAGGAGCCTTTAAGAATAACAACATAATAGACACAAAATTGATAGAGCATTTTTCCAATGTACTGCACATACATTTCAGTGCATTGAATATGAGGCATATTTCTCACATTTATATGTAAATAAAGAAATTCTCCATAATCTTTTTAATAAATGGACTCCTGGTAGATCCACACTGGCATGCATGCAATAAAACGATAAATATGTAAACCGACAAAATATTTCCCAATATATCTATATATATTTCATCACATTTTCATCACATCATCATTACATTGCATGTTTTGGGTGAGCAAAAACAATCAGACAATTGTATGAACCAAAAATGATGATGGAGTCATGCTATATTGGTTTTATAGGAAATCAATTTTTCCTTGTTGATTTACACATTTACACCTCAGCTCTGAATTCTAATTCAATTCTCTTCTCTACACGGGCAGCATGAATTCTTTGATCTAGTATTGATCTTGTGTTGAAACGTGAGCGAACCGGACCACCAAGGCTGCCCAAAATCACTTTGAAATATGCATGAATAAATTAAAACATATTATCAACCAGCATGACTTGGTTTAATCCCTGTTTTAAAGAGGGGATTTATCTCAAAATTAGCTTCAAGAGCATAACTGTTCCAATTAATATTGTGCTTAAACAGTGCATATTTCAAAATATGTGCTCAGTCGTGTTAACTAAGAGGAAATCCAGCCATTATAGACCCAAAACTAGTATTAGTTCTACTGCAATTTTGCTCATATATTCATCTGGACATAAGACGGAGGGTAGAATTGGCAGGGATGAGACCTCATCACTGCTATTCATCAAGGCTCGAGTATGAACCTACGTGAGTCTCTTCACAAAGTCTCCACAGAGCGGCTGAGTCATACAGGACACACAGGAGGAAGACTTGTACAGATACATTGGGAGGATTTTAGGAAGCTGAGACCACTTTCATACCAATTAAAGATGAGGCGAGATCAACTGTAGCATCAAGTGAAGTGGATGTCGTCATCTACGTGATTGTCTCATATTCCACAGGGACATGGGCAATAAACTGCAATCATGTTGTTTTGCGTAAATTAAATTAAATACGTATGACTATTAGGTACACGTACATATATCGTTTTTATTCATATGTCTTCCACAGTATCTATGAAATGTACAGATGGTTAAATCAACAATGCGTATGTGAATATATGGTATGTGTGGAGATGTACATTTATATTTGGATTCAGACCTCTTGTTCCTCTCGCTGATTTTGACAACAGCACTTGGTTAGAGAAGGATACCAGGGCTTGGTTTGTTCAAAAACCCTGCAGAGATGTCCTAAAAAATAACTCACTCACTTTTCAATTAATATTACTGCTGAGTTAATGTTTGTGTTGAATTTTATTGCTGTAGATGTTTAAGTTGAGCTTTAATCTACATCAGTGCATCATATTCTATAAGATCATCATATCTTTGTAACGTTGCCATCCTGTGAGAAACACATATCTCTAAAAACTTTTCCTAAGCTCAGAAAAACAGGCCTTTTTGCAGCTTTGTAAAAACATTTGAAGGTAATCCAAAAGGGTTTTTTCATAACTAAAGCTGTCAGACGAAACACATTGTTTCTGAGATGTAGTGGAGTAGAAGTATAACATTGCATAAAATGTAAATACTAAAATAATAATAAAATACAATGACCAATGATAATTAATGCCCCCAGTTACATTCCACCACTGCAAAAGGGACCCTGAATAGTACAGGCACATGCAGTTGACATAGAGCAGAAATGCACCCTGTGCTCACACTAAAAGGTTTTTTGGTCGTTTCAGACATTTGACTCAGTAATGACATAAACACATGACCTCAGCACATGAAGATTATTGGGTGTCTGGTTAAAGCTGCAGGAGGCAAAATTAGGGGAAACAAATGCCTGAATTTGTAAATATACACCTTCCTTCTGCAGTTCTGTCCTGTCAGTCCAAATATGAATATAATATCCAAAATAAACATGGACACCATGTAACAAGTGAAGACTCTTTTCCAGGCTTCTGTGTCGAGCCATGGAGTAGAGCAGCGGAGTCGCATCTGACTGAATGTGAACAGGTAATTACAGCTGTCAGTCACGTATTTAACCTGCTCCTACCTGTCTGAAAAGTCCACAGAAGTTGGTAGAATTCTTGTTTCCTCTCAGACCGCTTGAATTACAATATGCTGAAAGGTAATTACAGAATTGTTGCCCAGTGATGCCAAAAAACTATCAAGCACTGCAGCTTAAACATAAAATATTGTCACTACATTTAGGGTACGTGCCCTTTAAATAACTTATCAATTTTGGACAACAAAGTAGTTTAATAAATTATGACTACACTGGAAGGACTGTGTTGTATCACTGGGAAGATAGTGTGACCACATCCAGTGTCATAATGTTGGCAGTGAAACACAGAGAATTGCATCAGCTGGACTCATTTCACATGTAGACCCTGGGCTGAACTGACCCAGCCCTTAACAAGAACTCATTACTCCCCATCAATATTACCAGTGTTTGAAACTTCCCATCAGTGTTGCATTACAGCTGCGGATGCAAAAGCGAAACCGCTCGTGTGTGCTCACGTTTTGTGATGAACCCCCCTCCTCTAAGACTGCAGGTGGAACTTTCCTGTATCTCTGAGTCTCCATCGTCATTAATATGACAGCCACCAGACACCAGCTGTCCACTTGTCATCTCCTTTACCTCCTTACCTACCGGTGAGTCAGCCTCCCCTCTCAGCCTGGATCTTTTCATCTCTCTTACTGTGTCTTAGCACAATGCTTCTGCTTGTGCATATTTTATCATTATCAGTCATTCGGCGCAATTCAGCCTGAAGCTTGTGATCAATGTAATTCTCATAAGAAATATCAGCATCGTCACGATTGTCATCATCAGCATAATCGGCATCATCAGCAGCAACAAAAACACCATCCATTAGTCAGATCGCTGTGCCTATCAAGCTGAAAAGTACAGTTTGATCAATTTGGCCTTTGTGTAATTAAATAAATGTACCACTTACTCATCCTCTCAGGAGAATGACAGCATTGTCCTGTAATGACATTTGTAAAGCGTCCAGATGGGTCAACAACAGGCTGAGATACAGCTAGAGCTCCAGTCCACTTATGTTTCATGTCAACATCTGTCTATCTCTACAGATTAGTGTGTGATGAGGAAGAGATAACAGAAAAGTACCACCTACAACATTAAAACATATAAAATAAAATAAAAAGTTGTAATTTGACCTATCAGCAATAAGAAAAGCTAAATCTAACGATATAACGGGTGACTGGCAAGCTACTGTATCGCTGCCAGTTTTCAATCTTTAGGGTTATCTCAGTGGAGGAAAAAGTCTCATAATGTTTGGCTGGACTACTGCACTGTTATTTGTCTTTAAGCCAAGAGTTTGATGAACGGGTGGTGGAAAGACGTGTCAGAAAGTTTTATTCAAAGAAAACACGAGTACTTCTGTAATCATACTTGCTTTTACTGAACATGTTTATTGATACGACTGGAATTACATTACTTGCCAACACTTTTCTACACTAGGAGGATCAGAAAGTGACTTTTTGTAACAAAGTAAGAAGGTTCCAATTTAGTGACAAGCTAACAGAGAATTATCACTGTGCATCTACTTGCCGAAGCAGTGAACAGCTGTTTTCATTTAAAAAGCTGTAATAAACCCAGTGTACACTTTGTGCCTATAGCTTACAAGCAAACAGACAAAGTTAGCAACTTTACGTTGAATATAATGAAGACCGAGCAGCTAAAAAGCAGGATATTTCTCTGAGGAGTCAGTGAAGATTTACACAGAGCTAAAAGTGGGCTCCAGATTATCAGGTCACTAGAAGTACAGCTTATGCGTCAACTGCTTTCTAACTCATTTGCCATAATTATTTCATCTGCTGATAATATGTTATGGCTGTGTTTACAGCTTCTTGTGCTGCCAGCAAGTATTTAAAAAATCATGAAGGTGATCCACTGCAAAAGCCACACTGTAGGTAAACTGAGAAGCTTACGATCCTGTTAATGTTGAGATTAGAACAGAAGGAGCTATCAGCTTTGTATAAAACCTGCTGTTGGCTAAACCTCAGATCCTGATATACTGCCTCTACTGTCCATGTGCATTATTTATGATTTCTCAGAACAACATTTACAGGATACACGGGTGAACCACCTCGGAGAATTATCAGAACTTAAGCCTCTGATAGACACACGCTTATTCCATGCTGTGAACACTTAACCCGTGGTATGTTTTCTAAATTTTGCAATTCAACACAACTGATACATGTGTTAATAATTAACGGGACATAAAAGGGTCTTACATATATTGTGTTTTAATTTTAATTCAATTACTGCCATTCAGGCTTCATAGAAGCTTGAACATCTTGCCGCAGAATCCTTTGTACACATATGAAAACCGCAAATGAAAGAACACTGTCCTGTGTCCCAGATAAGATTACACAGTGTGTGTATAAATACCAGAACAATTAACTGTTCACTGAGCAAATCAATTTTAGAGAGTAAAGCAAAGGCTTTTAGTGATGTACTGTAAGTGCTGAATAAATATTTGAGTCATTAATTACACCAACTGCACTCCTTCTGTACTCTTTTCTGTATAATCAGTGAAATCACATATTTGCATGTTAAACATACAGGCTACACATTAGTGATAACTAATTGGTATTTTTCCCTACGTATAAAAAGGCAGGTAGCTTTTTTTATACCGCACCGAAAAAGCACCACAAAGAGAACACACACTTTTTAAGACACGTTATTTCGTTATTTTAACAGCAGCTGCAGCAATCAGTGTCATTCAGTGACTCGGGGATATTTTGCATTTTGCTGTTTCATCCTTGAAAGTGCATCAAGAAACACCATGGAAACAATCAATCAAGTCTGGCAACACACAGCGCTGCAAATTACCCCACTGTGAAGCACAGTGCATTTGACTGCATCTGTATTTTTCATGATCTAAACTGTCAGTTCATTTGAGAGAGACGACATCTCGCGTCCCATCCTCCTGCTAATTCTACTGGAGCTCTGTGTATGGATTGAAAAAAAATACTGTGACAAAATCACACATTGGAAATGAATAAATCTCTCAGATATCAACGAAGACAGATGCTGCTTATTATTTGCATTATTTTACTCATGCAGAAGGTCAAAATGTAAAGAAACCACATTGCAATCTATCAAATGACACATTTTTTTTTTTTTCTCATTGGCGTTGTACGGGAAACTGACGGACACAAAGTTGATCTGCAGAGTCATTGCAGGCATCGCAGATCAAATCTTACCTCTCCTGCTCTGCTCTATAATATTATCTACCATATTAAAGGAATACTACATGTACATTTTATTAAGGTATTTCCCTTGGTGTTTTGTTTCATCTGTTTGGAGCGGCGAAGCTCGCTCGGGTCTGTGTGATTTCTGCAGACATGAACGTTGGGTCTGTGTGGGTCTGACTGACTGACTGGCACTGAGAAAACGGCTGAATCACTGGACCATGACTGTGGGCCAGACACGTGCTCGGAAACACACACACACATTCTCACACACGGCTCTGCAGACTCTAGTAATTCTTAAATCCATAGAACATCAGTCCATGTAAGATATTATAGAGACAGATTGTATACAAATCATATATATTTTTCAGTATATATAGTTAGATTTTATTCTTGTCATCACTTCATCTTGTTAGTTCATGGAAAAATGTGGTTATTTCCCAAGAGGAAACCCTTTGAATTAGCTGAAGATGAACATTGTCGTAAACTGACAACTGGGGTGATTTTATAATGTCATGAAAAGTTGAACAATACAGTGTAAAAAGATCCAGTTAATATGCATTCTATCATAAATTCTAAAAGAAACAGTGACTGTTTTACGTGACTTGATTAAGTGTATATGATATGATAATATAGATTAAATATCCTGTAGTTTTATATAAGATATTTGCAAAAACAAATACAATATGTTGTAGAGGAGTCCTGACTTCATTAGCTTTTCTATCCACATAGTGTAGAAATACTAATGTGGAACCTCAATATATCGAGAAAAAGGTTACTCAAGATGTCTAATGTTTGCCCTCAGCCAAAATATCCAGTCTTGTCCATGTCTTCGGGTTGTGACTAAATCAATATCAATCTGTTAAACTTAAATTAATCATCATCTTTCTGATCAGTTTGTTTTCAATAAGTTATTTGATGTGATAAAAATGGGTGACTGACAGCTGCGATGGCCAGTCGGAGTCCAGAATCCATCAGAAACATGGTCCAATCAGGCAGGCAGACGTGACGTCCATCCTTATAAACAGTCTATGTCCTAAGTTAGACAACATGAGGCCAGTTTATACCACTAGGGAAGAGTGAAGCCAAAACCCCATGTGTAGGGGAGCTGCCATGTTGCTTTTTGCCCAATAGAGATGCGTCTGACAGCTGTCAATCATCCAAAAGACCTGTGATTGGCCAGAGTCCCCCATCATCGTCTGGATTTTGTAAAGGCTTAAAACTGCCGCAGAAGCTTAGTTTACCCACAGACCACTTGAATTACAATATGCTGAAAGGTTATTATGGAATTTTTTCTCCAGTGACACCAAAAAACCTTTAAATGCCAATAAAAGACATCGCAACCATACAAAGCCTGGTGTCTGATGAGCTGCAGTAATTCATCAACTTCTGTTTTTACAAATCAATAAACCAGTATACTGTGACAGAAAACAAAAGCCAGACCTCTTTGCTTTTTTATCACACATAATTCATAGAAATATACAGGACAGACTGCGTTTGTGAACATACATGTGACAGATGTTTATAGTAGCAACACCCTCCATCCGCCATCATCGCAAAGCCGAAAATCAAAAGGCTAATCATCAGCAGTAAAAAGCCAGAGAGAGTGGAGAGAGGATCGGGGAGACGGTGGGAGAAGAGAGACAAGAAAAGGGTTGGTTTATAGAGAGAAAACACTGAGGAATGAGGGGTAGAAAGAAGACAGGGAGATCCAGAAAGAGGGAGACACAAAGAGATGAGGGGGAGGTGCAGCAGACTATAGGCTAAAACCGACTGCGGTGTTTAATTGCTGTAAAATAGGCTGTAAGCTTCTCTTCCCACCTACTCTTAGCGTTGTTAATATGCTGTTAGCCTCTCCTCCTCCTCCTCCTCACTGCCAGTCCCCTGACACTGACACACACACATGCACATCAACCTACTTACAGTACATACAACTGCTAATGCACACACTCATATTGTAGTAGTGACATGGACAAAAAAGGGGATGTAGAACAGACATTTGTGGAAAGCAAAAAGGGTCACTTGCTCTGTTTTTTTTTTTTTTTTTTGTTTGGCATATGCGGGTGCACGTTGATCCAGCAATAAGCAGCTGTGGGTTTGAGAAGCTCTGACAAGTTTGGACTGTTCGGTGAGAAGGCTGTTGCCTGGCTAAGAGCGGCCGTTATGCAACAAAGCCAGTTGCTGCCTCACTTGTCTACATCCACCTAAAGTCTCCTTTAGTTGCCCTCCTTCCCCCTAACTCCCCCAAACCTCCCCCCTCC
>JAPQRN010000009.1:18460918-18475371 GCA_037367275.1 Coranthus polyacanthus
GAATAAAACATAACCACTAGGGAAATAAAAAAGTATACAGCATGTCACACAGTGTGCAGTATTTGTGAGGTGTTGTGGAGCTCTATTTTATATTTTATTTCTCCATGTATTTAGAGAAAATGTTGATTCATGTGTGTAAATCAAGAAAATACAGTTAAATAACAAACATTGTATTATATGGCTTGAGTATTATTGTGACTTTAGAGCTGGTTTGTACATATAGCTGAGCACATGCCACTTCAATAGCTTATTTTATGAATTTATTTGTCAGGGACCATGCACAGAAGAGTTGCATTGTATCAGATTTAGATAAGAGCCTATTTCCATGTGCAGCCTGTGGGCAGGTATGCACAATAGTAAGTATAAAATACAAATACAGATGTGGTGGAGAGGTGCACTCTGGATGAGGTGGAGGACATGGTGGATAATTCAGATCATCCTCTTCACCATATTCTAACCAATCTGAGAAGCAGCTGCAGTGGACAACTCGCTTCACTATGATGCAGGACTAAACATCATAGAAAATGTATCAGACTGTACAACCCCTCAGTCGATGTCGGACAGACTGAAAAGGACAACTACTTTGACTACTTTACTGTCATTGTGACTTCATTGACTACGTATATTTCTAATTACTACTATGACTACTTTGTAAATAATGAACTGGGTACTTGTTTTTATTTTATTTAGAACTATTGGACAAGTGAGGATATAGCTCATCTCATATCCAATACATAACACACACATAAGACAAAAAGGAATAATACACACAACCAGGTTGTCATTTAGAAATTGGGGGCAACAATTCACATCCCATTCGGTATTCCAGATATGTACATATACTGCAGCATAACCAAAATCTCAGCACATTTTCTATAATTTCAACAAATCGTAATAGATATTAAATATAAAATCAGAAACCTTTTGGGCCACAGGGGATTTTTAACTGCACTTCCACAAAAGCGGCCACTGTGGAAATGGTGAAGTATCCTTATCATGGATGTAGACAACCAAGACAGTCGTTAGCTTATAGAAATGGAATTACGTAATGCTGCTTTTCCACTGGCCTTGACTCTGCCCAGCCTTTTTGGAGTTTCAATTATGTGAGAGCAGGGACCAGGTTTACCGAGGTTCCAAGAGAGCTGAAGTGTAATTAAACATGAGAAATAAATCATGAACATCACAGATTGGTCAAACCAGAATCATCACTGCGTCAGTATGTACGTGTGTCATCGTGTTGCAACGCGAGACACCAATCCAAGCTAGAAGGAAATCTCCAAAAACGTTGGAGCAAATTTTCAAGGAGGCTCTATCTTGATAAACTACATTTTATTTCTGTAGCTGCACAACATGTTCCAAGTCCAGTAAAGTCTAGGTGAGTTGAGCTGATACCGTCAGTACAAAGAATGAGCTTCAGACAGAAACAGACACAAACACAAACTTCATGCAAGCACACAAGCATGTTCGATCCTTACATATTGAAGCTTTAACAGTAGAACTGTTTGAATTGTAACAGGGATAACAAAAATATTAGTATAAAAAATACCAAATGTAAGCACTGAACACTTTAAACCAACCAAGTTTAAACCTTAGCAGCAAAATAATGTTATATATAAAATAAAGTTGAAATTATATCATTCTGGCCTGTGTCTGATTTTTCATGCAAAAACCAGTCCATGCAACAGAAATAGGCTGTTTTAGGTAAGAGCTTCTCGTTTTGTCCAGAATTACATTGTTCTGTGTAACGTTCACTCTCCTCCGTGTTTGTTTGTTTGTGTTGCTTTCATGCAAATTTCCTGCCTGCATCCATGTGGAAGAAGATAAATCAGCTTCCAAATGGCAAAAATATTGCAGTAAAGAGTGTGATTTGTGACCCAATGGAAATAAATGATGGAGCGCAATTTGTTTTCTATTGATATATCATCATATTGCACAGCCCTATAATTTTTATGAGCACGTTTAATACAGACTTTAAAATACTTTCTGCTGACACATATTCAAATATTTTTATTCGTTTATTTTTTGAGTGATTGTGTTCTTTGATTGGAGGAATGACGAGCACTCGTACTGTTCGTAAGGAGGCTTATTGTGTTCAGATGTCCTCTCAGTGTGTGTGTGTGTGTGTGTGTGTGTGTGTGTGTGCTCAGGGCCAGAGTGGGGTCAAAAAAGTGTCCAGTAACATGTCTCATTGTTTAAACTGGGAATTCTCACAGTCGAGTAAAAATCCCCCCAGATACCAGGCTGCAGGCGCAGTTTAAGGAATGACTCATCTGTGTCTGTGTGTGTGTATCACTGTGTCTCTGTTCACCAGTGCATGTGCCTTGGTGTCTGAACTTGTGTCTGTGCTGGTGTGGGTGGCTGGGTACTTTTCTTTCTCTCTGTTGGTGGATTGTCGCCCCTTGTCTGAATCACAGCTCAATACTTGCAGTGTCGGGGTTGCGACATAGAAAACCACACAGCTATTAAATATGGACACTGACTCACTGGCACAGCAAATTAATAAAGTCTGGAGCACACACACACACACACACATGCACACACACAGACACACACAGCTGAGAGTGCTCAAACATTGATGTCTGCAGCTGCTATTTCATTTCCAGTGGCAATATCCTTGGTGCAACAGCATCTTGTATGTTTGCAGGTTTAAAGGAACTCAGCAGCTGTCAACAGGTCTCCTGTCAGTCTATTTGCCTCTTCCTGCCGAGGTTAATGGTGCATGTGCACTTTTTACAGCATCGCCTGGCTGCAAATGCATTCACACCTGTGTAAAGGGAAGCCAGCAGAGTGGAATTTTAGTCAGACAAATGTTTCTTAGTGTCAGACAATAACAAAATGATCACGTTGGTTCAGATAACTTTGTACTTTCGGTACACAACAAGCACTGACAGCAGATTGTGTTCCATGGTGCATGGATGAAAATTCACAAAGTCTCGACAATGTCAATGTCACTAGTTGTGTTTCCATCCAGCTTTATTTGCATTTTTAATTTGCGCATTAAAAAAACCTTTGTGCAAAGGTCAAAATAAAAAAATTAAAAAAAGATATATTGCAAAAAATGTTTTTACACTTGGGAGAGATGGAAAATGGCTTATCAATAAAAGGAAAATGCATATAAGTGCAATGATTTAGCGAACAATTGTGTGTGTCTGCATGTGTGGTACAATAAGGAGACTAAAACGTTCACTGAATTAATATAAAAAATGACAAATTTGATGGAAAACCACAAAGAAGCATCACTATGTATGAAGAGCTGCAGAAACAAATGCTAGACCAAGACCAAGAGAAACAATGGAAGAGTTTTAAGTAGCGTCATAAGATCCAGACCAGCAGTTTCATCGATCATCTACTGTATCATCTATCATATATCAACTCCTCAATCAACAGCCTGGCGAGAATGTGATTGTATGAAATATTACATCTAACTGGCAAAGTATTAAACCATGATGATGAGGATGATGATCCAAAGATCCAGATCTTAATATTTGCACAGTGGATGGAAATGTGCATAAATTAGCATTTTGTTTACCTTTTGTAACTGAAGCCGTTATATCGCTCTCTTCAAAGCCACCAGATTCCTCTGACAAAGACAGTAATTTTATCTTAGAGACCTGTTGCCTTGATCAGTTGTTTAGTTTATTTGCGTAATTGTGCGAGTTTGATGTTTTAACCCATTCGTTTCTGACACAAACTAACACATGTAGCATTAACGTACACTGACATTTATGTTTAAGGTGAGCCTTTTGTGGCTGAAGTACATTTTGCTGTTTCTCGTATCCACAGCAGTACATCGTTTAGTTTCTGTGCTGATACTCTTCACACCTCTTACCTCACACAACCCCGCTTCAAAAAGTCATAACTAATCCTTTAAAGTCACTTTGTAGCATTTAAAAATCTATCGCCTTTGTTACCTAAGAGGTATCAAACAGAAGAAAGGTGATAACTGACCTCTTACATTTTTCACATTTTTTGTACAGACACAAAACAGTGACATTGGATTCTCAAATAACAGCATTCTGACACATGGAAGAGGATGATTGTGCCATTAAGCAGTAGGTAGCCATAAAATAGAATCTGTTAGCTGCTTTAATTACAGGGACATTCACCTAAAAGGAGGCTTTATGCATCTGTATAGCTGCAATTTTGATTGAAGTTTCAGTCTTTTGTGTTGATTATCAAACATCTGTGTCTAAAACCTTCCAATGTTGTTATAGTACTTGAATCTATTTCAAATAGAAGCTTTTATGTTATGTAAAACAATGTCTATACAATCTAATAACTTGACAAAATGTAACACATTTTCACCTCATTATTTAATAACACTGCCATTTTCCAACAATCTGCCACATTTTGTAATACACAGTTTGAACACTATATGTAATAAATGTCTCCATATTTTGTAAACAGTTATTACAAAATACATGAGTTGAAAGAGTAACAATAAGGTGCGTTATGTAATAACCAACCAAACTGCATAGTCACATAAAAGTCACATAAAAGCAGCAATAAGATCTAATTTTATCATATTTATCTGACAAATACAGCCAAATTAAGGTACTTCATGTCAAAAGCCAACCTGGAAAAAATACATTTTATTTCTAAAAGGGTTGACTACTGCAGGGATCCCTAAAAAGACCATCCACAAGCTTCAGCCTATTTAAAATGCAGCGGCTAAAAGTGTGCAAAATATATTACATTTTGTCGAGCTATTACATATTGCAGTGTATTCACATAATGCGTCGTTACACCAGTAATTATCTCTATTAGCCGCTAAGTGCAACCTTACCTGGAAACAAAATGAAAATTCGTTATCCAAAGGGTTCACTTAAATGCATGCTACATTTCATCAATCTGGCATCCGTCCTTCAGGGTCAACTTCTGAACTTTTCAGCCTGATGTTCATCTAAAGGAGGCAGGTAAGGGTTTTCCATCTGCAGTCTGTAATGAGTGACTCACAAATCATTGTGACACACACCAGATTGTCCTTGACCTTGATTACATTTTGTGTTTTAAAATAACCTCACAAAAATGTCTGCGCTCCTGTGCGCGATAAGTTAGTTATAGCTTGATTTATGTTGATGAAAATAGCGTATGTAGATAAATACGACCAATTGTACCAAAGCGGAAACACAAGCAAGACTTGACTTTAGGGTTTCTTGCCATGGTAAGAAAATTGAAAATGATCATACCGTGTACATTTGCTTATTGAAACAAGAACCGTACATTCAGTAAGATGCGTCCACCATCCTTTCATTATAATCGTAAATCTTGAGTTATGGCCCAAAATGTGTTTTATGAGCCCACAGTGACCTTGACCAAATTCTAATGAGTTCATCCTTGAGTCCAAGTGAACACTCACAGTTTAATTTATTAAAGTTTAACACGGCAGGATACAGCAGAATAAAAACTCAATGTTTGAAAAGTGGATCCTGAAAAGAGTCAAACATAACAACGTCATAATCACAAGCATAAAATTCAGACCTAACACTACAAATAGAAAAATGTTCCTGAGATATTGCATCTACAAAAGTGAAGTTGATTTTTGAGCTTTGGGATATAAAATGTCATTACAACATCATATCAAATCTTCTTCATATTTGGTGAATAAATCCTTGTGTTACTGCCAAAAATCAGTTGTGTGAGGTGATGGCAAACCAAAGCCTTGACGTTTGAGATATGAGGTCACAGTGACCTTCATCTTGTGAGTTCATCCTTGAGTCCATGTGAATTTTTGTACCACATTTTAAGTTGTTGCGATATCATACGTTAAATGTAATGGGGACCAATGGGCCGACCGACAGACTTTATAGACGCAGAGACGCATCTCAAAAAAATGCAACCAGATGTTGACTCTCACCTGTGAATTTTCTTCAACTCTACCCGTCAGACTTGTCAAGATACACGCCTCCATTTTCTGTCCTTCAAAAAAGAGATGTACAGCTTCTTATTTTTTTTATTTATTTAATTTATTTTAAAAACCCCCTGTTTCCATTAGTACACGGGTACTTGCAAATGTTAATAATAATTGTGTAACACTGTATCGCGAAACCATGAATCCAACATTCTCTGGGACAGTTATTGTGCCATGAAAATCTCATACTGTTTCAACCCTACTTCTCATCCACAACGGTGCTTCATTAATCTGTATCTTCATAAAAACAAAAGACATGACTGGTTCCCTTTTGAACGTATCACGGAGACAACCGGTTCACCTGCTGTGGAGTCAGCGGGGTGTTTTGTCGAGGGCTGGACAGTCTGCTCTGCAGTCGGGGGTTGCAGTGGATGTCGTCAGAGCTGAGCAGCCTCTGCCTCCATCAGGAGAAGAAGATCTTATCCCGACATCAAAGATCACTTTGACTCCTGGCAACAGCAAGCTCTGTGGTTTAGAAATCCATTTTTTTTATTCGTTAGTTTGCATCTGTGTAGTTTATGAACGTCAGTACATTTTGAATGACCTGATTTATAATTCTGGGGCTAAGATTTTTGTCCTTGGAATAAATTCACAAAGCATTCACACACTTAAAAGCAGCATCTAAATGTGTGAGTAGATTAAATTGCAATTGGCAGAATGGTAACCTCCTGCGGTCCTCATCAGCCTGTTGTGTCTGAAGGATTTTGATCTGGAGGAGCAGCAATCAAAGGCTGAACAGGGTTTCATGTAATTGGGAAAGTTATGAGCAGCGTGTAGCTCTGTGTCCATTGAAAATGAGTCCTTTCATTTATTTTTTTTCTAGTTGTTTATCACTCCTGTGTTTTAAACTGCTGGGGTTCCTGTTAAAGTTAAATTGTTCCACACTGATTTCAGATGAGTGTTGATGAGGGTTAAATACAACATTAGGAAGGCAGCTTTTCGTCAGTGCTGGAATACTCCATGCTAGACTGCATTCAATGAGCTCCATCATCACCATCATTTAAAACAGATTTAAAAACATTTCTTTTTGTGTCTGACTGCATTTGGTTGTTTACTGGTTTTAGGACTCTGTCTGCACATTGGAAATGTTCTTTAACATTTTAAGAACGACATGTTTTACTTGCTTAGAGTTTTCTGTATTTTGTGACATGTGCACTACAACACTTGAAACATCTGAATTTATTTTACTGCCATGTTGCAACCGAACATTCACCAAACTTCAATTTCAAAAACAGAAGTAATTGTTGTTGTCAAGTGTCATTTTTTTGTAACAGTCACTTGATTAAGTATATGTCAGTAGTTACTCCAGCCCAAACTGGAGTTACTATTTACACACATTAAATGTGGATATACAGCAGAAGAAATGCAACAGGAGACAAGCATCTATGAATGTAAGTACATAAAACTCTTACGGCGTACTCTTCCAGTTTGAATGTTCCTGAGCAAATAAGCAACTTAACGCTAGGTAGCAATGAACACCGGTAATTAATATGAACAGTCTCTTTACACTACACGCTGTACACTGCATTAATGTTCACATGCACAATAGTGCACTGTATACTGCTGTAACATAGTATCGAGTATGTGATTCCGAACACGGCACAGAAGTAGAAGGAAAACTTCTAGCCTGCCTTTAAAAAATACCAACTATCACCTTTAAAGTTTGTTAAAGGAGCTATATGTAGTATTTCTCATTTAAAATATTCAAAAGTAACCTAACAGTTGGCTTATAGTGGTTGGACGAGGTGAGGTGAGAACTGGTAATAACTGTCAGAGTCAAAGTGACAAAGTGATAAATATAGCGTTGGTGTTATTTTCACCACTAACACAGCTCTAACGTAAAAGAATTAAGTTTGATGCTCAAATCACAATGTTTCTTCTCCACTGGTGAGTTTGATTATGAAGCATATGAAGGTATAAAGTTACTATGCTATGTTATTATGTTTGCTGCTGTTTGTTGATCCACGGTTCAGACTAAACTGTGACAGTTCTGACCTTGTTTGGACAATTCAAAACAGATCTATATGCAGCTATTGATGACACAAACCGTACGGAAAACGGAGGTGATTTATGGTTTTAATGTGGCTGTTTTCTGTCTAAAAACAGAGCTGAGCTAACAGAGCTGTAATGTAAACTATCGACTGACGCAGCACGTGAAGATTGTAAGACGCTGTTATTTTGAGTTTTGGTTCTAAGGAGAAAACTCGATGATACCATAATACATGTGCATAAACAATGAGTTTCACACTTTATTCACTGAGTGACACAGTGTGTGGAGATGTAGCGTTAATTCGCTGGTGGTTTTGGTGGCCTGGTAAGTGACCTCCCTGTTGATAGTTTGGAATACACTACATATAACTCTGTTAAAGCTTGTTTTTGTACTTAATACAAAATGAAACAGGAGCAGTAGCTTCAGGCTCCACCTCATGACTCCACGTTGCATTTAACACAGGCATGAGGATCTTATCGATCTTCTCCGTCGATTTATAAGAGTAATTCTTTATCAGTGCTACCTGACTGCTTTTCCTTTTACCTGCTACACACCTGCCCGTCTATCAGTCATCAGCCAGCATCCATGCTTTCATGTGGGACTCCCCTGGTTGCTATGGCAACTCTGCTTGGGGGCTCTCAGTGCGCCTCACCTGAGCAGTTCCAGACTGACGGACAGAGACAAACAAACAGACAGGCAGACATGCTGCGGGCAGGTGAATATCATCATCATCATCATCATCATTATCACCGTCACAGAGATATCACCATGGAGACCCACGTGTAGGTGGGTGTGTCGTCGTGGGTGTCTGAGAGCGCTGCCTCGCCTGGCAGATGCTAGAGTGTGTGACTACACACCTCCTCACCTATACAATATCATCGCCATCATGTATTATGGATTTCCCTCCCCCTTTTGTTCGCGCTCCCCTGCTGTCGATCGTAGTCGCGGGGTATTTTTAGGCGTGTATTTCTGTTTTCTCTCCCCGCTTGCACATAACCTGACATAGTCAGCTTCACATTGATTTCTCTCCTCTTCCCTCTCTGTCTTCTACACTCCCCCCTCCACCTCTTTTCAGCATTTCCCTCTCCATTTCTTCTCTTTAGATTTCCCTCCATCTGTTTTCCTCTGCCACCATCCTTTATCCATTCTCTCCGCTTCTGGCAGTCTTTCCAACACTCTTCCTTTTCTTCTATTTATCTCCGCCTTTCTCTCTCCTTCCTCTGCTTTCATATTCCCCGTGCCATGTCACAGCAGCTGAGGCCTGCCATGAGCAGAATATGTGGGTACCTGTGTGTGTGTGTATATATATATATATATATATATATATGTGTGTGTGTGTGTGTGTGTGTGTGTGTGTGTGTGTGTGTGTGTGTGTGATAATTTTCAAAGATACAAGCAGTCCTGTGGGGTGGGAGGCACAAACAACATCCGCAGGGCAACAAACAGTATTTTTCCACTGGTGCTAAAACACATTGCCATTCGGAGAAGAAAGGATGGATGTGGAGGGGTGGGGGTGGGGGTGGCAGAGGGAAAATGTAAGAAAATAAAAAAGCGTATAGAAATAGAGAAGGAAAAAGAGAGGGACCCCTGGATGGTGTTAAAAATACATCTCTGTTCCAGATGCTTTTTATGCCACTCTTAATTCTTGCTTTGCCTGCCTGCTCTCAGGTTTTTGTAGCGCTTTTGAAACTGTAAAATCCCACCCAGGATGGCCTCTGGATAATTTAGTCTCTTTTCATACTGCAACAGTCAGCACAAGACTAGACTACAGCTATATTGATGTCTGTACATGTTGAAAGGGGAAAAAATCCATCCAGCAACACTTTAACACAAGAGGAAACAGCCTTTAGGGATGCACCTTGCATTTTTTGCTTGTTCTCGTTGGATGATACATTGAGTTATCCCAACTATCTACATCATTTTTTGGTTCAACTCCTGGAATCAGAAAGCAAAGATCTGTTCTAGTGATGTGCCATATGATTTCCTTTCTGACCCCATACCGAGTAAAAGACAGCCGATACTCATAGATTCAAGATCGACTCTCTGCCACTTCACAGGTTTGAAAATAATATTACCACTGAGAAATAATTGATTGAATTAATGTGAGGTGAACTCGAAATCTGGAAGGAAATCTTACCCTAAACTGCAGTCCTGATATTTATATAGCTTTTTAGTGTAGCATTTATTTATTTCATTACTTACTTGATAACAGTATTTATTCATTTCTGTGGCATATTTACTTATGTCAATTTGATTAAATTACATTCCACATAAAAATCCTGAATCCTAGATAGAGCTATAGTTCACATATGACTATAACAGGAAGGAGAAGAAGTTTCTATCAACCAGGTTTTATTTAGACTAGATGCACATTTCCCCCAAATTGCAGAGATTAGATATCGATCTGTTAATATTCGACTCGATCCTGAAACAAGAAACATTGGGATCTGAAGTATCAATATTTCAGCATCGATGCACACACCACTAGTTTTTTCTAGATGAACCCTTTTGCCGCCTGGACATTTACGAAGAAATCACTTGAAATAGAAGCAAATATTCCTCACCAACCCAAAGAAACTAGACAGCAATGCAGCCCAAGACAAATGCAGTATTTTAGCTAATCTCATTTGTACACATTTCTGGCTCAAACAACTGATAAACCAAGTAAAACAAATACATTCAAGTTACTCTCTCCCTCTTGTCTTTTGTACACTTTACTTTGACTTTGCAGTCTAAAAAGGAGACAAACTCAAGCATTCTATAAAATACAAAGTAACTTTAAAACAAAGCAAACATTGTGATGTAATGTGACAGTACATACAGTATATGTTCACTTGAATTATTTGGGATCTTGAATCTGTCGTGTAGTACATTATATCACAATATTAAACACTGCTATTTACAATTTAATGTATGTTTATTTTGTCAGAAATGTAATGTTCACAGACAAACACACAGAGGAATATCAGCATACTGTATGACCATCCAAAACTCAAAACAGTAGATGCCTTAACGTTTGACAATGTTCATTCACTATCTATATAATATATATTTATATATGGTCAACACAGCTCTATGTGTGTGTGCATGTGTGTACGTGCACCAAACTAAACAGTGGTGCTGGAAAAATATCCAATGTATTATCACAACTGTATAAAAAAAGTGTCAAGGGAAAGACGTGACTACAATAGTACAGAATGTCATAACCTTTATCTGCTGTAAAAGTCCCAACTAAAAGCAGCCAAACCCCTGTCCTTTTTCTGGACATTTTTAAATGTCACTCAGGAAAATGAGATAAGGCTGAACGAAGAAAAGTAACAAAAATATAAATAACTGGAATGCATTAAACATCCAGTTACTTATACTTAAACTGTAGATTTTTCTATATCCCTGCAGGTAAGTCTTTTAGAATATAGCATCAAATCTGGTGTTTTTTTTAATGGAAGAATCCTTTCACTGTCAACTTGCTGCTGGCTGCTTTTCTGGCTCTTCTGAACAATACATTTTGTCGCAGCTGCTCCCTGAATTTAACAGCGTGAAACTACTGGCTGTCATTTCTGTTATGCTGCTTATGCATCCACCTACACTACAACAGAAGACACTGTAAGATGGAGATTCCTGAGTGGGATCATTCCTGCTTTTTTCGAAAGATACAGCTCCATCAGTCAGTTTGGCAGAACAACACCTCATCACCAGTGTCTGGATTTCATCGGGGGATGGACCCCAGTGTCAGCTGTCAAGAGCACAGCTTCTGTTTTCTTCTTCTCTGCAGTAGCTTCTTGTTCATAATCGGGATAGATTTCAAGATTTTCTTGTTGACTTTTAAGGCTTTGCATGAGCAGGCCTCTAATTATATCAAGGATCTACTAACCCAGTGTTAGCCTGGGCACCTTCTTGGTCTTTTTGTCAGTACCAGAGCCTGTATGGTGATCACAGGCAGGCCCCAAACTCTGGAACAATTTACCCGTTGAGATTAGGACACAGGAGATGCCATGTTGCTTGTGTGACGCAGGTTGCAGCCAGAGAGGATGTCACGTTCGCCTGCCTGATTGGTTTGCAGCCATGTCTTTGACAGATTCATTGTTCATTAAAAACAAACTGATGAGAAAGAGAAAGACAGTTTGAACACAAATCAGTCTCATGAAACCTACCTAAAGAGGTCAAACTCACCTTAGGGAAAAATTCACTGGATGTGTACTTTGAGTTTTTTGAAGCTTTAATCGATTTTAAGTTTTTGCTACAGTATATTATTTTATTGTCGTTATGTTACTTTATGCTTTTGTGAAGCACTTTGTAACTTGGTTTAGAAGGCTTTATACCGTATAAATAAATGTTGTTACTTTATTTATTATTATTATTATATTCTCGAGCCTGGCTCTTCCATTCTTTGATGGAACCGTAAAGTTCAATTTGTAAGATGTGTACACGCTGCAGTTTGTGTTGGTGGTGATGGTAGCTAGTGTTGCACATTGTTGGTTGTAGAGAAGCAGAAGAGAGGCACTAAAGAAGTCAGGAGCGAGCTTAAGAATTTTCAACAAAAAAGTGAATCGAGTCCTCTACACAGAAGTCAGTGTACAGGCTGTTGTCATGGATGTAGGAAACGGAGACCGTCATCAAGTTCAACAAACGATCGGTTCCCAGCATGAAACAAACACCCACACAAACTTCAACAAGACTGACTGTATTTAGAATTACTACATGACACTGAATATGTGAGGGTTTACCATTTGCAAACAGCAGCAAAGACAAATTCCCAACTTAATGATAATCAAAGAACAACTCGTGATATAATTTTAATTGAATGCTGTAAGACTGCTGAACCTGAACCTGATCCTGACCCGTAGAGAGTATTTAGTTTAGCATTAATCTTGCATAGACACTTCCTACGACCTCGCATCTTCTCAACCACACAGAAGTCTGGAGAAAACACCAAACTGTGAACTTTGAAAATCCTGCAGCAGAGCTAAAACATCACCTCTTTTCATTTTTTACAAGCTTGAACAGATGGCAGTTGGGTTATCAGGAGTTAAGTTTAGAGCCTGTGGTGAGTCCCTCAACAAAGACAGCACATTGTCAAATCTTCAGCTAAATGTGTTAGCCTGTTAAATGTGTTAACTTTAATCTGCCTGCATTTGTAAAAAGAACACTTAACACCTTTTAGGCACTGTTTTGCACTGTGAGACATGATGAGACGATCTAATTCAAATTTTGATTTCACAGGGAAAATGTTGAATTTCCAGCACTGAAAGGTTCTTGTCTGACATTGTGCTGGTTCTACATGTAATCTTTTGTGGGGGTGATTATTTTTTTTTTTTCCTCAGCAGCTGTAGCTGATAACTAAAATACATTACATTTATTTTGCAATTACAGCAACTGCATTGCATGTAACTAATTACTCCCTCAAAGCTGTATGTCAGGCGCAAATAAAAATATTAAAAGG
The DNA here is from genome assembly GCA_037367275.1 of Coranthus polyacanthus. Classification (NCBI taxonomy): domain Eukaryota; kingdom Metazoa; phylum Chordata; class Actinopteri; order Kurtiformes; family Apogonidae; genus Coranthus; species Coranthus polyacanthus. Next base: position 18,474,260 of record JAPQRN010000009.1, read on the forward strand.
TTAATACTGAAACATGACTGTGCATTGTCCAACATACTGCAACATTTGTAAAATATGAACGCACACAGTTAAAATGTTGGTGATTATAAAGAGGCTGCATCTGAATATATTCTTTTCAGTGTAACATTTTTAAGCAAAATGCAACAGGTTGCAGAGTATTGCAGAGTTAAACATTACAGGCAATATACTGTGTGACAATTTGCCAGTGACAGCACACACCATAAACAGAATCTGAGCCCATCTGCATGAAATGGATGAAGCCTTATACAAAGTGACACTGCAGCTCACCATCCTATCCTGCTGTTTCCCTCTGCAGGTCGATGCAGAGACGAGACCAGAAACTCCTGCATGTGAATTTAAATGCTTTTAAACAGAACTGAAAGTAGCTTGCCACAAAGTCAAAGCTTAAGACAAGAGACGGGTTTGTTTTTTTGAGTGTGTATGTGTGTGTGGCCAGTGAACTAATTCATTAATCTGGTTGACAGTTCTCTGTGAACTCGGCAGTACTGTCGGTGGTGAGGAATTACAATGAGACAAACTAGGCGTTGTTCGGCAGAGCAGTGATGCTCCCCTGACATCCCCGGCACCGTTAAACGCTTATAAAATGGCAAGATTGTGTTTTGGAGGAAGCAGGGAGAGACAAATATAAACAAAAGAACAGACAAGAAAACCTTAAAAAAACAAAACACTGAAGGCCTAATTATGATAAATATAACATAATAAAAAGACATTACAAGCATATATTCAAAAATGTTTCTATTTATGAATCCTGAAGTACAGTCACATTTCATTTCAACATTTTCACATTATCATATTTGTATTCCTAATAGTATTAATAGAGCCAATCCCATTAACTCTATATGCATTGTAGCACCTTTAAGCTAATTATTTGAGGTTTATGACCTGCCTTTTGTGTCTGTTCTTACAAAACTAATTTAAAACAGCATCAGGCTGATGCTTTCAGGGAAAAAAAAACCAATAAACTGACTGTTCTGTACCCTGGCATCTACTAGCTTAGTCTGTCTACCTAGCTGTTAAATATAGCAGAACAGTTAGCCGCTCAAGAGCCAGAAGCTGCTGGGATATAGAATAGAATAGAATAGAATAGAATA
>JAPQRN010000009.1:18477691-18502849 GCA_037367275.1 Coranthus polyacanthus
TTTTGAAGCCAGGAGTTTGTGTTTTGGCCGTCATCATACTGGCGTTTGGAGCCGGAAGTGACCGTGTTTGGAGAAAAGAGTGGAGCTGCAGGAGAGCAAGGGGTCGGAGCCATCAGCCCGGGGTCATGGGTGAGCTAATGCTAAACGCTAGCTTACTGACACAGTAAAACTTGATCGAGCATTTGTGAAACAATGGCTTTTTACAGTTACTACAGTTGACAGATACATTCAGTGACACATTGCATTATTTAAAGAGTCAGACATTAATCAAACATGTTTCAGACCTTCCTGAATTAAATTAATAGCTGACGGACATTTCAGTAGATTATGTTATAGACGCAAAATGCTAGAGAAACAAAAGAAGCAAAATTCATTAAAAGTTGGTTTGGTATTATGGAGGGCTCTATGTGTGAGCATCTCTGATAATTAAAGACGTGCAGGTTTGAAGGTTTTTGCAGTTCCTGCAGTTTTGATTATGGACCAATCTGTGTTCTGAAATGCAGAAAAATGCCTGAAACACTAGAAACTCCAACGCTAAGCAAGATCAAATGGCACTCAGGTGCTAAACTTTATGGGGTGTTTGCGCCAGTATATCATTAGCGCAAAATCTTTTGTAGATACATCCTTAACCAGAGCAGATTGTGGGTGCAAATGCAGTGTAATTCCTGGTGCAATTAGTGCCCGCAATCCATTCCTCGTGGTTTTAGATTCGATTTTTAGAAAGAAATTCAGTGTATAACTATGGAGCGACTGACAGGTGTGATCACTCACTGTTACACTTTAAGATACTCCTGTATTGGCTTCAGAACTTTGTTGACACCATAATTTAACAATAAAAGTAAATTTCCTACAAAACTTTTCCTTTTACCTAAAAATGTCATTTACAGCAGTCCTGCAGACAACAGCTGGTCCTTCCTGTTTTATTGCCATTGAGCAAGCTGCCAGTCACAATCCTAGATTACTGTTCATCTGTCAATTTTAGCTCAAAGAGAGGAACAAACAATTACAAAAAAAAAAAAATCACGCCATCTGACTGAATAGACAGCAGCAGAAAATACTTATGTAAGCATTTGCCTTTCTCTTAACAAAGCACCGTGTGTCTTCCTGTTGCCTTTGTACGCAGCACCTTCAGTCAGCTCGGTCAAATGTGACAATTTCCCTTTCGGTGTTCAGTGCACAGCTGTGTTTTGTTATGAGGAAGCTCCGCCTGTTGAAATGCAGATGTGCAGAGCCACATGCTGGTGTCAAGAGTTGTAAGAGGTGTGGAGAGGTTGAAAAGCGAAGAGGAGAAACAAAAGGTAAGACTCCGTATGATCTGCAAACATAAGCAGTAAAAGACCCGCATGCCTTTAGTCAGTGGCAGTCCAAACACACACACATACACTCAAGGACTCACACACACAGATGGAATCACACCCACACATGCTACTACAGTTCCTTATTTAAATTTTGTTCAAGCCTTTGCTTCTCTGAGGGCATTACCTCAGTGGGCGGGTATTATTTCTCTTCTTCAGCACCCTTTGATTCTGTTATGCACACAGGAGCACCTAAGGGTACAGATGATTCATAAAGACACAAGCCAAGGTGGGATGAAACGGGTGAAGGGACAGCTAAAATTCAGATTTAACAAGGATTTTAATAGCCTTTTATTCCTGGTGTTTGATGCTTTGAGTCTCCATCTGGGGCTGCACCTCTGGGTAACGCACTACCTCCCACTTTGCTGTGTCACTGTGGCTGACAAAATGATGACTGAGGCTTATGCATACTCCATGGTGCCACTGATCTCACTCTACTGAGGTCATGGTGGACTACACCCTTGATTAAGAGAAGAACCACATTTCCCAGGGGGCAACTGTCTACTTTCCTGGCAGCAGGATGAGGAGGGTGACTTCAGCGCGATGCCTTGAACATCTTTTCCAATTATAATGTACATGCCAGGCTCTGTGTGAAGAGGCGGAGGCAGGTTTGTGTCTATATGGGTGTGAGACACAGCTTTATCCACTGATGTTTAAACACATTCTGAACACTGAAATAGAACTGATGAATCGTATTTTCATCGTCATCCAGATATGAATATGTGCAGAGGTGGGAGTTAAATAGAGTTTACAGGTATCTGTATTTTACTTGAGGGCCGCCTTAGGGCTCGAAGGTCACACACGTTCATGGTTTCTGCCTTTGGCTTTTACACACAGATTTCCCCAGATTCCCTCAATATTTTCACATTATGTAGATGGTGAAATTCTTTGCAATTTTGAGAGATTCTTTTTGCACTGATTGACAACTCGCCTTCAAAATTTGGCGCAAAGTGTTGAGCCACGATCCATGCTTGCAAAGAACACAGGTGTTTTCAGACCTGAAAGTCTGAACCAAAGTTCATGTTTTTGTTACATGGTATACATCTAGTCCAGTTAGTTTTGCTTTCACGCTGCTATTTTGGGAGCGGACAAATACATCCTGCCATCGTCTTGTGTCATTATCTTGTGCGCTGCATCTCCCTTTAGACGGCAGTGTTTTAATGTCGACATGTTAATGCAGCTCATTTTTAACTTCTTCCGTTTGTTTTTTCACAACGATAGCCTTTCATATCTTCTAGTGATTGGTCCAAAAGTCTGAAACATCAAAAGGTTGTTTTCACACTACACACAAACTGAACCATATTCAGTTTGATCCAGACCAAGGCCACTTCTCTTGGTCAGACCAAAGACAGACTGTTCGGTCCGCATCGTGGTCTGGAGGAGCTTTCAAACCAGCAAATCAGATCAGATCCGGACTGGAATGTCCGGACAAGGTAAGTGTGAAAGTGCCCTAAGCCTTTGGTGGATAATTTTCACACAATGGTATTTTTATGATTATAGTTGTATCTGGACTGACTGCTGTCTATGACCAGTAATTGCACTATTATTATAGATTTCATGTGTATTTGTGTTTGTTTTGAATTGCTTCTCTTTTGGTGAATTGTTTATTTTCTTATTATGTTTTTTGTTTTTATCTCATACAGCACTTATAAATACAGTGTTACTTACTAGATGGTTTTGACTATAACACCAGCTAGCACGATAGCTGAAGGAGACAAGAAAATGGATAATGTGGCTGTGGACAAAAACCTTTTGGTGAAAGAAGAACATCACTTGTACTATTTGGACTTATTTTGGATTCAGGAGAGGTAGGTAACGTGTAAAACATGCTGAAATGTTGTGACAACATTGAGAGGAAGGAAAAAAATTGAAAGGAGCAGAGAAAATTAAACTTCAAGTGGGCAAGGACTAGTTAGTATTCAGGATGTATGTTACCCACTAAAGCATAAAGACACGGGACTTGTATCACTAAAATACACTTAAAGTATTTATCGCAAGTCATATCGTAATATCAAACAATGTTATTGCACATTGCAGATTTTGTGCATATCATGCAGGCCTTGAAAGTATTGTAAGATTCCTCAGTGAATTCCTCAGTGTGTCTGTTTGTGTGATATGAGTCACTGTTCTACTTCAAGTGTTCCCTTAACGCGCGGCTTTTCATTTGTCACGACCTCTGCTGACCTGTGATGGACGCAGCTGTGTGGCCGCCATCTTAATTAGCACAAAAAACAAACAGAAAGAAAGATGAATGCCCGGTTAAGTTCAACTCTCTCACAGATTCAAGTAATGGCAAGTGTAGATTCAAAGATTATCCACAGGGTTAACCCGTGACATTTGAAACAGTGATAAGTTAATAAGTGATAAGTTTGACAGAATTCTTACTCTTTACACACACATACAAACATACGTATGTGAATATATGTATATGAACATACTCTATATGTATATATACGTATATACATACAATTGTTGGTGCAGTCAGTGCAGTGACTAAAGGACCCCACTAGTGATTCTGAAAGTTTAAGCCAAAAAAAACTACAATCTGTTTCTACCTTCTGTTCTGCCTTCTGCACCAGTCATAAATATACAGCCAGCCATATTTTAACTTTACTCACAAAAGGCACTTTATAACTCATAGTATTCATGATTCACTTGGTAAACAATCTGCTACATTTCCACAGCGGAGGTATACTTTCACTTCAGCAGGTGAATGTAACACCACCAGGGATCCACAGATCATTCCTCCATTTTTACATTGTTTTAACTCCAAACTGAAGGAAACACAAACCTGTGTGAATGTGTGTTTTATTCTGGCGCATCAGCTGAGTCTGTGAGTTTATTTTAATAATGAACTGAAATGAGAAGAACAGCTCGTTTACATGTTACAGATACACACATTATTTCTAAAATGGCTGTTGGTTATGTAAGTTGTTTGTACACATGATTAATCGGGATGGTCCTTTAAGGTGGTCAGTTTGCTGATTGGCCTTGTTTAATAGCACATTGGATGTTGCAACTTATTTGTACATTAGGAGCACTTTTTACCGGTTATTATATGCCTTCCCAACATCAAAACTGATTCCAACCTAAATGGATGGTACTGAAATATGTATATACAAAAAACAACCCCAAGGTGTATCCATTTGTGAATATCATGCATGACAAAAACAATCTAAAAGACAAGACAAAACAGAAAAAAAAAGGAGACTTGTTCACAGAAAATGTGTCTTAACGATTTGAGTTCTGTTGCTGACATTGAAAACTGACATTGGAGGAAAGTGTATCCTCGTTATTTTCGGTCTATTTTTTCATTTTGTTTTATTTGAAGCTGGAATGGTCTTCGCATTATGTTAATACGACGTGAGGTTCAGTTAACTTTCCACAAAAACAGCCGGTAGAAATGTCCTTCAAAGGGCTACTTTTTTATTTTATTTATCCTTTATTTAACCAGGAAGGTACCACTGAGATACAAGATCTCTTCTTCTAGGGAGTCAAAATGACAGTAATGGCAGCTTCATATGGAAAACGCTTTCACATATAAAATACAATAAATACATAAAAGCTAACATAAGAAAGATAGTAAAAGAGAATTAAAGAAAGTAAGAAAGGGACATATAGACCATACCAGCGATATCCATAACTCACGCCCCTCTACAGAGGTTATGCAAATTAAATGTTATACTTTGAGTACATTTCAGTGCCTGTACTTTTTCACTTTCACTCGAGTAAAGTCTTGAATCAGTCTTTTTTCCACGAGTACCTGCGCTTCTACTTGAGTGAAGAATGTGTGTATTTTTGCCACATCTGTATCTGCTCCATTTTTAAAGTAAGACTCAAACAACGGCAACTCCTGTTACTGTTTTTGATACGCTCAATATGTTTCCATCTGGCAAGAAAATACTGGTTTATCCCCTGGCAACGGCACTCAAAGGCGTTCTCAGTGTATAACCCTCCTTCTTTATCGATTATCTCAAACGTGAACAATCATCGATCGAGTTAAAGATAGCGTCGGCGATGTTGAATAATTCAGGCAATAAGCACAGCAGAGTGCTTTGTAGTGAAAGGCTGATGAATCAACATTTATGAATCTAGACTCCAAGAGCAAAGCAAGACAAAGTCACAGTCTAAATGGTAATGCAGTGCGTATGTGTGTGTGAGTGTTTACATGTGTGTGTTTTGTGTGCTTGGTAAGTCACAGAAGGTCTGGCCTGCCTGAGGGCGGCACTCACTGCTCGGTGTGAAAGATATGGGGGTGGCACTGCCGCACAGCCTGAGAGGATACGCTGTCTGAGGTCTGAGATGGAGGGAGGATGGGAAAAAGAGAGGGAAAAAGATACATCCACATACACACCGGCAGCTGGGGAGAGCCTGATAGAGTGAGGGGGGACGGAGAAAAGAGTGAGGAGAGGAGAAGAAGGGAGGGAGATAAGCGCCTTAGAGGGTGGGAAAGATAACGACAGATAGGGAAAGCAGCATGGAGGCCGAAAGTGAGCGAGCGAGACATACACAGGAAGAGAAAGAGAGAGATATAGAGGAGGCGAGAGGCTGAATTTAATAAATTAGATCAGGCGCCTTGCCGGTTTCCTAGCAACCCAGACAAGACGAGCCTGGTCTGGCCTGGTCTGTGCTCCAGAGTAAAGGTCTCTCTCCTCCTTTCACTCCGTCATATCAGCACTGGACAAAATCACTGTCCAAGTCATTGTTAGCGACGACTCTATTTAAAGCAGATTCACGGACTGTCGTAATTTACATCTTTGATGCTAAGAGAGTACAGGCTTGTTTGTTTACCTCAGATATAATTACCGGTGTTCATTTGTCTTGGGCATATAATACACTACTCGCAATATTTATAATTAAAGTGAGGACACTGCTTGTTTGTCATCAGCTGCAATATATAAAAGCCAACTACATTCAGCCACCTTTCCACCTCTCTGCATGGCTAATGTACGACGGGGACTTCTTTTAGCAGACACGAATAGAGACAGGAGGGATAAAATGGAATGACATTTAAAAAACAAAATGTTCTTTATTCATAACTAGACTCAGATTCAGAGAATCGGTGTGCAATAAAGAAGAAAATAGTAACAAAAAAAGAATAAAAAACAGTAATTTGTAAGAGATAATGTACAACAAGCCAGTCATTATTTCCCGTTCAGGGTGATTCAAGGTCCCTGTGCTTCAGGTCCTGAATCGTCCTGTCTGAGTTTATTTCACATTAACGGCCAGATCGCTGTACATTAAATAACTACTTACAAAAGAAATCAATAATATGACCAAAAAAATGCTGATTTAAACACAATTTTATTGCTTTGGCTACAAAAATTGTTGGTTGGATTCTACATTTAGAACCGTGTATAGTATAGCAACGGTGTGTTATACAGAAGTAACAGAGCGACCAGAGCGAATCAGAATCTAGTATTCAACAAATCCATGTAAACTATGGGTTGACAGATATGATTTATTCAGGGCCAGTAGAGACTAAACAATATACATTTGAAGACAAAATTAAAATGTTGGTGTCACATTTTAGAGTAACTCCAACACAAACATTTTGAGCTGAGTGTAAAATAAAAAAAAGAAATACAATAATATTTGAACATGAGAGATTATAAATAGTTTGTACTAGTCAATAAATTCTCATTTCAGTGTTGATGGGTGCGATGTGTAACCAATCAGATAGTGCCTTTTAAAATGTATTTATTTAAAATCATATAGGATCAAAACAAAAATAATACCACTAATAAAATGGTGAATACCTGATCCGATAATTGTCAAGTTAATTCAACCATTATTGAAGTTTGTTCTGACAAACACATCATCAGTGTTTAGTAAGACCAACAAGCCACCTGTTCATATAACAAAGGTGTTTTCTTTTAATCTTCCTGGTATAGATTTGACATTACAAGGAATTTGTCGTGGTGTGTCAGTGTATACAATAAACAGAGAAAAGGATTAAAAACAAACAGACAAAGAACAAGAACTATAGGTGGAATTAAGAAATCAGAAGCAGTAAAAGGCAAGTATTTTAAATCGAACGTCATGAAGTCCAATACAAAAAAGGAATAAGCATAATAAAATAATTTACAATAGAGAATATGGGAGGATATAGAAGAAAAAATAAGTACAATATATATGTGTTTATAAAGACATATTGGGTCAAAAGACTCATGTATATGCTGTAGTTGGAGACATTAATGTAAAGCTGAAAATGTTCAAGATAATCCAGTACGAGTGTCTGTGTTTAAGAGGTTGCAAATCTTAAAAACGTGTCCAGGAAGTGGTTTATTCTCACCCGTTTCCAACACACTGATGTCAGGAAGGATTTGGAATCACTTTCTTGCATTTGTATTTGAATGAATTTATTTATTTCATAGGGACAAATGCTGCCATTATAGTTCCAGGACGAAGTTTGAAAATTCATGTGCATGTAAACTTTTTAGATATTGCTGGTTCTCAACCCTGTCCCCTGGGATTTTTACATATACAGTTACATATAATCACAATATAGCGCTCATCCATAAAATCATAATCCAGCACAAATACAATATTCTAGTAAAAGGGGTCAGAATGAAGGCACGGTTCTTTCTAGATAATTCTTAAAAGAAGTGCATTTATATTAAAACAGGTTACAATATTCCTACTACACAGGCACATTTTATTATTGGGCTTTAAAAAACGCAATATATGGGACTCAATAAAAGACAAAACATCAATTATAGATTATTTTGCAGTTCACAAAGGTTTAGTTTAATCACACGGTGGTGGTATGATTTGCACACTGTACAGAAACAGATGAAGCTGTATGTATGTTCATAACAGTTGCGTGTCCTGTGGGGGCTCATATAAGCTCTGGACCTGCACAGTGAGTCACAGCAGAGCAAAGCAGGGCAGACTGTGTCTCGTATCTGCATGTTAGAAGCTATTTGATAGCTGCCTGCCAGAGAGGCTTCAATGCATGACACAGCAAATCTATTTGGAAATGACCAAAACTGCGGCACTCAGACTTCAGTTGGACTAGATTTCCGAACGATGATCGGTGCTTCTCCCACTTGATTTGACCATGACCGGCTAAGTTGTGGGAAAAAAAAAAAAAAAAAAGACTACAGCTTCAGTAATCAATCCCATGATTCATCAGAGGGGAGAATATCCCTCTGTCAGTGGAGTAACTCACAGGTCTGATGTGGCCCCACCCTGCCATGTTGTGTTTAATGGTCTCGTGTCAGAGAGGGATGGAATTACTGTAGCTTTACAGTTTGTACCCTGAGGTGTGCTTCAAGTTAATTGCCTAATATCCAACTAATGGCACTAATACAGCGGCGAGTAAAGCTCCAGATTTGTAGTCTCAGTGGGTGGGGATGTGTTTCCAGGTTTGAGCAATCAACTGACTCTGGTTACATTTTTAAAACGAAGCCGTTATCTTGCATATAATAGTCCTGCAGTCTTAATCCTTATTGGAATGAATGAGATTCCTTCTATTTCCATCCAAGGCTAATCAACAGCTACTCTACCAGTGAATGGAAACTTCATCACGCCCATTTCAATCAAAACAGCTGAGTGGGATAGAACGACTCGGAAATACTTTCACATGAGCTTGCATATTTCCTCCCCATATCGATCAAAGAGCAGGAGAATAAAAACAGATAGGATGTCTTCACGGTCGATATCTGTGTTAATGTTGTGCAAGCCGGAACTAAGGATGGGGAAAAAAAGAAAATATGCACCTCCGCCTCACATCCTCTGTCCATCTAACACTCCCTTTGTCAGAGCAGAGCAAGTGTTCACTGCCTTTTCTCAGACACCTTTTTGGTAATTGGAAAAATGGAAGTATAACTGCGTCTGGTCATGCCACCAATGAGCATTTTATGTCAGATGTTGATTCAGTTTGCTTGTTCGGCAGATGAAATAAAAAAAAAAAAAAAGGTTGAAATGAGTGGAGATGATAGTGCACAGAGGGCATCTCCACAGTCTCTACGTCCTCTAATCTACATATGAGTGCCCTCTAGTGGCCGTGAGGGGAAACTACAGAGGCCCTTTTCTGAACACAAACGTGTCGGATTCATTTCTCTCTGTGGCAGAGGGCTGACAGCTCTGAAATGATAAGGGGAGCTGCAGGAAAAATATTGATTCATCTGTCACCTTTGCTCCATTAAAATGAAAAGCAAAAGGGGAGAAGAAGAAGAAGAAAAGTGTTGCGTCGCAGATTAAAAATATGATGCAAACGCAAGCTGGGGTTACATTATTCATACGTGAAACACAGAAAAGCAACTGGACCACGATCATCGTATACAGCAAATATTTTTATTGTGCTTGAATTTACATATAAGGTAGGAATAGGAGGTCTGAGGAGCAAAAGAGTTAGAAAAAATACAGGAAACTTGGTTTTATTAGAGATCTTTACACGTCTACAAACATTGTTAAGAAACAAACTTCATAAATTCAGTAAAAATCCAAAGGCGTCATTCCCAGCTTCCATAATAAAGCTGCTGTGCACACACTGTTCTCCATCTGTGAGTGACTTCACAGTAAGCTATCAAGGTGACTTTCTTCATAAGGCCTCTTTTAACTCGAACAGCCATTAATTAGCACCTTTCAAATTATGAAACGTAGCACATTTTGTTGATCCGTTCAAAATGGATGGAAAATTTAAATCGAGATACAGCCTAAATTATTTCTAGAGCAGTACAGGGGGAGGCAGAGTAGCATTAGATTCCATTTCTATATATTACTCAGACTTTTCACCATAGTATTGGTTGTAATTTACAATAAAGTGTTGCATTCACTGAAGTTAAGGCACATTCAGCGGTTCAGCAGACAAATCATAGCAGCAGAGGTAGAGAAGATCTTAACTGCGAAATTTCAGTATGGGTTAAGACCCAAAACACTGGATGTTACATTTACCATGTAAACTACCCCCATTACTTTCTGATACAGTCTTTCTATTACAATTTGTAATGAAGAAATAACCTTGACGAAGATAGAAAGCTCAATCGACTCGACGGATGAACAGCATTCTAACAAAACACATTCCCCAATTTGGTGTTTTTAATGATGGAGGTGGAGAGGGAGTCGGTCCAAAATGACACATATTTGTTCAGTTGGGTTGAAATCTGGTGGCTGTGAAGGCCATAACGTATGATTCACATCACTCATCAAACCATTCAGTGCAGTATAGATGAGGGCATTGTCACTCCCATCAGGCTTTTCCACTAACAGAAATAACATTCTATCATTGTTTCCACATCGTTTACCGATGTCTAATTGGTCCTCTGTTAACGCCATCATCTCATCACGTCTCCTTCTTCTTCTTCAAAGTTTATTTGATTTTGTATCTTGGTCCAATATTTCAGGTCCAGTGGTCTTTATATGTTCAAGTTATAGTCTATTTGCCTTGACTTTTTTGGCTATAGTACATGATTTATTTTGATTTTGTACCTTGGTTGACTATTTCAGTAATGGGCTTTGTGTATTTTACTCATGTCATATCCACCACATTACATTTTTATGAACAAAAGACAAACACAAATATAACTCATTTTATATGTTCCAAAATTCTGCCAATAAACTGCTCTTCTTCTTCATAAGGCGTATGTGCATAATTCAATGAGTTCAATTATTATTAGACTTTTACTACATAGGTGTCCAGTGAAGTGGATTGATCCAGACTGTGAAGAACTCAGAGACCAATAGTCCACTCTTCTTCTCCTTCCATACTATTATTAAACCACAAACAAACCACAAATGATGACTGATGTTTGCCTCCTTTTTATGGATCTGCTCCAAAATTCAATGGTTTGATCCTAACTATGACTGTAACAACATTGGAGATTAAGCTGAACTCCATGTCATAAAACCAGGCTCTTGTACATTGTCTATTTACAACGTTATGTATGTGACCAGATTACAGACTGATGAAAGTGGATAGATTAGACAAACTTCACAATAAATGAGACTCCAGGAAGTTACTGCTCCGAGAAATACTGCAGCACATAGCGGCGTAGTTTTCAGACTTAGATAAGATAATTAAATAAGACAATTTAAATAATTAAAGACATTCATTTGAGAGCTTCACATGTGTGGATAGTGTCACCCTCACACAGAGCCACGCTAGCTATTTCCATCTGCTTTCAGTCTTTATGCTACTGTAACGACTGAATATACTGAGGCATTCTGTTAAGGACTAACTTCAGTTTCCAAATGCAGGGTTTTCCCTACCATTATATTCTAAGACTTGCGCTAAGATGAGGAAAGAGATTGGTTTTTTTTGGATATAAACATTTTAAAAGAGGGGACTGTCTATTATTCATGAAATTGGAATTGTGTGTTGACTTTATCAATGAGTAGATTTCTTTCTTTGTAATAATGTAAGTCCAACATTATACAAAAATGCCTTTTATAAACAACAAAAAGCTATCACAGCACCTAAGCCCACCACAAACTTAGAGAAAAACCCTGAAATGATTCTAAATGCATACAGTAATCTTTAGGGAATCTAAGGGAAATAAAAAGCTTGAGAGTCTTAACATAAATGGATATATGTGGTCGTTGTTACATTAATACTGAATGGATCATCACTGTTCAGCTGAAGATCTATGGCACCGCTGTCACACAAACCATCTGCACATGTAAATCGCAAGAAAACTACAGCCATGTTTAAATTGCAGATGTATGTTCATTACAGCCTCTAAGACCAATTAAATGATGCACTCAGCAGGTTGGAGACATTAGCATTTAAATACAACCCAGATGAACAAACGAGTTAGAAAGAAAAAGGCCGAAGACAGAAAGCTCTCCACAAAGAACAGATGCTAAAAAATATGGATTATTATTGGCTGGAAATAAATCTAAATCTGCTTCCTGGTGCTGATGCAGCGATATACAGAAGAGCACATTTCCTGTCTGTTTGAGAATCACAAAAACTATCACGGTACAGGAAATACATGACGCTGTAACTTTCTGAAAGCAGTGACACTGATTCTATTTCAGTGTCACTGAACTTAGATCGTTGTATAAAGTAGTCTCCTTAAATTTTTGTTTGCAACTAAATTTCTTAATACAATATCATAAATATGACTTTACATTCGGAATTTGTGATCTTTCAACCTTTATTTTTGCCATCTCGCTGTTCTGCCATAGATGATTTCTTGCCTTTTTTTTTTTTTTTTAAACATCCGTTCACTTTCCTAATTTGTAACAAACTACTAAATATCCCTAAGGTTACATATGGACAATAATACACATTCAGTGAATACTGAGGCTTTTTGGTTGTGCGTTTTGCAGAATATACACTTTTCTTCTGTGTGAAAGGCAATTCACAATTACAGGGTTCCCACACACTTTTACAGACAAAATTTCTAAACTTCTCCATGACTTTTCAAGGACTGATATGATCATTTCCATGACCACTCTGTACTTTCAGCTATTTTCACATTCAGTTCAAACGCTCAGAAAAACTATTAAGCTATTTTCTAAGGCTTGAACTAACATGGAAATTATAGAAAATGCATTGTTTTTAGTCAAATAATGACAACAAAATGTCATCCCAGCACCTAAGCCTCCACAGACTGAAGGAAATCCCTGAGATCAACTCCATTTCTTTTCTTCAGTGTCTTATATCTGTTTGACAAGTCCGATCTCTTGTTTCATGGATTTCAGTACAGAAAATCCAAACCTACAGATGCAAACTCATCAGGGGTGGAAAAGGTGACAAAGAAACCCCCTCGAGGTCCAGGGTCACGCTCCCCTGTGAAGAAAATGTTTTAAATACCAGCTTTAAATGCGATCGATTTTTATTTTGATCTCAAAATGGTGGATTTTGCCAAAAAATGAGGAGTTTGCATCACTAAAAATGTAATTCCATGACTTAATTTCCTGACTTTTCTCCATGTGGTTTTTCATGACCATGGGAACCCTGCAATTAACATAGTAAACCTTCAGTATATTAACTCTAAGGCACACAGTGTAATTTGAAAGAACTATGCAGACCCATCTGATGGCATTCGATCACTGCTGGAATGCTTGTAATTAGCTGGTAATTAGCAGTAAATAGAGGACTTTGTGTTCATTCAGAGAAACTGAGCTTCTAAGGATACCACTGAACCACTGGTCAGCTGATCATTTTCAGCCATCACGATGACATATGGGTCAAAGTCCCATCACTTCTCCTTGTGAAATGTATACAAACCCTCCTTATAATTTGCGTAGACAAAGTGGGACCCTATATTTCCACACCGGCTGCTAAAGTGATGCCTGTTATTGTTGCTGTACCCTTTTTCCTCCAGAGTTCAGTTACCAAACTTATCTCTGCTTCAGTCCACTGTTTCACACATTTGCAAAACACAGCGGTTGAAGTCTTCGGGCTGGTCAGCGTAGACGTAGTGTCCGGCTCCACGGATCGTCTGCAAGGAGGACAGAGCACGGGAAAGGGAAGCAGGGGATTAAAAACAGAAAGTGATACAACAAAGAGGCAATATTAGACATTTCTGATCAGCGATGTTCTCAAATTGCTTCGTCTCGTCACAAATCTGTCTAAACTGGGCTTTAAATACTTGGACCGACCGACCGGAGCTATAGTGAACACAAGTACAGGGCATTATGTGATTAATTTGAATGTACTTTTCCTCAATAATCACAACTTGGCCAATAAATCAACAAAACAAAAAAAATGAAATACATCCTGTAGCTCATGTACTTACAAAGATGTGAACATGTGAGTTTGGCCTCATGTGTTTGATGATGCTGCCTGAATTGCTGTCTATGCTGGAGCGGGAGCCATAGACGATGGCGATGGGGATGGCAGGGTGCAGCTGGTCCATCCTCTGCAGCATCGGCCTCTTAGCCCAGCCATTGGGAAGAGTCATAGTCTTAAAGGCTGTTTCCCCACTGTGAAGATACAGAAGAACAATTAACTCAAAACAGGGCCCCAGTTTCCATGCAAAGGTTGCAAAACTGCAGCAGATGCAACGCACTTCGAGCAGCAAAAAATGGGGAGACAGAAACACAGACCTGGGGCTTTGCACGTTCAGGTGGTAGATGTACTCGGAGACTGTGTTGTCACTGAACATGGAGGAAAACTTCCTCTTGAAGTCGGGTCTCAGCGTCTGGACAAGTGTGGGACCTGCAGGGGCCACACAGGAGACATTTGGCTGTCAGACCGAACCATGTAGCCATTAAGAGACGAGGCTGCTTCATTATATTTTACATGATTATAAAGAACTGGGAGGGTTGGAGGGCATAAAAAAAACTGAGGTTTGTCTCAGGACCAAAGCATTAGAAATAATCTTCAGTATAAATCTTGTACAATTATGTGCTCATGGTGTCACTATTTTTAATGAGTAGTCAAGCCAGTTTCCTGTAGATAACGCTCACCGAGTACGTTTACATGCACACGATTATTCCACTATTATTCAGAATATGACAAAATTCTGAATTTGACAAGTATCTGGTAAACAGCATATTCTGTTTGGATATTCTGAATTAGGCCTTTTTCCGACTAAGACGTGGGATATGCCGATATTCCGTTTTCATGAGGATTCTTTGGACATGAACACAGCGCATTCGGAAAATGAATCTAATTTGCGCGTTGTACTGCAGGTTGTGACGCATGTTCCTGTTACCGTCAGCTGCAGAAGAGACAAAGATCCTCTCTGGTAGAGATGGATGCTCCAAAGAAAAATCCACATTTCTGGTCAGAATAAGAAACACACCTACTGTTAAACATTATGACAGAGGATACCTACAGGTTATGGATATGAGCAAATATTGAAAAGATGACCTTCTCAAGAGGGTGTTTGAAGCAACAGAAGTGGGAGGCTGAGTTCACACAGTGGAAGGTCTGCCACCAATGGAAAACTTTGAAAAAACTCTATTTTTAAGGACTGCATGTAAACAGGAATATTAGTGGAATATTCATTTTCATTAGCCATGCAAACAGCTTATTATGAATTGTATCTTTTTCAGATTAAGGGCAAAAACTGGAATATTTTGTGCATGTAAATGTAGTCACTGTGTGCATGACATCAACATGTAAAAAATAAAAAAATGTAGTACAGTTCTTCTGCCTAAAGACAATTTTTTCTTTTTTTTCTTCAAACATCCTTATAAACACATTTATTGATTTTGATACTGCATATACCTTTATATGTTCATTTTTACTCTCAGTTGTATTAATTATGATGCTATTCCACTTCCCTCTGGGATCATTTAGGTTTCTTTGCTGTCAGCACCGTGGTACTATGTCTTACCCAGTGGTCCAACCAGTCGCAGTCCAGCCAGGGGGTTAAAGGGACTGAACATGGCCCCGAGGGCTTTGATCCACACGGGGATGGGGCGGTCGGCCTCAACTGTGTCTGGACACTCAGGGAAACCCCAGGGCTCCACCAGGATTATGTGCTTTACTCTACACGCCAGGGACAGAGAAATCACACACAAGTTCACCACGTGTAATGTTTTATTAAATACCTGAAAAATGCCAGACCAGCTGTAAACTCTTGTTTTGTGTATTGTTAACTCATGTGCACACATAACTATGGTACTGTACATCAAATCAGGTCTGCACTTTGGCATCTGATGGATATAAAAATGTTATTATTATTCATAACTTCAAGTTTCCTGCCCTGAAGGACTCTGTAGAGGAGGAGGTGCCACATCTCTGTATCTACATAAACACCTACTAATTAAGCAATATCATGTCCAAAAACACAAGTTGATTGTTAATGATGGACATTAGGTTTTATTTTAGATTAGGCCACAGATTAAAATCTTTTATTTTTCAGTTCATTTCTACGAATAAAGACAATGCAATGCAGTGGCATCCTGTAAAGAGGTTCAACAGGGTAGAAATATGAATAGCTTGCTGTGATGAAGGATTATTAAAAAAAAATTCACCTCAGGGTGAAGAGATTTAGATCATCCTGTCAATTAACACCAAACAAAGAGGAAAAAAACAACACTGTCGTTCCATATGTGACCGAGTATCTGAGAAAACCTACAAGGATTTTCTCAAAGCACAACATCCCGGTGCACGTCAGACCGAGCAACGTTTTAAGACAAATACTGGTCCATCCTACGGAACCCAAACACAAGCTGAGCAGTGTAGTTTATGCAAAACAGTGGACGCACAAGGGTCAGAGCACAGAGGGGGTTGTATATGTACACATTATAAAGCCCAGTGGGGCAAATGTGTGATTTGTGAAGGGCTTTATAGATAAGAGCGAACTTGACTTAACAATGCAGTGAGGACTGCACACACCTATAAACAACCACTCCACAAGCTCATGGAACATCACAACAGGAGAGCCACCCACTCAGGCCAAGACTCAGAAGTCCACCTGCATCTAAAGGATGAAGGACACTCCTTTGAGGACAGACGAGACAGACGGTTTGACAGATGAGAGAAGGACGTCTTGGACGACCATCTCTAAACCAGCCACATACTACGCGGTCCTATCCTTCCTCAGGCAGTTTCGCTCGTTGATTGAGGCGAGTTTGAGTGGGTAGACAACCCTTAAAAACCCTCCAGGGAGGACAAATACCTGGAGGACCCCACTGGTCAGAACTGAGGGTGAAACGTCTTCAAGAACTATAAAGTAGTCCAGCTGCCCTCTACATAAGGATTTAAGGATTACTATAAACTATCCAACACTGTCACTGAAAAACAGTGTAATTGTGCACAATTTATTATAACCAATAGCAAAACAGCTCCAAAAATCTACAAAAAGAACACCTAAGTTGGAATAAACTGAAATTATCCTTGAATTAATACCATTAATAAAACGTATTTTAGTTATGGTTTAAGAGGAATTATCTGCATATGGTATATAACATAGAAATATTATCTAATATATAATATATAACATTATATATCTCCAACTCAAGTTTTTTTTTCCTCTAAAAAAAAAACAAAACAAAAAAAACACTGAATGCATTATAAAAGTTACCAGAGGCACTTTTTTAGACATTTATCATGCTTACTCTAATAACCTCAAGTGTTTGTTTCCTGCAGGGTTTAGTATTGATGTCAAATATTATTGTTAATATTAATTTTGGCAGTATTGTAACACAAAATCTAATGGATAACTAGGATTTTTTTGCCCAGTAGTTGAGTGATACAACCTGTAATCTTTGAATCAACAGTAAATTTAATTGCAGGAGTGTGAACACAGGACAGAAACGATCCGAAATCTATGGAACTGCACCACATTATCGCAAATAAAGTCTCTAAGCTCCGAAGTATCTCAGGCTATTATGCTGTGATGTAAGCAAACAGCAGGACTTCTCTTTAGGCCATAACAGGAACAATGAGTTCAGCTTAAATAAGGACATGTGTCCCTGATCAAGAGCATCTCCTGTAATAACTTAAAGGCCATTTGGAACACTGAGATAACAACGAGAGGACAGGAAGAGGGAATTTTTTAGCGTTACTGATGAAGAAGGACGATAAGGGATTGAGGACATTTTATCAGACGTCCCTTGGGGAGAGCCGGGTGCCGCTGGAAGCTCGGAGTTAGAGACGCAGCGAGAGGAGATGATTCCAGAGAGATAGAGGCTGGTGGGAGGAGAGCGGCTTGGAGGACACTGCTGTTATCACACACTGCCAGCTCCTACGGGCTAAAAACTGCTACAACTGTATTCTGTAAAGGTGCTGGCATGTTTTTGCTACAGTCATGTTAACACTGACAGGGCAGGGCCATTATTCAAAATACACTTCAATGCAAAGTCCTCCTTCTCCTTCTGGGCACGTTCACTTTCTTTGTTCTTTCCTGGTGTTAACAGTAGCAGCTGTAGACTGTAGACTAACGTTAGGGATGCTAATGTTGCAATGAGGCATCCTCACATTAAATGGTTTCATTTATTAAAGGGCACAGAGCTACTTTACTGGGTCATAGTTCTCATAGTGTCCATATATTAAATGTTTAAATGATGGGGGTTTATATTCATTTATTTTTACATTACATTTTGATGTCGTAGGCGTCTAAATGAAATTAAATATCAGCGCTACAATCGTTAATTGAGGTGTTGGTGAACAAACTACAGTATCTAATAGAGAAACTGCACACACATATATTGGATCTAGACTTTTTTGAGAAGAAGTGGAACCACCTTATATTAAATGTAAGCTAATATAAGGTAATAAGGATAATCATGTTACTGATAAGCAATAACTACATCACTTTTGTCCATGATCACACATCATTGCATCTTATTATTAATGACATGATAGTGAAGCTTCAAAAAAATGAGGAGGAACTCACGGAAATAGTGCACGGATCTACAGCTGTCTACGAAAATGGAATCCAGCTCATGTCCAGGTTCTGCTGTTCAAATAACAGAAAAACCTGCCATCTACTAGATCAGTATGCACATTTCCTAAGTGAACTACATCCTACGTTTGTCCCCGGTGCTCCATTTTTTAGACCAAATGCAGCTGATATCAACAGGCTCGGCACAAACGGATAAAATATCCCTTTTAAATTAAAAACAACACAGTCCTACGGTAAGATTAGATAAACACCATAATCTGCACCCACCTGCCTGGGTATTTAATAGAGTACGACACAGCCAGGTATCCTCCCAGGTTGTGCCCCAGCAGTATCATAGTCTCCAGACCCATTTTAGTCCTCCACTGCTCCATGGAGTCCACAAACTGGTCCTCTGCCTTCTGGGTATCTGTGGAGAACAGGGGCCGGCTGCTGAGGCCGAAGCCAAGCAGGTCCAGAGCAAAGACGGGTCTGCACTGAGAGAGAGCATCGAGGTTCTGCGCCCAAAGGCCCACTCCGCCTCCAAACCCGTGAAGCAGAACCATGGGGGTTTTGTGTTTGACAGAATCGCTGTTAAATGTCAGGGTCCACAGCACGTTGCTGTTGGAGATGGGGACGGACTGTTTGGAGAATGGGCTGCCTACGCCTAGAAAGAAAAAGAGGAAAGAAGAGAAAGTCGAAATGAGAGCAAACTTTTCTTTTTTTATGACTTGTATTTGAATGTAATCACAAAGAAATAGAGAACAAATACAGAGATTTCAACATATATGACAACAACAAGAATAAACAGAAAATGTTAGTAGATGTTTCAGAGACCACAGAAATCAAATCAATCAAACAAAAACAACAAAAAAAAGAGCTTTTTACATTTTATTTTTTCTATTTTATGAGGTGAAATTGCCATTAACCTCCTGATATATAACTGTGTTACAGCCCCGACTTCTGGTACTAC
Source organism: Coranthus polyacanthus (assembly GCA_037367275.1). Classification (NCBI taxonomy): domain Eukaryota; kingdom Metazoa; phylum Chordata; class Actinopteri; order Kurtiformes; family Apogonidae; genus Coranthus; species Coranthus polyacanthus. Next base: position 18,497,257 of record JAPQRN010000009.1, read on the forward strand.
TCCTCCACCACATTGAGCAGATGGATATTCTTGGTCAGCTGATGAAAAAACGGTTTTGTTTCTCCTTCTTATCGCCTACTTTCATGAATACAAATCCAAACTAAGGCACTCGAACACAGCAGAGGAATTTAAAAGTGAGAAGCAGACAGGTGTGATCCTTACATCGCAGCATTCTGTCCTCTGCGGTCTTCAGCTGGCTCTGAGAAGTGGGACACCACGACGGCAGCCAGCTGGGGATCCAGCACCACCTACACAGAGGCAAACCCAGCTTCAGTCATCAGCTTTAAGAGCATCATCCTCATGCGCTACAGATTAGAAGTGTCGATCGTCAGCGGCCTCGTAATTCCATTCGATTAAGATCAACCTGTCAGTGATTTGAATGCACAGTGGTTCTCGATGCATCCCAGTGTACCGCATCTGCAATTTTTGGATGCTTTTTTCATCAATTAATACAAGCAGATGAATCTAAACTCCCTTTTTATTTAGAAAGTGCTTTCAGAAGTCAGAGTATAGCAGCCTGTAGTATAAACATTTGCATCTTTTTATCACCAGTGCGTGCGTGTGACCCAGTTCACTTCATAAACTTCAGAAAAGCAAAACATAAATCCTTCGGCAGTGCATTACAAGTAGAAGTGTGAATGTTCACTGGCTGCATGATTCTATTTGATTACGATGCATCTTTGAATCAAGACATTTCAACAGCTCTACTACAGACAAGGCATTGAGCCTCGTTCAGGAAACAATATACAAAAACATTTCCTCTCATTTTTCTTTGCAAACACAATGTCACATTTATTGTGTTTAAGAACATCACATCAGATGACCTCAGCATCAGCTGCTTGATAAAACCTACTCCACATAAATCACACTAAATGCAATTTCATAAGCAGGGTCTGTTGACGCAATGCGGTTACAACTTTAGAGCGAAAACGTTAATGAACAACACTATTCCATCCTACATAAAGGAGGTCAATAATTAAATATCGCTGGGGTAGTTCCTCAGGCTGCAGAGTTGTGAAAACCCTTTGTTAAACTGTCTCTGCAAATAAAGCAGAGAAGAAGTGGAACCACCTCTTTTGAGACTCCTCACATTTAGCTCCATCATACACTATCCATTAAAGAAATTTTTCATTTGTATTTTTCCATGCTTTCTTTTCCAAGTTTTATAACCAATATGTTTGTTTGCCTTTTTCTGAAATCATTCCCACATTATTCATATACACAAACTCACTGACAGGGGCCTAGACTACAAAGCAAGTTCAAAATACCGAGAACACCTTTTCATTATGTGGCCTGACAAAGCCTAACAACTGCGATCGAGGATAACCAATGTCATAGTTGCGGTTACCAGTGGTTGTGGTTATAGCTGGGTTGCAAATCACCCTCTTTAGGGCAACATTATTTGTCTTTTGGACAGAACTTTGTGTTCTTCAACACAGCACGGATGCAGGAAATTTGAACGTGACACAGAACGACCAGGAGAAAAACTCCGACCAGAAGACAAAAAAGACACAAAAGAAGGAGTTTGAGTCTACAAGACCTCAGGGGCTACTTCTGTTGCACGGATGCGGTTTGGGTATTAAAAGTCAGATATGGATCAGAAAATCAAGCTTTGCAAATGATGCTACAGACTCAATTCAAGCAGTCCTACTGTTAAAGTGTTGGAGTTACAGTGTTATTTCTTTGGTTTTTAGATTTTTGGCCACATTCACATTTAAACCGGCAACGTCTGATTGTCACTGAGTGTCACTGGACAAAAATTCCATGATTACCTTTTAGCATATTGGAATTCAAGTGTCTGAGAGGAAAGAAGAATTCTACTCACTTCTGTGGACTCAGGCTCTAGAAAATGTTCCCGGTGACGTAGATGCTGGCTCACCACAGGTGTTTTCAGACAAGTGGGGGGTTAAATATGTGATTGACAGCTGCAATTACTGATCGTTATTAAGATTTCCTCAGACGTGACTCTGCTGGCTCGACACAGAAGCCTGGAAAAGTGTCTTCTCTTTTCACACATGGAACGACGTCAGGTCATCTATATTTATATTTAGTCTTTTGATTTGGACCGACAAGGAACTATAGTTAACGTGTTTTCAGTTGACCTTTTTATATTTTATACATTTACATTCTACGTTTTGCACAGATGTTCGAAATAAAAGGAGAATAATAATCTAATATGAGAAAGTACCTTGAATTTGTTGATAGGATGTTTTACAAACTATCGGTATCGGAATAACTTGGCTCCGATACTTGGCTTCACAACTGGAAATACTGACTTTGAGGGAAAATACGCATTAAAAAAAATGTAAAATCCACCTCTAGAATAGTCTATTTTATATGGTTGGGTTGATATTCAGTAGCATATTTATTGATTAATTGCTCTAAGTTTGTTCAGTTCAACAGTTATCCAGTTTCGAATAAATTCCAAAGACTTAAATACAAACAGTGTCATATTTTTATTTTGTGTGATATATAGCTAGCTAGCTCAGTATATATCTGCTCAGAGACTAGTATTACCTTAATGTTGTGTCCACGTATCCCCACACGTTGCTGACCAGACTCTGAACACCAACGACAGACAGCATCCTGTGAACAACCCTGAAGCCAAGTGAAACCAGAAGTGGATGAGGTCAAAGTACACAAAAGAGGACAGGTAGGGGGTATTTAACGACGACATAAATCATGATAAATGAATGTATCACAACATTAAAACTGGTGCTTCTACTCAACAACCTCAAACTTTTACGTGAGAAGCTAAAAATACAACTGAACAGCAAATCAACTAATCCTGTTCCTGGAGACAGAAGAAGTACTCGGATCCTCAGAAGTATTATAAACAAAAAGTACTTGAAATAATAGTAAACGTACTCTATTGTACAGTATAGTCCACTGTAATCATTTTTTTTGTCGTGATATTCATTTCTCTTTTGTCTTTAGAGTTTATTTTGTTTACACTCTCAGCTAAAACACAAATGTTGTCACATTCTGATCATAACGAAGAGTTTAAAACCCCAAATATCTGTCTCATTCATGGTTTTTGTCTCCTTTGTCTTCATTCTGACTGATTTAAAATGAACAAAAGTAAACACTGAATGACAAAATCAGAGACTAGAGGGCTGTTTTTGTCTTGATACGTCTTTTTACGAATCATTTAAAACCACAAATACTTGTCTGGTTTCTTCAACTTTCACTCGGGACCTAAAATCAGCCTTTAAAACTCAAAAGAAATAATAATTTGACATCCATCGTATCGATATCAACTGTTTATCGTGATAACATGTCAGGCCCTATCGCCCAGCTCTATCTGAGAATGAAGTTATCAGTTGTAGATAATAACTAGTAGTAGTAATTAGCAGTTAAAGTTAAGTATTGTAAAAAGTAACAAGTAACTATAAGGTCAAATAAATGTAGTTAGTGGAGTTAAAAGTAGCTACTTTGTACAATATGCCCCTATGAAATGTAGTTAAGCACAAGTATAAAAGCATAAAATGGGAATATTTAAAAAAAAAAGTACAAATAAAAGTACTTACGTACATTCCACCACTGCCTCCTATAGTATATCTGACAATATGTTCCCCTTCAGCGGTCGACAGATACTCTTGTCTATGTGTGTTTTCTTACTATTTCAAAGTAGAGCCCTTGTTTCTACAGCTTTGGCCCACGGCAGTGACATGCAAGTAGGTATTGATTCACGTCGACACCTAATTGTTACCGGTCGCACTGACAAACAAGCAGCACTTTGAAAAACAGGGGCGTGAAGTCAGTCGAGAGGAAATACTCACCCTCTGTTCGCTGCCTCCTCCTGCTCGGCCATTCTGCAACAACACCGACTGCTCCTCCGAGTCACGTGGTCTGGGACATATGATTCAGCCGTGGCTCGGAGACGTTGGTTTTAATGCCTGCGATCAAATTAAGCGAGCGGGGCTTTCACTCCAGCGCCTGCCTCCGGCAGCCGCCCGTCGCCGGCTCCTCTGTGAAACGAAACAAGCGCAAACAGCGGCGACGCGTGAAACGCTGCGGAAGTAGCTTTTTCTGTCAAATATCTAGACGCTGCTCAGCTGACAGAGCTCTGGTAAGTAGCTCAATTACCTTAGTAGTTTTGTTGCATTTATTGGAAAGTATTCGAACACGTGAAACGTAAAGGAAGGTTGTTTTTGTTTGCTTTTGGCAACCCTGAAAACGGGCCAGAGGAGTAGTTTAACGCTATTAGTCATTCAGGTCAAAGTGTTAGCAGTAAGCCGTTCAAAGGGCTTCAACTTTGATGTCTTCTTCAAAGTACTTAGTAAACTTTTAGGTTTCATAATGTTTATTAATTATAGATGAGAAGGGAAGTCTTTGTAATGCTAACCAGCAGTAATACAGAATTAGGAAACACGTTTCTCTTTGCAAAGAATGAGAATCAAACCAAAGGCTCAGCATGTACAGGGAGGTGACAAATTAAAGGAAAAACCTGAATAAATCAGCTGAGAAACATGACAGATGGAGATGTTTCCACCGAGATGCACTGCATGGTACAATTTTAATGAGTTAACATTCACTCATGTTCTCTGGCATGTATCCAAATGCTAAAAGCAGGCCCAGTTGGTTCAGGTTTTGGATCAAGATGACAAGAGTAAAAGATGTCGAAAGAGGGTTCATTATTGGGACACGCATGGTAGGAGCTTCAACCACAAAGACTGGCATCCTTCAACATGTTCAGGGCAAGTGGGCGAGTGCATGTGTGGCAGACACTGAGAGAGCGGTACAGGCCTGAACGCCCCTGCAGTGAAGGGATCCAGTGGGTCTGTTCTACTGTGTTTAGGTCATCTTATTACCTTAGAGCAGTGGTTCCCAAACTTTTTCAGCTCGAGACCCAAAAAATCAATTACATCTTTCCTCGGGACTCAAATTTACAAAAATACATCATGAATTGCCATAATCTTAAGTCTAGATTTTCCACGATTAGTCGTTCATTTGTTCGTCATCTTTTACATAATTTTCCTCATGTTACATTGTTTTCATCATTTTCATCTTCTTGGGTCTTTTACGTTGTTTTCATCTTGTTTTATCTTTTACGCCTTGTTGCATCTTTTACATCGTTTTCGTATTGTTGTGTCTTTTATGTTGTGTTTGTGCTGTTACATCTCTTACCTCTCCTCTACATTTCACATAGTTTTGTTGAGGTCAACATTTACAAATGCTCCCAGAGAACTCTCTTCTACACCTACAATTTTACTACTACTATTTTAACTTTTACTCTGACAGTTGAGGACCCAGTAGAAAGAGCTGCTTACCTATTTTGGGAGAGGCAGCCTTAGAGGAAAGAGTCACTGGATTTCAATACAAAACTGTTGTGAGTGATCCCCTCTGTCCTACAATGAACACTTCCATCCTGATGGGAGTGGTCTCTTCCAGGATGGCAACAGGCCACGAGGGCTCATTGAATGTTTTGATGAGTATGATACTGATGCTCAGCCCAGTTAAACACCTATGGAAGATTTTGTTAAGACACTCTCCACTGTCATCGTCTAAGCACAAAACGAGTGGAAGAGCAGTTTTCAACAGACACTGTTTGTTGTTTTTTTTTTTCCATTAATTTGTCACCTGTCTGCAC
>JAPQRN010000009.1:18513494-18534243 GCA_037367275.1 Coranthus polyacanthus
GAATATACTGTATCATTTCTGTAGGATGAGAGAGGAAGTGTGATGGAGGAAATCACAAATCAGCATTTCATTTGTTTTAACTGACATGTTTTTGTTTTCTTTGTGTGTTTAGAAAATCACAGGCTGGAGTCTTCATATCAGAACCACTTGGTTCTCAAAGTTTTAGTAGTGAGTATAAATGTCATGTTTAAATAACCAGCTCTGTCCCTCAGTGATCAGCACTTTACTTATCATAGCTGTCTTGACTCTTTTTTCCTCAGTTCAACTTCTTCAATTGTTTTGCGTCACTGTTCTACATCGCATTCATAATGCAGGACATGGTGCTGCTCAGACAGGTAGGTCTCTTCTCTTCATCATTTTATTCCGTCTTTAGGTGTCTTTTATTTCTACGTTTTGTATTTGATGCCTTTTCTTCTTGTTTTCTTTCCTTGTGCTTGTTTCATTTCCCCTTTTGTCATTCCTTTGTGTTTTTTTTAAACCTAAAATGTCTGATCAAAATTTAATTCATCCCTCTTTCCGTTCACCATTTGTTCCTTTCCTTCTCATAACCTCTGCTCTACTTTCTCGTCTGTACCCAGAGTCTGGCCACACTGCTGATCACCAGTCAGATCTTGAATCAGTTCATGGAGGCCTTCCTGCCCTACTGGCTTCAGAGGAGACGCAACAAGAAGATGATCCGCAAAGTCCAGAAAAGACAAACCCTGGAGGACAAGGAGCTTCCCCTGGAGGAGCAGGTCCGGCTGGAGGCTGACATGAGCACGTACTTGGTACGTTTCACTTTGTCTCTTTACTGAAACACTACAAACATCAAATGACCTGTAGTATCCTCCAACTTCCTGTAATTTGTGGTTGTCATCCATAAATTACACCGACTTCTTTAAAAGCATTTTTATAGACTTTATATGATATCATTCTTTCTTGTCTTTTATCCTTTTAATTGATTTATTTCTTTTTTATGTAATGTGATGTCTTTTTATTACTTTCATTCTTCTATGTGTAGTTTCTGTTTCATTCATTCATTCTTGCATTTCTGTCATTGTAACTTTTGCTGTGCATTTGTGTGTCTTTTACCTCCTAGTTTTAACTTTATCTTAACTATACCTCACTTTTGTCCTGCTTTTGTTTGGTTTTACTGTTTGGTTTTCTTTTGTTACGTCGCCTTCTTTGCTTTGTCTGTCAAAGCACGTTGTATACTGTTGTTTTTAGAGTTGTTCTGTAATTAAAACTATTACATATGCTGCTTTCAGGGTACGTTTGACGACTACCTGGAGCAGTTCCTCCTCTTCGGTTACGTCAGTCTGTTTTCCTGTGTCTACCCGCTGGCCGCCGTCCTCGTGGTGTTGAACAATATCACCGAGGTTTACTCTGACGCCTTCAAGATGTGCCGTGTGTTCAAACGACCTTTCTCTGACCCAGCGGCAAGCATAGGGGTGTGGCAGGTAAGTCGCATTAAGACATCCAGCCTAAATGTTACTAATTCACATTGTAAAAAGCTTAACACACATGACATGATGTATAGACAACACTGTCCAGAACCAGAGTTATTATAGTCAATGACAACGTAAACTAGCAACAGTGTAGTTGATTGATATGCACTGTCCCAGAACAAATACACAAATAAACAAAAAAAAATAAAAACCATAATGAACATGAACTAAAAAGTAGGTAAAGTCAGATTTTGCCCCTTGATGTTAATAGTTCATGGTGTAAAAGACTAAAATAGCTTTGCACAAAGTGGGACCTTTTAATCAAAAGTAGTTTTGTATTCATCATATTTTATGTCATACATTCTTTCATCCTACATTTTTCAGCCAATATAATCAAGGCTTTTCTCACAATACATGAAAATTAAAACTAAATAGAAATAATAAATAAAAAAGTAAAACTAGTCAATCTCTCAAACTAAAAATAAAATGAATTATGCACTATCAAAACTAAGACTAAATTGAAATCAAAAACCCAACTGAAAGTAAATAAAAATTAAAAGTAATGAAGATTTCAAAACTATAATAAGTCTGCCCAGAACACAAGAGGTTCCTGTTTTATTGAACAGAATAAGGCCATAACTGATACACACACACTGTCTTTTTCCATCGTTTACATCCGTCTGAAATCTGACTACACCATCTCCGAGAACGTTATGCCTCCCTTGGGAGAAAATATTATCATTTATATTCTTGTCATGGTATCCTGATATGAACAGGGCCTTTTCTTAGCTTTGCTGGTGGGTTTCTGTTTTGAGAAACAAGTCATTGAGTGTGTCTTCATGCCTGTGTTGCAGCTCGCCTTTGAGGCCATGAGCGTGATAGCTGTGGTGACCAACTGCGCTCTGATCGGCATGTCTCCGCAAGTGAAAGCTTACTTCCCCGACTCAGAGCTGCAGCTCATTCTGTGGACGGTGGCAATTGAGGTAACACACAGACATGTGCACATAATCACATACAGTTTGTCTCATGCAACTACGGTGACCAGATCCCAGCAAAACAAACCTGGGACAAAAGGTTTGTTTGTGTGGGAGAACGTGGGGCATGTTATGAATGTTGAGAGGTAGATTTACATTTAGATAGAATGTCTGTCTAACTTATAAAATAAACAGGCCCAATATTATTGATTAAAAACACAAGTACATTTTGTCTCCTCAGATCTAATTCTCACTACTTGGCATTTTGTCGTCCTTCTGCTGAAAATGAAAAGAGTAAGAACATTCAATAAGAAGGAAGACTGGACTTTTTGGATCTTTTTGATTTAATGTTGAGTTAAAATGCAAATCAACTATAATAGTCATTGAAATGAACAAAAATAAAACACAATAATCATCAAAATGAACAAAAATGAAGAGAATAAGCAACAAAATGAACACAAATGTAACAAATAAGCAGCAAAATGACCAAAAGTTAACAAAATAATGAACAAAATGAGCAAAATAATCAACAAAATGAATGAAAATGATTGAAATTTGCGATGCTTTTGGATGTAAACCTGACTAAGTCAATCTGACTTTGTCTGTTTTCTTGTGCTTGTTATTCTGCTCATTGATAAAAAGAACCCTTTGACTTTATAAATATACGGCCCTAATCCAAAGGAATGCCACATTTAAATCCAAACTAAAATACATTTTTTTGCCATATTAAAACAAAGCAGCTTCTCAGTAAATTCTTTCACTGTCCAATATAATCTAATAACCTACTGTTTAAATCTCCTACTGTAAGATAAATCCCCCTGAACTGCCTTCCCAATAAGTCATGAAGGGCTGTGCTTTAAAAAGCAGTGAATGCGTCAAACCTTTCCCTCCCTACGTTTGCCACAGTGCAGCGCTGCTCTGGCGACACATCACTGGCAACTGAAACCCAATATTTTCTTTTTGTCATCCTTCCTCTAATGCTGCTGCTACATTCATTGTCATCTGCGTCACTTCAGCTGCAGGCCTTGAAGGGTCATTTTTTTGTGATTGAAACCCACAAGCATAGGAGCAGAACATGTCACCTTCATGGCAGTTTTTAGAGCCATCTTTTCTAATAATAATCTAAACTTGCGAAGGTGGCATTCGTCAAACGAGCAGTTATAAGAGTTTGGTAGTGGTGGAATACAACTAAGTAGTTTTACTCAAGTTCAGCTCTTCAGTACGAATGTGAGGTACTTGTACTTAATGTCAATATTTCCAAGTGTCTGCAACTTAACACTTCTTCTCCACTACATCTTATAGACAAATATGATACGTATTCATCTGCTACATGTGTCTGACAGCTTTAGTTAGTTTTCAGAAAATGTTCTTGAACGAGGCCTAATATCTTCAAAACACACAAGGCCTTTCTGTTACGTTCACACAACCTCTCTGTGCAGTACATCGGTGGCGTTCTAATTGATTCTGTATGACTGATTCTAAAATAAAGCTGACTTTGTCTCATAGGAGAACACCAAACAGCCATGTCAAATAGTGTCTACATAATCAACCTACAGTGCTGTAATAGTATAAACAGTGTAGCCCCCGGTCAAAGATGTGTCTTTTTGTTCCACGCTGACAGCAAACATCACACATAAAAGTCAAATGCTCCAGGTTTGGAATAGACTGGTGAAGATGTCTTTTAGTTGATACTACTACAAATTAGACTAGAAGTCTATTTATACATTGTCCCCGTCAAATAAATAAAAATACAAACAAAAATAATAGGTGGTGCAGTGGTTAGCACTGTCGCCTCACAGCAAGGAGGTCCTGGGTTCGAATCCGAGACCGGCCAGCTGTGTGGAGTTTGCATGTTCTCCCCGTGTCTGCGTGGGTTCTCTCCAGGTACTCCGGCTTCCTCCCACAGTCCAAAAACATGCACCTTAACAGGTTAAACAGGTTAATTGGTCACTCTAAATTGATCGGCTCCAGCCCCCCCGCAACCCTCCAGAGGATTAAGCGGTTACAGATAATGACTGACTGACAAAAATAATAATAAATCGGTTCTGAATTGGAATCAAAACATAGTGCATATCTTACAGAAAAAGAGGATGAAGACGACAACGACATTGTAGAAAACTGAGAAGAAATGTGCAATAACTGGTGACTAACCAAATGACGGGTCACGATTTAGTATCTAGTTTAAGCAAAGCAACACAAGAGAAAAACTATATATGTAATAATATTAATAACGCTAAGAAACTTAAGGGCAACAGAGCAACGAGCAGAAGAAGACACTTGTTGAAATGTTCACTAAATTTATCAAGATAAAAGTTAAATACGGAGGAAGAGTTCAGTTTGTGTTAACATTAAATTAGAAAAAAGGGATGCATCGGCTACAATTAGGACTGTCATGATGTTGAAATTTGAGCTGATGATTAATTGTCAAACAAGTAGTTATGATTGATCGTATTATTGTCTATAAAATTGAAATAAATCATGTACTATGGCCAAAAAGAATGGGGTACAACAAGATGATGTCATTAAAAGTATGTCGTAAACGATGTCGAAATGATGATAAAATATGGTATTTTTGTTCATTTCACGTGAATGGAGACGATTATCACAATTATGTCAAATAATCCCAATATGGCGATTATGTAATAATTGTGACAAGCCAAGCTACATTATAAGATATTCTATTTAATAGTGGAGATTAGACATAAAGGTATGCAGAAAAAGGCCTGTTTCTCCCTGCAGTTGAGGTAAATAAAGCTATACATAAAATACAAATCCTAATATGATGAAGAACCATTAAGTACAACAGGGATGTGTCTTATTTAACAATAAAATGTCATGTATTTGAAATACACAAATATTTGAAAAATACACAAAAAATACACAAATAGAAGCTTTGAAAGTATTTAACTGCAAATTATTGACATTTTTTTTTCTCAGTCCAGGACAAAATGCACAAAAAGTAATTAAATACACTCTAAATAAATACTAAAACTCTAAATACTGCCCATTTCTCATATCAATAAAGATTCAACCAATCATTGACTCTAATCAGTAGGACCATAACATGTTATAAATGACACACAGGTTCAGGTCTGCTCTGTAGCTCAGGTGCTGTTGGAGATGTTTGCTCACTAGATGGAGCCAGAGTCCAAAGTAGCTCCTGGTAGCTCTGTGACTGTTGGAGACATGCAGAGAATACTGATGGAGAGGAGGACAGATTATCTATGTGTGCATGTTTCTATGAGAGGGACTTTTTTTTTACCGTGTTGTTTGTGTGTTGTGTGTGTGTTTTAAATCCAGCATTGCCGCTCCAGATCCGTCTTCTCCTGAGTGGCGTTAACATCAGCGTCGCTTCGCTCCCCTTTTCTGTGTGTTCTATTCAGGAAGCACTCACGCACACACCTCCTGCCTCCAGAGAAAAAGCTCAAAATAACAGCACAAACAGAGAAATGGCGAGGCTGTAGTGAATAGGGAGGCTGATGCAGTATGGAGAGGTTTCATTAGGACGCATCATAGAAAAAAAACATTAGCGTGTTCGGCTGCTTTAACAAGCTCCTGAGGGGGCATTGTTCTAACCATCTAGTCTTAAAAGGCACTACGAAGCCTACTGTACCTCAGTGTACGGCAGGTCGCTGCCGATGCTGAGGAGGAAACTGGGTCATATTGATTGCCTGTATGTTTGATTGAACGTGTGGTCTGCACGGAGTGCTGAGTGATAAACTCCACCGCACTTGGAGAAGTTGTTCTCTCTTTGTGATTTTTCTTCTTCCGAGGCCGTCGGGACAGCTTTGGGTGTAATTAAAGCTTCTTTAGACGGAGGTTGTCCTCAGTGACAGATGATTGAATTATTTAAAGTTTTGGGTGGGTGTTTTGAAGTGGGCTTGTAGAAGTACTTATCAAGGGTACATGTTAAAATATCAATTCCCGTGATGCAGTACACACTATATACCATGTACTTACTTACTTGCGTAGTGCAACAGGGTGCTGTCTCAAATCTCAAATCTGTCTCAAGCACCCACCAGAAATTCTTCTTTTTGATTCCAAATTACAAGCAGGTAGAGCATTATCACCAACATTTGACTGCAATTGTCTCCTGCCAAAATATCTACCACCTGTTCTTTTGTCTTGCCTTCTATTCAGTTTCATCATAAATTCATAAAAATGAATATGCTTTCACTTTTACTTGCGTGCATGTCCTGTCTTGTTTTCACACAGGGTGGAAATTACCGGCTGTTCAGCAGTTTCCTTGGCCACTACAGGGTTCCCACAGTCATGGACATTTTAAAATGTAATTTTCCAGGCCTGGAAAAGCCATGCAATTAAGTAAAATAGTCTAAAGTTTTGGAAAAGTCATGGAATGTCATTTTTAGGGACACGGACGCCTCACCTTTTGGCGAAATCTGACGTTTTGAGATCAAAATAGGTCATAGGTTTTCCCCTGTCCTGATGCATAAATTGACTGTAAATCCTCATTTTTTAAGCTGATACTGCTGAACATTTTTCTTCAAGGGGGAGCATGTCCCCGGGCCCTCCTAGGGGGTTTGCATCTTTGTCATGTTTTTCTCCCCTGATGAGTTTGCATCCCAGAATTGTCTGTAATGAAATTCACATACAAGAGCCACTGGAGATTGTAAAAATTATAAAGACAGAGACAGGGTTTTCCCTCAGCTCGTGGAGGCTCACGTTTAAAAACAATGCATTTTCTGGGATCTGGATCTGTATTATTGCAGTCCTTAGAAAATAGCGTAATAGTTTTTCTGAATTTGAATATGAAAATAACTGACAATTAGAGACTGAAAGATGTTGCTCTTTAGTTTTCATAAAATAATGAACTAGAGCACACTAGTTCATGTACTTTAAGGTCATGAATGGTCATGGAAATGAAATGATTGACTTTTAGAAGTCATGGAAGTCATAAAATGTTGTGTATGGGAAACCATATACAACCACTATTTTGACATATTCCTCCCCTACCGCTGTGTAGCCAAGATGGCAGCCACTCACTGTGACAAGAGTCCAGGGTACGACACTCAGGTTAGTGACTGTTCTGAGTACACCATGTCACGCGCTGCATTTTGCCATAATCGCCAGTGTCAACGCAGTTATGGGTTCAAAATAGACGTGTAAGTGTGGGAGTACGCAGATTGAGACACAGCCTCAGTTTAAACGTGGAGCTGAAGCCGTTACATCCCTTTCTTTGATGCTGTCTCGATGTTACTTTGTGCTACTGTTTGGAGTTTCTAGAAGTTAGTTTGGTTCTGAACAAACTGACCGAGGGAGCGGTGGATCAGCAGCTCCTGTGTCATGCTACATACAATGTTTTTTTTTCCAAGAGAGTCCGGTGGCTTTGACGGGCGTCCCTACATTTCTTTTAAAATTTGCTGGAGATACGATTCGTCCTTAAATCTTAAACCCCGGTGTTTTTAGTGACACCCTGACATTTACAAGAGATTTTAATTGACGTGTATAATTCACTGAACAAATTGTCAGCCCTTAGAGGACCAACTCTTTTTATGTCCGACCCTCCAGCTAAAGACCCAGTGTCAGCTTGCACACATGATATGACATAAACTAACAAACTAATTGCCATGACATTGACTGAGCCCATTTCATTCCCAAGAGGATGTCCTCTGCTAAATGTTCCAATGTCCTTTGTTCCACCCTCAAGTCTAATTCAGTGAATTGTATTTAATATTTTTATCTAAATATTTTTAGAGCCGTCACTAGTTTGTAAGGTTGTAACCAGTGTGTGAAATATTCCATCGCTGTTTTGGGGAATAGCTCACTTTTTCTTTTTTTTTTTTTTTTAACTTTTTTCCTGGTCAGAAATGATGGATACATTCATAAAGCACTTGATTTAGCATTTATTTTTTATTATTATTTTTAAGAATGTTAATGATAAGAAAAAGAAAACAGCTGAAAATTAAATGGAGCTGCCCGCTGAGAGATGCTGTTTATTGACATTTTTTTTTCAGTGACAGTAGTGCACTTCATAGATGGAAAATATGTTCAATAAAATATCATTTTATTTTCTGTTTCACAAAGTGAGAAGGAAAATCAAGTCCGTTATAAATATTGTATCTACCTTTTCTTTTCATTTGTGGATTTTGAAATAAAAATCAAATCGCTATTCTGTTTTCTTTTCTATAGTTTGTGTTTCTGAAATGGGTATCGGAAATAACATACATTTTTCTAGCTCTTGATGAAGTGCTTTAATTAGCTTTTAATAATGAGGGAAGCTTATCCTACAAAAGAGAAAGTTTTCTTGTACAAAAAGGGAAAGTTTCTTCTTCTTCTACTGTTTTGTTTTACAGCCGTTTGCATCAGCAACGTTTTGATGGCGCTTTCATCATGTTAGCAAGACTAGACAACATGCTTGTATCTTTATTAAAGTGAATTAGTGATGAATCAGCCTCATGCTTGAATCATACATCAATAGTGTTCTAATTTTACACATGATCCATGATGATGGAAACCCCCCCGAAATTTCACAAATCAGGTTTTCAGCGGAGCTTGTGTCTTATTAAGAAGAGACAGGAGTTCACATCGTGGTTGTAACCACAGTAAAGTCCTCAATGTGCTGATTTGCCTGTGTTTATATAGCTTGGCGTGAGTTTAATGTCAGACTTTTAGTCTTGTTGCAGACACTCCTCTTATAACAGGGAACATGCCACCTCTCATCCATCCCTGCCTCCTTCAAACTGTCTCCTGGGCTGAATAGAAGTGAACATGACTTTTTATAGCAATAGACGGCACGCAGGCCCGGGGGTGATGTTCTCTGTTTGACTTATGCTCTGCCCCTCACCTGAATAAGGAGAGGAGGCGAGGCGCTGCTCTGGTGAGCACAGGGAAAAATGAGGGCAGCTCGCGGTATGAGTTAGGCTATTAGCTTCTCTTGAACTCAGTCAGACCTGTGTGTGCATTAGGCTGCATGGCATGAGGAAACTCTGCAATGTGCAGTAACATTGTTCAGTCCTGCCACGATGATATGACTTGTGTTAAATAGACAACTATTGAAGTGCATATTACAGGTCTGTCTCTCTGCTTCAATAGGTGCACTACTAACATACACCCCACGCTGAATAGCATATGCCCACTGAATACAGAACAGAAACAAATTATTTCAGACATGCTTTTATCGCACATGAATACCCAACCAATTAAACGTAACGTTAATCTTAATACGACATTAACTGTTAGAAATTGAAGTTTAATTTCCTGTTCTCCCTTTAAAATATTTCCTTTCTTTCCTCTGGAAGTTGCCGCAACTGTTGGGGATGTTTTTACACACAAAAGCTGTGTTTGTAACACGTCGTCTCTCCTGAATCCAAACTAGTTCCATGTAGATGATTTGCTGCCGTTTTTCACCTCAAGGTCTTCATCAATCTCATTTTCTTCACTCCTCTCTCCTTCCTCAGCCATCGCGCTAGCTAACCTTGCGGTAACTACAAAATTTAAATCTGAAGGCAGCTGGGGCTTCATCTCATTGGTCAAATGGTCGAACGCTGAGTGTGAACGAACGGCTCGTATAGATGAAATGATTTTCCTCATTCGTCATGATTCAGGTCTTTTACAATGTGTTTAGACTTAGACCTAGAAAAACGTCAATGTCCTCCAAGAGGCAATTTGTGTTGCAGCACAGAACAGAACATGTAGACATATTTAAAAATCGCATCATACAACATAAAACAACACTCTGCCACTTGAGGATCCAATAAAAACAGGACTGCGACTCAATCTGCCAAATGTAGCTGTATCCCAATTGTAGAGATAAAAAAATATATATATATATAATTACGATAATGAAATTAACATCTATTGCTCAGCACTAGTGGGCATCAGGGTTTCCATTAGCCAGTAATTACCAGTTTTTGCTTCGTAAAAATTAATTAAGAGAAATGATTAATTAAAAACTTGTTGGTTAAAATGTTGGGTAAAAAAGCTCACTGCCCAATTGACAATGATTCAGCTCTTTTCATTGATACCAGGGTCACCAATGTCATCACGATGTTGAGCACTCCTGAAAGTATTTTTTTAATTTAGAGGCAAACATAAAAAATATTTTTAAACAGACCAGGTTTGTGTCAACCTCAGTAAATCAGGGAGCGAGTCTTTATTTGTACCACAAAACCGACAATTAAAACTGACCTTGCTGATATTCTGTCTGCGGACGTGTCCGAAGCTCCTCTGATTTTACCGTTGGACTAAACTCCGCTGGTTTAGTGTTTTCAGTGTTTAAGGCTGCAGGGTCACACAGAGCTGCATGACAGATAAATTTAAGGAATTTCTGTCACTTTTCACTTTCTTTGTGATCTATTCTCCGAATTTATGGAAAGCTTGTTCAACTGTATGACAACAGACACGAAAAGAAAAACTACATTAGTGTTACATTAGTCATTATTGTTCATTAAGTTGTCAAACTGACCTGAGGTTATTGTCATTCTTCTGTCAACCTCATCGTACATTATTTTTTGCATTTGTGACATAGACTGTTATTGAAAAAAAAGACCATTATGTTTCAAATTTGTCTGGTAAAATGTATAAAACACCACCAAGAAAGCATCCTAACGGAGACCCTGACGCACATGTATGTTTTTCACTTCAGACCATATTCGGGTTTGTGATAAAAGGCTGACTTCAAAGTGGAGACACGAGGAGTGAAAAGAATAAATATGGAGACAGATAGAAGGGAGATGGAGAACCAGAGGAAAGGGTTGAGAGAGGGAGGGAAACGCAGTATGTGTGTGATGAACCCGTGTCACTCCCTGATTGTACATCTAAGCACGTTCCTCCCTCTTACCATCTAGTACATTCCCTAGAATAGAGCAAGCAGGCTATTAAGGAGATGGGACAACATGAATAATGAGGATCAGGTTGTACAATGTTAAGTGTGCGGCGGGTGTATGCTATAGACAAACGCACACAGATGTTGCTTATTGACACAGCATCCAGTATGTTGCCATTGGAAAAGCACTTAATATAAGCCGTTAACAGGTCATGCATTTTTCACCGTGGTCACCTCCAATGGGAATTGAACCTCTAAACTGACTATTAGCGCTCAACCTCAGTGCAGTGCGTTTCATCCATTGTTTCTGTTTTTTCTCGTCGGGTCAGTCGTCATCGTCACAATAGTTGCAGTTTTCTTTGTGCGAAGAGAGAAGACTCAAACAGCGAGGGTTAAAATCAAATCAGTCAGCCTCTCTTATCTCGGTTATGGGGTTGGGGTGGGGGCGGGCTGGAGGGCAGCGCCTTGTCGCTTTCCAGCAGCGGTGCTATGATACCTGAGTAATTACTGTATAGGGCTTACACACATCACTGAGCAGTAACCAGGCAACCGGCCAGCCTGCTACAGAAACAGACAGAGACTTTCTTTCAGAGTCACGGGTCTGTCTGTTATAATCTACTCATTTCAGAGCAGCTGAGCCGGTCTGAACTGTGTCTTCTTGCAAAACTCGAAAAAATGAGGGGAGGCATGATCGCAGTCTAATGACGAGCACGGCAGAGTGAAGGTCTTTTTATGTAGGCTGCAACAAATAGGTCCTTTCATATGATCTTTAATTGTACTGTAATGACTGTGTGCTGTTTGTTGTTGTGGCTTTTGACTGTTGTCCTGAACTGATCTAAATGGACACCAGAATAGAATCCTGCAACTTCTTTAGATCTCTAAACTGACCTGAACTGTTGAGCAGTGAATACTTGGTTTGTGCAGCCAGTTTAATAAATAAATAGTTTATAAATAGTGACCACATGGAAAAGCCTTCATGTCACATTTAGAATGTTTTGCTCATATATAATAATTTTCTGCCTTTTTTTAGAACCTTTGTGTAAATCTTCAATTTAACATACTACAAAACATAGAACGTTAATGTTTAAAATATAAAAAGGTAAATATAAAGCACTTTTCAACTAGAGTTGCAAATTAAATATATGTATAAAATGTGACTCTAAAACCTTTTAAAAAAAATTTTTTTTTGCACATCTTGGTTCACTTTAGGAAAACTTATTATCTCTCAGGCTTTAATAAAAACTTGAACTTAAAATATGATTGTAATTATATGATCATCGTTATATGATCATCATGATCATCATCGTATCACACAGCCCTACTGAAACACTACCAACTCATTCAGAATATCTTTAACAGTATTATATAAAACGAGAGACAGGAACTAAAATGATCCACCAATAAAAAAGAGAAGCAAAGGGAAATTCATTACTGATATATGTACTTTTAATAATAAACCAGTTTGTACTGTTTTTAACAGCTGTTTACTGTTTACTCTCTCTCTAAAGTCACTCTTACGTGATCCAGTTGTAACCATGTTTGCCTTTATGTTTTGCAACTATTACCATGTTTTAGATTGTACGTCATACACTACATTATAAATTCAGAATTTCTTTTGTTTCTTACATTATTTTGCTGAACTCCACAGCGTTGGTTTGAGTAGGCGTTTCAAAAGAAAAGTCTTGGAGGAAAACAGAGAATTTAATAGTACAGGGACAGATTTGTTCGCTTTCTGGCTTATTAATATGCTTTATCTGTGGCAAGACGTTAGCAAACCACAAAAAATGTAATGTTGACAAACTGCATTATTGTAATGGAAATGCAAAGTTAAATAGCCTACGGCTGGGTAGCCATCTGTTGTAAAACATGAATGACTGCTCGTTTAGACTTATTAGTAACATTGATAGACTCATTTTCACTACTGTGCTACCTGCATTTAAAGGGCTCACTTTTTTTTTTGCAGCTCTAGACAGATCTTTTTTTCTTTCTGATGAAAACTGTCTCTTTACACAGTAAAGGTCACCGGCCCCTGTATCAAACCAATCAAAGTTCGACATTCATTCTTTAATCAGTAAAGGTTCAACGGGTTGATTGTCTTTACAGGTAATAATTAGCTTCAGGCCACTTGAGTGTGAATGCTTAAATCTTCATTCTGTTTAATTAAGTCAGAACTCGTGTCCTTTTATATCATTTTCATCAAAGAGTAACACCTAATTATCTATGTTATAGCTCTGGACTGTGATTAAAGCTCCCTCGTCTGTCACTGGGTGTTTGTCAGATTCGCCAAGGTTATTTTCAGCACCCCACACCACTGTAATCCCATTACTCAGTTTTTTTAGATTATAAGATTAGCTTTCACCCATTGGCAATGACAAAAGCATCTCTTGTGGACTAACAGATACACTAGAGTTGCCTTTGCAAAACTTAGGGTCGTGGAGCTTTTTTTTTATTGGGTCGCCAATTGTCAGAGTGAAATACATCACAATAATATGATATGTGAATTAATTTTCCTAATTAAGCTAGAAGAAGAGTGTCCCCTGGGGGAGTTTATAAATGGTGACCTCAACAAAGCCATGTGAAATGTAGAAGAGAGGCCAGAGTAGTGAAAGACGTAACAAGATGAAAATGACATGAGATGAAAATGAAGTATTGTTTTTTGTACTGTTAAGTTATGTTTGTTGGTGCTGAATGTTGCTTTGCACTTTATGCAAATCTGTCGGCTGCACACAAAATATGCCCCCTCCGGGGATAATGAAGAATTCTTGAAAGTAAAAGATGCAACAAGATAAAAATCGCGTAAAAAATGCAATAAGAGAAAAAGTCACATAAAAACGTAAGAGAGACAACATTTATCTTTTGGGTCTCGAGCTGAAAAAGTTTGGGAACCATTGCACTGGAGTAACATAGTATTGAGTCCATAGGAGGTATTAGTGTGTAGTTTCAGTTCATAAACTAGTGATTCTTCACTGTAAAAAACATTAAGTTTTGTCATTATTACTGCATTAGACCAGGTTTGTAACAGAAAAGTCAGGACTATAACACATGGCATGGAGGCTGTTTTAATGACACATGCTGCTCATGTTAGATCAAACATAGAAAGGCAAAATTAGTAGTTTGTCATCACTGATGGTGGATTGAAATGCTAATTTTCCAATTAACAGTGCAGCGGTGCCATGGTAACAGCATTAAGTGCTGAATACTGAGTGATGGAAATAGCTGTTGCACTGTTACTCCTCTTGATTTGTGCCAGTCTTGTCAGCAGTGCTTTCAAAGACCTGCCTGCTCCTGTGCTTCAGGATTATGTCGTTCAGGTTAGGACTCCAGCTGGGTCGGGGATTATCATTCTCATTACTAAAAAGATAACACTCAGGATGCTACCTTGGGGCTCTTTGGCTTCAGTCGGTAGCTTTGTCTTTGTCAGCTCGGTGGCTAAGGGGACGGTGACTCCCTCTTATTGTAAACGTACCAGGAGCGTTGAGCACGATACGACTGAAATCTCACACCCCGATACAGCTCATTTCAAATTAGGACAACAATACGCATCTCGATATCCCACATGTTCTGTAAATTCATTTATATAAAGCGACCGCATGGAAAGGGCCGTTTCTTATTACATACTCGATAAATAAATAAAACATTTTGTTAACTGCAAGCTTTCAATTATGCAATAAAAAGCATGTAAACTATTACTGTTTAAACTGTACATGAAAAATGAACTCAGGCCGCACAAAATTATTAGTATATTAAATACCAAGATGATGATCTCGAGATGATGTAATGTATTAAAGTTTGACATGTTTAGTGACGTATATTCGTTAAATTTTAACGTTTGTGAAGGGGATATGACACTGTTGACAGGCGACCAAATGAAACAGGATGTATGTGATGTGAATTTGAACATTGTTGGAAAGATTTCATGTAATTTAAACACACAAATCAACAAAATGCACTGTCTGGCCCAAAAAAAAGTCACCATCTGGATTTAAAACAAATAGGTAAGAGCCTAATTGGGGGGATCAAGCAAAGAAAACAATTAAAGAGATGCTGAAACTACTGGAACTGGCTTAAGAACTGTCCAGTGCATTATTAAAACCTGGAAGGATAGCGGTGAACCATGGTCTTCGAGGAAGAAATGTGGTTGGAAAAGAATCCTGAATGATCATGATGGGAGATGACTTGAACGTTTGGTGAAATCAAATTGTAAAAAATTAACTGTCGAAGGCACTGCTATGTTTAATAGTGAAAGTAAGAGAATTTCTATACAAACAATGTGAAGAGAACTCAAGGGATTGGGACTAAACAGCTGTGTAGTCTTAAGAAAACCACTTAAAAAAGGCTTCAAAAGATTGGACTCTGGAGCAGTGGAAAAATGTCATGTGGTCTGAGTCCAGATTGACCCTGTTCCAGAGTGACGGGTGCATCAGGATGAAGTGATTACCCATCATGCCTAGTGCCCAGTCCAGTCTGATCTGGGGTTGCTTCAGTTGTTCAGGTGTAGGTTCGGCAACGTTATGTGTCCAAAAAATGAGAAAAACCTGAATATACTGAATGACATCAATGGATTTTTGTTCTTCCCTGACGATGCCGGGATTCGTGAGGCTCATCGGGCGTGTGAAAGAGGCTTGAACGAAGCCACGCGAATGTGTGCTGTAATCAAACTAAATATTAGTATGTGACAGTGTATATAACATAAGTTATATATGTAAAGAATGCGATTTGTGGCACAATGAAATATGCATTAGAGAATAATATGATACAATAAATGTTTTTCTGCTGTTACACGATATATATCGTCACGTCGCACAGCTCTCTGTCGGTGAAGAAGTTACTTCAGAATCCTCTTACTCACTGCAGCAGTGACAATGAAATAACTTTCAAACTGCGCATTATCAGCTTCGTGACATCGCTTTTGTCTGACAGAACACAATTTATTGGCAGACCTTGAAATTCACCTACTACATTCATTTCCCAGGCTTAACGGACGTCCTCGTAGTCTCACGTTAACCTTGCGCTGGTGAACACACTAAAATATAAATTAGCCTCGAATAGCATTAGCAATCAGCTAAGAGCTAGAGTGTTTATTGTGCCCTTTCAATCAATACGACAAGTCACTCAGATCAGGGATTTCTGTGCTTGTTCTGCTTGTTAATTAGTGAAGCCGCTGTGCTGACGGGAATGACAAACGTCTTAAGTCTGTGCTTCTTGAAGCCAGAAATGCTGCTGCTGTGCCTGCAGAAATGCTCAGTATAAACTGTGACTGCACTCACCAGTTAATCATTATGGCTCAGAGTGGACACAGCTCTTCCAGGAACTAAATAATGACACAGTGTTTTTGCACACATTTCCCAGCACCTTATTTAGTCTGATTATTCAGAATTAAATATTCTTGTGCTATGGTGGGTGCCACATCCAAGCTGGCAGGTTTTTGTCCAATTTATGTTTATTCGTGTTTATTCTTCTTCAGTTGTTTCAGTCTTTTCTATTTCATTTAGTCACACTTAACTTCGTGTTCTTTCATAATCACAACACTGCAGTCACTAGGTGCGCTTACATAAATGTATTTAATGCACACTTTTTGGAAACTGGCGAAAGGCAAAATAACATTTTTGTTTTAATAATCATCCGCTGAGTTTGACCCGGACAGACGTGATCACTATCCGCTGTTTCCACTGTACATACTTTCATATAGGCTCAACACAGGGCTCTAACACTGTGGAAGCTACTACAATGTGTGTGTTCTTTCTCATATTAATATTTATTATGTTATAATACTAAAGCTCAACATATAACCACCAGATCGTTGGGATCATTCTGCTTACCCAGATGGCTCATTTTCTTAAGCAGAAAGCCATTTCTGTGTTCGGTGTGCCCTCTTATCAGCTCTCACCCTCACGTCATTTGTCACATCTACTGTAGCATACATGAGTCCATTACTGCAGTGAGGAAAAGGGTAGTGAATCAAAGGAGCTGATGGCAGCTGGCATTCCTCCAGATGGACTGGCACAGGTGTGTGTATGTATGTGTGGCCAGTTTGGGAAGTGTGTTAGCTCAGCACACACGAGTGGACGTGTACTGTCGTCTTCATGGGAAAATACACACCGTGCTGATTCAGGTGTGTGTGCAGGTCAGCTGTATCTGATAAGGAGGGCGCCTGTAGAGGAGAAACTGAGATCTACGAGAGCCGTTCCAGTGTCAAACACAATAAGTGCACGTCCGTCCTACTGCTTTCTCACCGGACTGTTTGTACTTGGTATGTTCCTGTTGGGTGCTTAGTGACTGTGCATTGATGTGGAAGAAGTATTCCCATCCTGTACTTCAGTTAAAGTACTAACACCACACTGTGAAAATACTACACCACAAGTAAAAGTTCTGCATTCAAACCTTACTTGAGCAAAAGTACAGTATGTAACAGGGCTCTGCAGTTCTTTAACATGTATAATTATTCATACAAGTACATGATGAATCCCCGTTACATCAGTTTGACACAAAATTTGCCACAAACATTCACTTAGGCGCCAGCGTGACAAGGTCAAGGGAGCTGTGACGTCATGGCTGTCCATTCTTATAACACGATATCTCAGGAACGGTTTGACAGAAAGTCCCAAAATTTGGCACACATGTTCAATTGGACTCAAGGATGAACTGATTAGATTTTGGTGGTCAAAGGTCAAAGGTCATTGTGACCTCACAAAACACATTTTTGGAATTGTTGAGAACTTCAGTCAGTCAGTCATTATCTGTAACCACTTAATCCTCCTCTGGAGGGTCGCGGGGGGGCTGGAGCTGATCCCAGACGACATTGGGCGAAGGCGGGGTACACCCTGGACAGGTCGCCAGTTCATCGCAGGGCTGTTGAGAACTTCATCAACATTTTTGATGTAAGAATAGTGGACACATTTGATTGATGGTTCTTGTTATTCTTATTTACACAGCTGGTTGTTGTGTTAAGCACGATCCTGTAAGTGTTGTCTAGTTTAATCAGTCTGTTTTTGTTGTTGGAAACAGCCGACCGAGCATTTTCAGAGATAGATTTTTATTGACTATAGGCAATTTTTTAGATTTATTTTTCATTAATATGTTGCAGAGGTATATGTTCATACAGTGAAGAAAACCCAGTCTTTGCATTTTATTTTGATAGTGTTTTTATTACAGCTTGTGACATTGTACTTGTGGCTTTGACTTACTAAGCTCTTAGAAAATACTAATATGTACGTATATATAGTGTACTGCCATTTAGAGTAAAGTAAAATCATTCTTTGTGGAGTAAAATGGTCGCTATCTGACTGTGAGAAACACATATCTCTAACAAGTCAAGAAAGACAGAAAAACAGCCCTGTTTTCAGCTTTGTGGCGATGCATTTTCCAACTAATCCAAATAGAACGTTTAAGCCTTTTCATTCCAAATCAACACATTTCGAGATACATGGTTTTCACTGAACTGGAAGGGGATGAAAAACTGTGAACTGAAAAGTAACTAAAGCCAGACAAACGCAGTGGAGTAAAAAGTACAATATCTGCCTTGTAAGATGCATAAAATGGAAGCATTTAAGTGAATTTGTACAGAATGTTATTGTGCTCTGGACTTGTCCTCATTCAGCTTCGTTGACATGTGCAGAAGCTGCCTGTCTCATACTGACGATCCACTCTGTCACTCCCCTTGTCTTCTTCTGTCCTCTTTAAAAGCAGGACGTCCCATGAAGGGCGGCGAACATAATAAAGTTATCATGATCTCTTTTCAAAGCACGTTTTTTCTTCCTGCTTTTTTATGAAACAATGCATACATATAATAGCTGAAGTAACATTGCTGCAGTATTTTAGTCCCTCTGTTTTGTTTGTCATTCTTCGATTTCAGCATGGGCTGCTGGCCTTCAAGTTCATCCTGACCTTCCTCATCCCTGATGTCCCTAAACACATCCAGATCCAACTGGCCCGCCTGGAGTTTGTGTCACTGGAGGCTCTTAAGAAAAAGGTAAAACCTGACTCTACATTCTCTAGATGGAGCTTAAACTCAATTTGCCATCAAAAAAAAAAAAATCCCAAAATGCTTCTTCAGAAAAAGCCTGTTAAAGCTTTCTGAGTTGGCAGCAAATCTCGTTGCAGTCTTACGGACCCTCATGTTGTTTTGTTTGCTTTCAGATGTTGCTGTAAAAGCACTTTTTGTGTTTTGTTTTCAGTTTCAGTTGTAGTCAAACTATGCCTCATCCCACAGACTCTTGTTTACCAGGCTGAACAGTGTCAGCAGGAAAGTTTTCGATGCCTTGCAAACAAAAAGTTGGTAGATTTCAACTGCCATTATTGATTAATAGTAATCAAAGCTACCGATAGTAGATATTTGGAACTGCTATACACCTGCAGTAAAAATGAAAAGTTTAGAATAACACAAACACCATCACAAAGTCTGCCTTTAAGCTGTCGAATCAATAAACAATTGAACTGGAGGCATAATAAACAATAAGCACTATTAGATAAATAAATGTTCTAAAATAAGGGATACATTTAAAAGTACCTCCAGTATCTCCATTTCACTTCTTAAAAATCTCAACCAAATTTAGAATAATCTCAATCTCCGCTTGCTCACTGGAGCTGCACAAGAGTTCCTCTGTGCCTTCGGTGTTGATAGGCTATAATATGTGACATGTAACCAATCAGACAGCATCAGCCACACCAATAATCAATCAACCCCCGAGAAGTTCATGTGATCAGAACGTGAGTGTTTACCACTGGACTTAAATAGAACCCGTGAGCCTTAGCCGTGACATACAAATATCAATATGAAATGCAAATACTTTTATGAGAATTAATCACAAGCGATTCAGCGATCGATGAAAAACTGTCCAGTGCGTTTCATTGACATAAAGGACAGAGATGCAGCTTCGAAACAACTTCCCCTCATCAGAGCTGACAGTGTTCAGGCTATGATGGACAGCAGTAGGACATGCCTAACGCCATTAAGCAAGGCAGTGAGCAGCATCACGGTTCACTGACTCGAAGAAAATGGATGTGAGCTGCAGTGCTGATCGCGTCGATGCAGCACTCTGAAAGCTCATCAGCATTAACACTGTGTGTCTATGTGTGTGCTTGTCCACGCCTGCCTCCCTCATCACCATTGTTATCCACTTCAACTCAATTAATGACCAAAACACACAAGCTTCGTCTCCACGCAGTCCCCCAAAGACGCTACATTAATGCTTACTTCACAGCAGTCCTCTTTTCTGATGCCCTCGATGGTGCCTCGCTGCCTTTCTTGACCCTTTTCCACTAAATTTGTTCGATCAGTGGAACGTGATGGGAATGTGTGTTGCTTTGCTTTAATACTACCCCCCAGACACTGCATTTGTTCTGCCTTTGCTCTTCTCAGTGGAAGTCAAAAGCGCAAAATAAATACATATTATTGCCTATAAATAAAGACACTTGTTAGACACTCAACAGAATACCATTTTGGCTGCATGTCCACTTTTTAAAAGTGTGTCTTTCTTCACTGCCACCATATTAAATTTAGTTGCATGACTCAACAGGAGACACATGCCTTGCTTTTTCCATCATGAGCTTAATTAAAGTCAGTG
>JAPQRN010000009.1:18534343-18553258 GCA_037367275.1 Coranthus polyacanthus
TGTTGGGATTGAGGATGCATGATCAGTAACAAGGATGTAATGAAACCTACTTAACCTACTTTGAATGTTTGTTTTCTGCAGTTCTCCTGCAAGATGAGAGGTTAGAACTTCTGTTAAAAAAAAAAGAAAGTGATATAAAATATATACATTGTGTGTTGAGGGGAAGAAAATGCACAATCATGATACAGTATGAATCTAGTAAAAACACTGTTCTCTGCGCGTCTTTTAGTGGAATCACATACTTCTCAGCTAGAGGAAAGAAAACTTCCAGAGAATAAAAGGGGACTGGAGCATACGATTAATTCACAGCCTTTAATTATGGAAACAGATTAACGTTTCAACACTACTGTGTCTTCATTAGCGTCAAAGAGGACAAAGACATGAGGCAAACAATTATAGTCAACCCAGATGAGATGTACAGTTGTGATGGGATAATGAAATCTAGTGGATAATGAAGTGAAGGGTGGAGTTGCCAAATTACTCACTAACAGTCATCATGATGTTGACGTTTTTGGCAAATCCATCTGTGAGGGGCATAAATCCACTCTGTTTCTGTTTTTTTCTGAATATAGCTGTCTATGATGTGTTCTCTTCAGTTCAACTCTGTATGTAGCCTAGCTTACTAACTAAACTCCTTTAACTCTGCGTGAGTTACGTTTTTAACTCTAAGGCTCACGTTTCACTGCCTCAACAGATTTCCACAAAGACAAAGAAAAACTGCCTTTGTTCTGATGTGAACTCTAACATGCTATTTAACCTAGGTTCCTAGGGTAATAGAATAACAGAATAGCACACACTTCCTGTTGGTACAGTTTGATACACTGTGGGCTATTTTAATGTAACAACATAGGGTTGTGTCAAAAGCTGCCCATGGGTCCAGCACATCCTCATACCTAAACGGCAGACTGAGTCGATTTTCATGAACTCCCAAAATGACATATATGCATGAAATTTGCAAACAAAAACGGAGGTTAAATAATATTAGATAACTGTTGCATTTAGGCTGTGACAATGCAACACTTAAGGTTTGATTAGGTTTAGGCCCAAAAACAACATGGTTGGGGGTTAGGAAGAGATGTTGGTAGGGGCTAAAATAAGAGAGTTATATAATGAAAGTGGCAAAAACAAACACAGCATCTACCTTCAGTTTACATACACTTATTCATACGACCGCATGAGGTCACCACACGGCCGCAAGAGGTACGTAAACGGTCATTTTAATCGACCCGTATTGTTGTCTAGCTGCAAAAAAAAAATGCAAGTACAAACATCTGGTATGTGTGACCACTTAAAAAAAAAAAAAGATGATGACAAATGAGGTAATTTGTTTCTGCCAGAGGGCTAATATCCTATTAGAAATAAAACAAAAGATCACAGACCTCTCTTAAAATGACAAGGATAAAAGTACAAAAAGAACAATGTGCCTCAATGTGGAGCAGTGATTTGATATTGTGAGACTTGCTCTATTCCCCAGAAATGTAATGATGCTGCAGAGCTTTGGTTAGCCTGTGTGCAATGTCCACCCGAAGCATAATCCATGTTGGTGTGAATCCGTGTGAAGTTATTGGTGACTTACGTTCAGATAAGCAAATCTTTAAAGCTCCTTTTGTTTGTCCAAAACTCAGGGTACACTGCAGTTAATGAAGGATATAGTATGACATTGGTCAGCGTCTGATCTTTAGTACATTTATTGTTAAACCAATCAATATATTCCCAGCTACGATCGGCTCACGGGATGAGACGGGCCTCGTCTCCCATCTGGTTGTGTTGGTTACACCTGACCGCATTGTGACGCAAATGAGTTTGAAATAGTTGCTAAGTGAGGAGTCAAAATAAAGAGCTAGTCACAGATAAATGAGTTTCTGCCACTCTGAGTAGTAGCAGCATAAATTTAAGTTTTACTGAACCTTCTGGCGAAACAAAAGAGACCAAGCCTACACACTGACAGCGCTGTTGTATGAAAACATAACAGTGTTCACTTATATAAATACACTGTATTCTTAGGCAAGTTTATTTATGTAGCACATTTCATACACAAAGGCAATTCAAACAAAAGATAGAAATATTAAAAAAATATGATAAAAGAAAGTCCAGATGAAATGGGAATAAAACAGAATAATATAAGCATTGAGAGCTAATGATTGCAGCCTCCCCACATCAAGCAGACAGAGTGGAGATCACATGCTCTATAGCTTCCCATTTTGCATTAAGAATGGCCTCTTGATGCCTGTCCCAGACCACTTTGTTGAAGACAAATGGTGTGCCTTATGTTAATAGTATTGATATGGCGCTGCAGTAAAGCATTAGCTTTGCCCGGCACCACAGCCGTTTGTTTGATGTGGACTGACGGGGCTGAGTGCTTCCCTTGATGAGCTGTTTGGCTTTTGGTTCATCATTTCTCTCATATGACGTCTTTTACCGCTCAGTTGTCTTTACACTGTTTCCGTGTTTGTCCATCACAGAGAGGACTGTTTACATTATGTGGTTCTTCTAATGCAGGTTGCTACTCTAACAGTGGAGTAGAAAGATATATTCACCATTGTTTTAAACAAGATATGAGAAATGAACATATTCATAATGTCAGATATGACTAATATTGGCTACGCAGGTTACCCTTTACATGCATTTTAAATTGACCGTGTGGAAATGTTCCAGTTTCCTGAGTGATGACAGTCAGAGTGCATACAGTCATCTTCAGTCATGCTGCATGTCCGTCCAGTTGTTTATATTTTCAGTTTGTGCATTAGAAAAACACCGGCAAACATAATACTAATTAAAAAAAATTTCAAAAAGACACTTGGGAGAGGTGGAAAAGTTGGTGTGTCAATAAAAGGTGAATGCAAATGACATGCAATGGAAAGAGATTTCAGATGTCACCTCATGTGTTATCATATCATATCTTACCGTAGCATCTCGTATCGTAACGTACTGCACAGTATCGTAGCGTAACGTATCGTATTGTATCTTACCATATTGTATCATATTGTAAATCAACATTTCTCTCCAGCATATTGACATATGAGTTTTCTACTCAAATACCCACAGCTCTACACTGGAGCTGTTGTGCACTGCAGGTCATGAGTGAAGCAGTTTGTTTGGTTTGATCAGTGTTGTTCTATGGTCTCTTGGTTTTGCAGAGACAGCTCCATGGAGGGTGAGTAGTCCTGGCTGTGTGTGTTTGGTTTGTAGACTGGGGTGACACTACTAAATGGTTTTGTAATTTCATGGTTGAGTAATTGGATAATATGAAAAATGAACAGTGTGTTCTAACTCAAATGGTTTGTTGTAAATCAGATTTAACACGCTGGCTCTATTTAAAGGTTGTGATATCTTTATTATTTAAGTTTCATGTGGTCACCTTTTCCTCTGTGATAACCAACATTAAACCCAGTGTTTGTGATTTAACCGTCAGCATGGCTTGACATTCCATTTCATTTTCATTTCCTCATGATTATATTCATCTCCTTGTGCCTGAATGCCGTCCTTTTTCCCTGCTTTGTTGATGGTTCCTGTTTGCAGAGGGTGACAGTCTGTTTGACCTGAGCCTCAGACAGAGACAGAAAAGCATTCAGACCGAGTTAGAGCTAAATGAACCTGACTGCTACTCAGACAGAGACATTATAATATAGTCGTGAAGGTTGACAGAGAAAAATAGAACGAATGACCAGGTTCCATTAGTTCTTTAATGTGGACCGCATTAAAGAAGTATTTTCCTTTCATATGACTTCTACTTCGCTACGTTTCAGAGAGAAATATTGTACTTTTTAACCTCGCTACATTTATCTGCCAGCTTTATTTACTTTTCAAATCAAGACTTTTTTAAGACAATTGAGGCACACAAAACATGTACAATATTGTATTTGCCACTTTTATTTCCAAACACTTTCATTGGTTATTACCGGAGCTATTACATGGTTATTACTTTGGTAATTACATGATATTACTGCATTATTACCCATGTATTACCAAACTATTACCACGTTATTACCGAGCTGTAATGTAAAGCGCTACCAACATATTTTACAGTTAACTTTTCGAATGCTTGGACAGAAAGAAAAAAGGTTTTAGTATAAGTGATCTTTCTGAAAAACAAACGAAACGCTCTGCAGCTGGACTGAATAACAGAAACACACGAAGTGAAGTAAATTAGACATCGGGTTTACATTCGAAGACTTCAAGCCGCTGTGCACATTAAACACACAGATGGAGCTGTTTAACATGCAGGAGGCATGAGTTACTCTGCATCTGCACATCTCTCATATGATTTAACGATGCTGAGAGTTTTCATGATCTCGTAATTCAGTAAAAAACTGGAGGACACCTCGCTTTGCCCTCGTGTTCCTCTATAGAATAATGAAGAAGCTTTTGAACGTGCTCATTGGCTGGCTGCACCTCTTCTCAACATGCACACAGAGGGAGGGTTTGTGGGATAAAGTTGCGACAGGAACGTGCACCGATCTCAAATGACCACAGGAGACACTCGATCAGACGCAGCGACCGTCTTGGCTGCAGTTCTCCTGCTACAAGTCACCTTGATGTGCGGCGCCACCTGAGCAGATCACTCACACTTTAATCCTGACTTCATGACAGCCGCGGCCGCCGGACACATTTAACAGCTTTCCATTCGACGCCGGCGCTGTGCGTGCAGTCACGCCAAATCAGTTTTCTACATTTAGTGCTTTCTGAGTCACAACTGAGGGCACAAGATTCGCAGACTCAACGTTCAGTAATTTTAGCAGCTGTGAATGAAAATCAGTGCCAGTTAGTGGTAGTAAAACAGAAACACGCGGCTCGTAGACGACTGTAACTCTTTGGTGTGTGTCTGTTCGTGTCAGGTCAAGCAGAGGTTTGTGTCCTGTGTGGCTGTTAAATATTTGATAACCTCAGTCACCTCTACAGCCTCTCTGTGATGGTGATGGGACGGGGCTTGTGGTCCTGTTTGCTGATGAGCAGCTTTTTCTACTTGATGAACTTATTAAACTGATTAAAGAGCGAGAGAGTACCAGCAGTCATTTCATAAATTCTGGGTTTTAATATCAGTACATTTATGTCTCTTTACCTTGGACATATCGCACGTGGACGAAGTAAAACCTGACTGAATGTCCGCCTCTCTCTCCCCTACGACATCTGCAAGAAGTCCCTCGTTAGATCCAGTGTTTTGTTCATGCTGGATGCCACCTGCTATAAAATGGAAAAAAGAAGAGGAAGTGGCATCATGAGACATAATTATGGACTTTACATTCCACTTATGCAATTAGATCCACCTAAAACCCCCTAAATCTTACACACTGGACCTTTAATTCAAGGCCATGCAGACAGCATGAAAACATCCAGTTCTAAAAAAATATATATTTTTCCTTTTTTTTTTTTTACTTTTATTAAATTCCCTCAAAGTCACCGCTACATGTATTATATGTATGTATATACTTGTAAAAGAGGAGGAAGTGTTATGTTTGGGACTGTATGACCTTTAACTCAATGCTTCGATAACCTTTCAAAACTAAACATCCAAATGACACCTTTAAGCACTGGAAAGGGTTACAGAGTTCTTAGACTGGACCTGGATTGTCGTTTAGGTTTGTGATTTTGTATGTGACAGAAAACAATTTAGCTGGACTTGAACCCAGGCGATAGAAGTGAATGTGGATTGGTGGAAGAGCAGGAGGAAAGAACTGGTGCCTCGTGGGTTTCTGGGTTGTGTCGGGCCAGTGATGCAGCGGTGTTAAAGGAACAAAACACCATTCTAACACATGCAGAGTCAGCAGCTCCACACTGGATCAGTAGAGCAGTGACAAACCACACACACACACACACACACACACACACACATACACTGCTGCACTCCATACTCACATTACCAGTGTTTCATATGTCTCATGCGCACAATTCACTTTCACTTTAAGAACACAGTGTCCCTCAGTACTCACACAGTGTCACGACTGCAGCACAGATTGTGACAAGTCATCACTGTCACGTATGACGCAGATGTCTCGTCAATTTGTGACACGTAATTAATCAAGACTTGTAACACACACATACACACTCACAGGCCTGCGTTCGGTGCTTTTTGTCTGACATAGTGTTCTGTAATGACAACGATAGTGTTAAACTAGTCCACACCCACAGCAGCCCTGTGTGTTGTCCACATGTCCAGTGTTTGTTTTTTGTGTCCTGATGTGGAGAAAGTAGACTCTGGCGGAGAGGAGGAACATGTTGTTTTAATCCCTCTGCGTGTGTGATAGATCAAATGAGGCTGTGCAGAGCCCTGCTTCCTCTCCTCTCTGATCAATACTGACATATCAGGAGAATTAGTGGGACATGCAGAGCAGAGACCAGGCTCTGCAGAGAGGAGAGGAGAGCGGTGCCTCGTAAGACCAACCGAGGGATCACTGCACAAATGAACACTTTTCGTTTGTTGAATGTGCACGAAAACTGAAAATGACAATTCTTTTCATCGTCAAAGTTATTGGAAAAAAATGGGATAATTATGCATCCCAATTTATCCCAAACTTAAGGTGGTGTCTTTACAAGATTAGTTTTGTAAAGACACCACCGAGTAATTTTCACTGCACAGAAAGATTTCTGTGCAAAGTTTGACATTGCTGGAGGGAGAAAGTGTGTCTTTGCTCACCAAAAATGTGAAACGAGGAGTCAGATCTAGTTTGGAGCCAGTCGTGATCTAGTCTGCAACTTTTACAAGTGTGATGTGGAAAACTGGAAAGATTGAAGGTGGACTTTGAGTGAAAGAGGAAACATCTAGTGCCCAAATTGTAGAAATGAACATTATTTCCATATTTTTAGAGATTCTAAAATTTTCACTGACAATGAAGGAGAAAATGATTTTTAAAAAATCACATCACGTCAGTAAACATTTTTGCAGAAAGAATATTTTAAACCCAAATGATTATTCAAGGCAGAGTATTCTGAGTATGTCTTTTACTCATCCTGATGAAGGCCTAAAGCACATATTCAGATTTTTACTATGACTGAATAGCCAAGACATATTAACAACTTTTCAGTCATCAAATGTCTGGATGCCTCAACTTCTTCAACAACATTCAGCTAGTAATATCCTTG
The DNA here is from genome assembly GCA_037367275.1 of Coranthus polyacanthus. Lineage (NCBI taxonomy): Eukaryota > Metazoa > Chordata > Actinopteri > Kurtiformes > Apogonidae > Coranthus > Coranthus polyacanthus. Next base: position 18,541,421 of record JAPQRN010000009.1, read on the forward strand.
AACCCTGAATATCCTGAATAGCACCTGACAGACTATACTTCTTAATACTTTTTTTCTACAAACCCGAGCAGATCTCCAACTATTATAACATGACTGCAGAGGAAATTCTGACTTGACAAACTGAAAATAGTTTGCATTTTTGCTTTGATAAATGTCTGTAAATATTCACTTCCCTTAAGCAGCTAATTGATTCAGTATGGAAATCTCTGACAGTAATGTCATTTGATGTGTGTGTGTAAAATAACGTTACTGTGCAAGTAAGACAAGAATATTCCCAAAACAATCTTAATAATCTGATCTTCTCAGAACAACATCAGTAAGACTTTACTTTTCTTGGTTAGATCAGGTATTTTTGCAGTTTATCGGTATGTAATTCATATTTTTAGACAAATTTCGTGTCACTCTGAACCTTGAAAAATAACCTTTTTTCTGGCTCTAACTCACTGCGGACCACCTCTCCTCTGCTGTAAAAAGCCTGATGTAGGTGTAGGTTTCCCCTCAGGTCTGCGGTCAGATATTGTGATACCACTAATAAGATCAGCTATTGCCCCGTCAGGACATCAGAACAAATAAATCGCCTGGTTTCTCTCCTGGAGGAGGAGCCTGCGTTTTTTATGAGAGGCTTTAATTGCTTCTTTACGGTGAGTTTGCGTTTAACCCTAAAGAATGAGTTCTCAAACTAAACTCCTGCCTCAGCACCAACCCTCCCGTGAATCCGTCTGTCGGACACAAAGTTTAATAACATCCAGCACTTGTGAAGCTCAGACGTTATTTGCCTGCTTTGCGTTTTGCCAGAAGCATGTTGGAATTAATTGATTCAAAAGTAATCCTGCTAAGATAAGCATCTAGGGAAGAGGGGAGTGTTTAAAGTAATTTATTAAAGAGCAACTCGAAGCTTCGCGGCCAGCTGGAACGGACTCCGAACCCTGTCTGATCTGTACATCTTCATTTACATCTTCAGTATTTACATGTGGACCCGCTCTCTCCACTTTCCACTCACCTTGTGGAAAAATCCCAGTAGACAGACCCCTCGTGTTTGGACAGCTGTGAAAAGATCAGATCTGTGTATCGGATCAGGTTTTTGCTTACAGTGTAACTCCAGCCCACAGAGACAGGGACCAGCTCCACCGTCCTGTCCCTCAGACCACGATCCTCTCTGAGAAACGTCCTGTCAGCAGACTGGGACAAACAATACCTGCCTGCCATTCCAAGGTCTCCGTGTGATCCCACAGTCTGTCCTCAGTCCCTGACAAAGCCAGTCTGTCTGAGGCTGTCCAGACCCCCGCACCGCGATCCACGTAATGCTATTTTTAAAGCACAACTTCATGTCATTTTGGGAGACGGAGAGAAAACACTTATCTAATGAAACAGGTAACACCGGCCAGTGTCGAGCGTTCAGGATCCACAGGGGCTGCATGTGCAAGTCCAGGTGAATTTCTACCGATGAGACGAACATCTAAACACCTGGTGTTGTGTAAAGTACAAGGACACACACAGCGCTTCCCACGGGTGTATTATTACAACTCAAACATGGCAACCAGTCTTTCAAAAGTTGGCACCAATTAGGTTTTCTGGCCACCGGCTTTACTTCGTCTGTTATGCTCATGTGGACTAGTGTTCCATCTACCGTCCTTCACATTATGGAGACATCACAGATTTTAAACACATGTAAAACCTCCGTGTTATAAAAAACGATAACTGTAATATCTGACCTTCTGCAGCTGTAGATGTCCTGTTGTCAGTTTTCTGTCCTTTTTGGAGATTTTTCCGTTGCAGTACCGTAACTCAACGCTGGAGGAGCTGGCTTACCGGTTTTCTAAAACACATACCACAACCTGTTCAAAGTGACTGTGTTTGGAGCATTTATTATAACCTTGCCATGAGACGTTGTTGGTGACCACCTCAACATGCCCTAGAAACAGCCCAAAGCAACTCAAGGAGCACTTAATATCTTAAAAACATGTACGAAAACTTGACCACGATGACATTTTCAGAGCTCACGGTATAGCCTCATAACGGCAACAACCTGAAGAAACCTTAGAAACAACCTCAAACACCTCATGGAGTGCTTGTTAATGTCTTATAAGTCAACTAAAACACTTTGAAACATACCAAAATCTGTCCATAATGACTATTTATGGAGCACATATTACAGCCTCATCCATCACCTGTGGTTTTTGGCAGCCACATTAAATAACCTTAGAAACACCTCAGGGAGTACATGTTGATGCTATCGGAACCACTGAAAACACGTTAGAAGCATATATAAAAACCTGTCAAAAATGATTGTTTCGGGAACATGTTGTATCACTTTATTACTCTTCTACTAAACTCTTTTATTTCACACTTGTGAGTGCGAAAAAAGCAGTGAAATAGAAAAATAAAACATTATTTTCTGATTGTTTTTCCAGCGGTTAAGTTGTAAAGCACAAATAAACACATCGACATTCTCGCAAACCTCTACAGGGAAATGCAACTGAAGTACACGCTTCCTCCTCCCGTCTGTGTCCAACATGACAGGTCAGGACACATAACAGGACACTTGGAGTAGTACAGTAAGACAGAAGAGCAGAATGAACCGGAGTCACTTTGTTTTTCCTGCCCTCGCGCTGTGCGATGCTGTGATTGGCCGAAGGTACAAACTCACTGCTCAAAGGTCGAGGAAAAGAAAGAGGAAAATAGAAAACACACACTGACTGAGGGTCAGAAGTGATGATTGAGAAGGATTATTATTGCATGAGTCAATATGTTGTTGTTTTTTTTCGGGAAATGTGACAGATTTTGCCTTTAAAAAAGCTTTGAAAAAAAATCACCTTTTCCAGAGCACATAGTGTAGGGAATGGCCTGACCCTCTTCCTGCTGAGACGCTGTTGTGGAGTACAATTCGTCGTCCTTCAGGTAACGGTCGGGGGACTCCAAGCAGTCACCTGCCTTACCTGTTCACCAGGTTGGATGAGCTGTTGGTGTGATCCTGCTGTTTATTTCAACTCTTCTCTGTCTTTCAGTGCTGAAACTCATCCTAATCTTTGTCGCCGTTTGTTGTGTTTTACCAGAAAATGCTGGAAGCCTCGGAGTTCGGCAAGACCGTGCAGTGAGGAGGAGAGGAGGACCCACAGATACTGACAGCTTTAACCAATCACACTGCGCTCGCAAACGCTCATTGACACATGCACCTTTGGATTCCTGAGTTTACAGTCAAAGTGGAATAACACTCCACTGTTTGAGCTGCATCGCTGCGTGTCAGAGGTATTACGCTGGTCTCTGTATGATGTGTACTGTATGTAGTGAGGTGTTTTTTTGTTTTTGGGGGTGGTGACACATGGGATAAATAATGGGAAATAGTGTTGAAAATCACAGAAGAATGCTGTATACATCATATATACTGTAGCAAATATAGATTTTATATCCAAGACTGTATTTATATCACATGTTCTGCTCTGAAGTCACTTTGGGTTCAGTCGAGTCCTGGGGTTTGGGACGCTATGCAACTGTAATTACTGGTGAGGTTACAGGACCATCCATTTAATGTCCTCCTGACTGAATGACTCTAACACCTGGCAAACAATCTGTCCTTCAGGGCTGAAGTTGGTCAAAAGCGAAAGAAAAACAAAAGATGGAAAGTTCAGGAGTTAAACGTTATAAGCAACTGAACATCTCAGTGTGAAATGTGACCATGACTGTAAACTTCAGGAGGAAATCTTGACATTAAATACAGAATTTAACTGAGTTTCAAAAGTATACTCTGGACGTACATTTAACTTAAATGAAATCCAAAGGAAAAACTCTCGCGTATGATGAGCGACACTAAGGTTTAAGGTGGAAAAAAATATCTATCGAGAATTAGGGCCACAGTGACGAGGGGAAAATCGGATTTTTTGAGAATCAAGTCAGGATGTTAAGTAAAAGAAAAGAAGAAACGATCATAGAAATATTACAACTTCATTCTTGTAATATTGTGATTTTATTTCTCAAAATATAGCAACTTTATTCTCGCAATATTCTGACTCTTTTCCCCCCTCAAAATGTTACAAAACTTTACTCACTGTGGCCCCGATACTCGTCCGTAGATACTTGTAGATTCACTCTAGTCTGTAGATAATTTTTTAAAATCCAGTTTTCAGAGTAAAATAGTTTAGTTTTCATGAAGTCACAATCAGGTCAAGCTGCTCTAAAATCACGTTACAAACTTTACCAAATCTAATAATGTCAGTATCCGTGTACTGAAGTGTTTTTTTTTTTAATGGATGGACTGTTTTAAACGATTCTGCTCTTCCTTTTTGCTTCTTTATCTAAATAGAATCATGTCGAGTGTTGATTGTGCTGGGCTGCTCATCTCAGCACGTGACATGACCAGGGTATTCTCATAACTAGTGTCACTTTACTTCCAGTGTACATGAACCTGAAGTTAAACCACGCACTCTGTAACACCCCTGGTGCCTTGAAATGCAAATGTGTTTTTATACCGTATGCTCTCCTCACACCTGCAGGTATTTACACAAAAAAAAACAAAACTAACATGTACAGAACGTGTCGTGAACAATAAATAAAACCTAAGACATTTTCCGCTGCTTGGCTTAAATAAACCTATAACTTACAGTAAGACATTGTTTGTACTGTTATTGGATTTTTTAAAATTTTTTTTTAGTGCTGGGGGCCTCAAACACAACGTCCCGCCTCAATCTGTCCACCGGAGGTTCCCGGGAGGAGCTGTAGTGTTTGTGTGAGGAAATGAAGAGGCGAGTTCATAGAAAGATCGAGACTCCGCGGGCCTTCTGGTCCTGAAGCGTCTGGGTTAGTTACACGGAGAGGTGAAGTGTGTCGAGCATAGAGAGCAGAACCTCTTCAGTGTCATGTAGCATGTTAATCACAGCCGACCGCATTTCAACACCTTCACTGACCTGGATGTTTGTGTCTCACGAACACCGCCCGAAGCAGGGCTGGAACAAGTATCCATTACTGAAGTTCAAGTACTTCTACCACTCTGCATTCAAAACCTTACTCAATGGAAGTATTCTAAGATGAAGGGAACGTACGTTTATTGATCTCATCAAATTGACAGGAAATAAATCATCAAAGTGTGTGTTTTTAAAAAATCGAGAGTAGAAAATATACAAAAATCTGGAAAATCAACAAAACGTACTTTAAGAATGAAAAGTAAAAGTAGTGCGTGCAGTAAAACGTACAAATGAATGTGTATGTTGCATTTCACTGCTGTAGATGTTTAAGGTTGAGCTCATTTGAACTGCTTTAGAAACTGACGCGTCATCTTCTGAGAGACAGGTTTTCCGCAGGTTTCGACAAGTTAATTTGTTAGGTCTTCTTCCCATCCTGCTGCACTGGGGTCAGTACGGTGATGCTTCTGATGTGAATACCGAACAGTTGTTGGGTTTGATGTTTTTCTGACTTCCTGTGTGACTTGACTGTATTTACACAAGGAGTAGCGGACTTCAAATGCGTTATTGTCAACAGGTTTCAACGGAGATCTAGATCCAAACGTTTAAGACTTGTCAAAGGTTATTTTAACCCACCTGCTGAAACCCTGATAACGTCATAATAGCATCGCTGTCCTGTGAGAACCACGTATCTCTAAGAAGTCAACTTTTTCATGAGCTCAGGAAAACAGGCCTGTTTTCAGCTTTGTGATTTTCCAGAAAATCTAACAGGGCTTTGAGTTTATTCCACTTAAAGCTGTAGTGCTTGGTATTTTTTTCATCTTTCAGCGTTTTGTAATTTAAGTGGTCTAAGAGGACGACTCCATCTTCAGGCTGTAGAAAATCGAGCCTGTGACTCTGTGATTTTAGCTGATCGCAGGTGTTTTCAGACAGGTAGGGGATTGACAGCTGCTACCACCAATCACTGTTTAGATTCAGTCAGATGCGACTGATTTCATCCTTCATTTAGAGATATGCGGTTTTCACCAGACAGAACGGGATGAAAACCTGGAATCTAAAAAGTAAATAAGCTGTCAGACAAATGTAGTGGAGTGAAAAGTACAATATTTGCCTGTGAGATGTAGTGGAGTAGATGTATAAAGCAACATAAAATGGAAATACTCAACCAGTCTGGTTCAAGAAAGAGCCAGGAGACTCCAAGTATGAGACAGTATTCCACATTTTATTTTCGGATATTACCATAGCTATATGTAACGTCTGACAACAGTATCAACTACAGAATAATACACTGAATATTTCTGTCAGTTCAAACTTTTTTCTTTTTCTTCTTCTGTTGATTTTTTGGTCCAGTAACGTTTTATTTTTTCTGTGGCCGACTCTCTCTCTCTCTCTCTCTCTCTCTCTCTCTCTCTCTCTCTCTCTCTCTGTGTCCTGTCAGTGTTGCTGAATGTCAAACATTGAAACACATGCACGTCATTCACCTGGATACAGCTCAGTAAGACAACAGTCAAAGAGACCTGACGGTATGAATAGAATCGTGTTGTTTTATCGCACAGCTTTATTTTATCTGAGACACCCATACAGTATTACTAATTATCATAAGGCTAGATTACTGTACAGCTATGCACCAAAAGGTTCACTCGGCTGTTCTAGAGAGAAAGAGCACCATATTTACAACTCTATTTACATTTGGTTTTTAAAAACAAAACTCAGACGACAACCAAGGAGAGGAAAAATAGTCTCAAGATAGCTTTTCTTTTTCTTTTTCAGTCCCATGTGGCTGCACAAGGTCGGAATTTAAAAAATAAAACAAATGAAAAGTTTCTGTACACATAGCTGCAACACACTGGATAGCTTATTGCCAATGCCCTTAAAGAATTTCCTCGTTTCCTGTTCGTCGCTTTCATCTGTCCTTTCATTCACGCTCCTTTAAAGCTGCACTCTCAGGTGTTTTCCTACCTGCACGCACACTTATTCGAGCCAGTGAGACTTCACACAGGCTTCTGTCAAGCATTTGAAAACAGCAGAGCACTCAACAACAACAAAAAAAAAGAAAAAAAAATTAACACAAATGTACATGTTTTAAAAATAAACTTTTCGTCATACTGTATATACATACTCGACACTACAGAGTCGGCACGCTGCAGCCGCATGTGTTTGAGCTTTGGTTGACATGTGGCTGCAGGTGGGACGACATGAAGCCAGCAGAGGTCTAATCAGAACAAACAGCAAAGTAAAACCTCGTCTTCAAATCTACAGTCAGCAGTAACTTTTCCAAATGTGTTGGTGAGGAGCTTTTCGTGCTACAGTACTACGTTACAGAGGAGTGACCGGCTGATCTTTCCCGCTCAAAAGCTTAAAAACATGCTGCCTCTGTGTAAGAGACGCCCGTCCGAATTTAAAGGGGTTGTGACAGTATGTTGCGGCCGATGTGATGAATTAATCGCAGTAAAAAGTCGTTAAAAACAACGTGAAACAGATTGTCTGAGTGCAATGTGGAGTCAGACCTTTAAAAACGTGAGGTCACTCAAATAAAAGCCTCAACTGAAAGTGGTCAGAGATACCCGCGTGGATTCAGAAAATCCACCGTCGTCAGTGACGTCACTGCCAGCTAACATTCGGAAGGGGGTCAAAGGTCAGAGGGGAAGGTGGAGTGTGTGTGTGTGTGGATGTGTCGTCTGTTCCGTCCTCGTCTCAGCTGCCTGCTGCTGCACACTTTGGAGGTTTTTTTTTCCCCTCACCTTTTCAACTTTACGTGCAGAGCCACCACCTGCTGCTAAGGATGATAGTATTACAGACACGTCTCAGGAGTAAAAATCTGACATTTCAGGAAACAAGTTGTAATAAAAATAAGTCTCCCTCCAATCAAAAACTTAACCGAGCTTTAATCTTTGAGCTTGACTGTGAAATCGCACAGGTTTTGATGCTCATGAGTTTCAGGTATGGATTTGTAACATGAATAGGGCTGGGCAATATATTGAATTAATTCAGTTCATTGTGTTTTTGCTTTAGTTTTGCTCTGGAGTCCTTTCTGGCTCAACAAAAATTCAAAATGCATATTTGTTTGTGAATATGTTTGTCCAGCCTATACATGGTTTACTTTTTCATCCTCGCGGGTACTTTGTTGTTGTTGTTTGTTGATGTTTGATGTGAGGTGTGTAGTTTTAGTAAAGAAAACTATTTTTGAATCATGGTTCGTCCTAAGTTCATGCGGACAAAATAAAACTCCCTTTTAAGTCATGAATTGTCCATAATTTTTTGGCCGCATCGCCCAGCCCTCGTTGGGAGTCGGTCATGATATGAAACTTTTACAAGTGAAGTCGTCACTGCTCAGACTCTGTGTTCAACGGTTCAGCTTTTGAAATGTACAATATTTGTATATTCACACATCCTGGAGGAGACTTCAACTATTTTTAAAGAGGTCACTGTGTAAACATTATCATTATCAAATTATTATGCAATATAGAGAATTTTTTGAATGCCTTATAGTATAAGGCTTATACGATGACTGGAGGGGATCTTTAAATATTAAAATATAAAAAAAACAAATATTTAAAATAATAAAAAAGAGAATACAGGAGTTCTCTACGATCTAAGCCTTCACAAAAGAAAATATTTCTTCTAAAAGTCCCTTGAAGACTTCGATATTGAAATATTCCAACTTCCAACGTATTTCAATACAGTCACTATATTGACACTTTTCCTGCTACCTAATAAAACGACGTATTAGGGCCACAATAAGGGGGGAAAAAACGAGTTGGAAGGAAATTTTTTTTTTTATTTTGCAATTTGAGAATAAAGTTGAAACATTATTATGTGGGTGGTTTAGTAAATGATCTCTGTCTATTGGCAGTGAAGGAAACTTTTCATTTTCTTATTCATATTCTTACTAATGAGCATAATGATGAATAAAAGCTCAATCAAGTGCTTTGTATCCGTCATTTCTGACCATGAAACTGTGAAAAAAGCGAGCTCACCTGAAAAACATTTATTCTACAAATGCAAAAAAATATATAAAAAATCTTCCTCCTCTCATTTTTTCCCCTTAAAGTGGCCTTAGTATTCAGTCATACAAACGGATATTCCTTAAAATGGAATCTGTTCATTCCTGAACTTTTCCCTGTGGACCCATCACAGCTAAAACATGAGGGTTTCTACCTCAGATCAATCCCTCAATATTTTATAGGTTTTAAAAACAACAGGGAGTATGAAAAAATATTACTTCCACTGATGTGAAGGGCAGTTAACAAAACAATGTAGAATATAATGAAAAAGGTCAAATCAGAGCTTAGAGACAGAGGTGAGGTGGGATGATCAGACAGCAGCAGAAGGCAGGTGTGCTGAGGTCAGGAGTTATGTGATACATCAGTGATCTGAGTGGATGAAGGGACAAACCTAAGGGTCAGTATTTTTGGGGGGCGGGGCTTCAGATGACCTGGCAGCAGCTGGCGGGGGCGGAGCTACAGAGCAGGCCGTCCCTGGAGCTGCCGCCCCGCTGGATGTTTACAGAGATGGTCTTCTCACACAGAGGTAGTTGAAGCACGCCGTTTTTCAGGCTGCTCAGGTTCCCGTGAGCGTCCCTGCCGCCTGGCCCCGCGTGCGAGCCATGTGGCCCCGCCCTGCGGTGGTGCTGGCCGCTGTGCGTACGGGGTAGGGCGGTGGTGGGGAGCGTGATGGTGTCCAGGCTCCCGGTGGAGCCGATGCACATCCTCCAGGCGGATTTCTCCTGGATTTTCACACTCCCTCCTGAGAGGCTGCGAGGGTCTATGATGAACTTCCCTCCCCCTCCTCCTCCCCCTCCTCCGGCTCCGCCCCCTCGACTGGCCCGCCCCCCACGGTGCTGGTGGAGCTGCGAGCTGAGGCACAGGCTCATCAGCTTCAGGCTTTCCACCAGCTCGGTGCTGCGCGTCGCCGTGCGGGACGAGCGTGACAAAGAGTTGGGGGCGGGGTTAGTTGTGCTGCTGTTGTTACAACAGCTGGAGGGGCTGTCCTGTCCCTTATTACCCCCTCCTCCTCCCCCGCTCCCCCCTCCACCGCCACTGCCACCCTCACCTCCATTCTCTCCCCCTCCAGGAGGACTCCCCCTGTCTGGACCCGAGGAGCCCCCTCCCTCCCCGGGGGGTTTCCCCTGCCCTGAGCTGCTGCCGCCCCCGTTACCCCCCGAGCTGCCGGGCGGCCCCTCACTGCTGTCCCGTCGGTTCCAGCCGTAGCCGAAGCCCGAGTCTTTATCCAACCGCCGCCGGTGGCTCTCCGAGTCATCATCACTCGTCTCTGAGCTCGAACACGACGAGCCCCTCCCCTGGCTCTTGCGTCTGTGGTAGCGTTTCTGCGTGGACCCTGGGGAGCTGGCACCAGAGCCCACGTTGGCGGCGTTCCCTGCCATGTTCATCTTCAAACGGCTGAGCTTTGGTGGCAGACCCTCGTCCATGTCGAAGTCGTCGTCAGACTCGCCTTCCTCCTCGAAGATCTGGTTCAGCACCGGGGCGCTTTTCCTGGAGGTGAGCCGGTTGGTTATGGAGGGAGGCTTACGCCGCAGGATGACCTGGGTTGGAAGGGGAGACGGGTCCTGCTCTTCCTCTTCTTCTTCATCCTCCTCCACCCTGAGAAAGATAAATGATCTTTTTACTTTTCATTTAGCATTCATACTCATCTTGAGCAACAGAACACCAAAAAAAATCTTCTACTGTGGCAAATCACAAATTAAAAGATTCAGTGTGTACCTGCAAAAATGTAATACAATATTCAAAATTGTTCATATGTTTTCAATAGAGTATAATGAAACGGAATGTTAGAATCCACTGAAGACTACACACTGTGCTTTTAAAAAAGTTGAAAACTGATTCCAAACTGGTCAGACCTGAACAGGCAAGTTCTCTGCTTGGCGGTTGTGGAGGTGGAAGGTGTTGGGGCCCTGAGAGGCCCTGAGCCGGCGCCAGGAGCAGGGCCTGAGGCTGCACCGGTGGCACAGGCTCCCTGGAATTAGGAATTAGATTTTTAAAACACAGTCACATGTTTTATCCTGTAGGAAGCAACTACAAGCGTCCAACAAAAGAAAGAGGAAGAAAGTAACAGTAAAACAGGTTTTCCCAGTGGAGATGACTGTACCTGTGCTGACGGCGCTGGAGAGTCGGTCACCGTTTCCTCTCGTCGGCCCAGCTCCATCAAGCCTTTGGAGCGGTGTCCATTGAGCAGGTTCTCTGCACTTCGGGCCGGGGACTGGGGGCCTCCAGCGTGGGAGATGGAGGATGCGGCCAAGCTGTCCTCGATGTCCTGATGCATGTCCACTCTGGTGGGCCAGGACTGCCTGTGGACACCAGATAGAGGGGGTTAAAATTCAAGTCTAAAAAGGAGTCTGTCTTTAGGAATCTGATCTCATAGTCTCTTCCTGCCTAAATAAGTTGTAATTAATCAAGCATGTAAAACACTAACAGTTCTATGCAGTAGAACAGTAGTGGGAGAAGTAATCGGTTTTTGCTCTAATCTTTGATTTTTGGTGACATCTGAAATGTGAGCCTGCTTTTTGTAAGACATCAGGAGTTGGAAACTACTAGTTTAATCTTTAATGTGATGTTTTTTAAAACCCTGTTAAACTATCCATTATTTAAAATCTTCATCTAAAAAGTAATCATAACGAAGGCTGTCAGACAAATATAGTGAGGTAAAAAGTAGGCAACAACATTTTAATATTATAAATATAAAGTAGAACAAAATGGGAATACTACCTCACAGCTGTAGTAGATAATACAGACAAATATAGTCTATTTGCATCAGAACAGAGTGGCATGACTTCAAAGATGCTGTATGTAAAATCAGCATCACTAAAATATGTAAATGTAATACTAGAGGTTTCATTTTTATCTAACAGGGATGAATACATAATGTCCCCATGAACATGTCAACACTGCATTTTATCTCACTGTGTTTAATGAAAATCAGGGTCAGCCTT
>JAPQRN010000009.1:18553358-18567821 GCA_037367275.1 Coranthus polyacanthus
CGTGGTCTAACGGAGCTGCAGCACGAAGGCCACACTGTGTATCTGTAGCCATTGTCAGCTAAAGCTCAGGACTCTCCGACACTGAATAAACACCGTCTAACTGGAAGAAAGGAAGATCAGAGTCTGGAAGTGTGCTGTAGGGAGTGTCAGACAACGTGAAGCTGGACATCACTCCTCGTCTTGGGCTAAAGCTGGAGAAAGAACTGTCTGTTTGTACAAAATGTGAAGCCTAGCAGCTGACAGAGACAAACACCTCTCTCAGTACCGCAGAGCTTATTTAGCTTTTAAAACCTGTGATGGCTGTATATTCTGTAGTGTAACTGGATCCTGTCTTCATTTACAGTATGAGCAAAGCCTTGAATGGCCTGTTCCTCATCTTAGTTACCACAGTAAGTGCAGTTCAATTCTACTGAAATAACAATGGCTACAGAGTCAGAGGTTCAGTCAGTGTCAACTCATTTACAAGTTGGTTTTTAAATAGAGAAAATCGGCTATACTCAGTGATACTGTAGAGGACAGCAGTAGGAGCCTCTTCCATTGTAGTCAGTGCATGTTATATACCTTGGGTGATTAAAGGGCCTCAAATCTTCAACCAGGGGTCAAGCTCCAAAAACACTACACATACTACATTTCCCTAATGCAACTTGACAATAAGTAACCTTTTCCTCCTCCCTGCCTCATCGATGCCTGCATCTTTTAAAGCAGGAGAGGGCAACGTGGCCAAAAACATACATACGTATATGTAATTTTATATTGTGGTACACAGAGTATACTTGATCTCATTTGATTATTATCTTCTTTTTGTTGGATTCAAGCAAAACAAAACAACAAATAGATGAAACGACACACTGAGGACACAAACGAGTAACATTCTTCTACACTAACATTTACACTTTGAAAATGGAAGATTTAAAGGTCCAGCGTGTAAGATTTAGGGGGATTTAGAAGGATCTAATGGCAGTCTTGCCACCTTTGCAAGTGATGCTTTATTGTCGATATTGCACATATACTTTATGACATATAGATTTAATAGACAAAAGTACTTTTGAATCACATTTTATCTTGAGCTCATGTAGACAGAAAAAAAGACCAAAAAATGTCCACAACGCTGGAAAAAAAGCCCCAGCTCCCACAGCGGAAACTGTGTTGCTAAATCTCTACCGGTGGAGACATTATTACTGTCACACACGCCTTTAAAACACACATTTGTACCAAAACCACTGTGAGGACGCACACTGATATTACGCACAACTGAATGCCTAATCCTAAAATCAAGTCTGGACCCTCAAACAGATATTTAAAGGTCTATCCAAAGGGGTAGACCGGCCACAGTGTCCTCACTTTGTAGGTCAGGTCCTCACTTCAAAGACTAAAAATTCAAACTGGATATTACAAGCAAAGCCCCCAACCCCCACACACACACACACACAAACTGAAAATATCTGAGTGATGGTGATATTTTGAGATCGTAGGTGTGTTACTGTCCACGTGTGTGCAGGTGCGTTAAGCCTGGCCTTGGAACTGTGGTATGCGGGTCAGTGTGAGCTAATTAGTAGGTCTCCTTTAAACATATTAGTGTGGATCTTCTGCACAGGGATCACAGCACTAAAGGAGGCTAAAGATTCATTTGAGCAGTAAGCTGTGTGCCTGCTGCTCCTCTCTGATCTGGCACTGCTTGAGCACATGGCACCAACATTTATGTTTAAATGGACTTCTTTAAGGATTTAATGGAAGCTCTATCTTGCTCTGTGGGGGGAGCTGTGCTGCCCCCTCGCTCCGCTCTTCCTTATTTGTTCCTCTCCTCGTTCTTCTTTTTATAACTGCACACCATCCACCTCCCCTCTTCCTTTTAAGAGGAACAATGTTAGGAAGGAAGCAGCGAGGAAAGACTTAGAGAGATAAACCAGGATAATGTTTCCAGGCTTTTGCTATTATGATGACAGGCTGCATTCTAACTTTTATTACTTACCTCAAGTGGGAATTAAAAGAATGTAAACTTTTACAGTTGATTGTGGTGGAAAATCTGAGAGACTAGGGCCAAATTAAAATATTATGAGGACTCTGCTAATAGCTCACATAATTCCCTCTGCTCAGTCCCCCCCCCCGGGACCAGCGAAACACCCTACTGATGCAGGTGGAGGCCCAGTGAACCCAGAAATGGAAATGAAACCTTTGGAGATCTAAGCCAGCCAAGTAAGTATGGCTGAGCTCTGCAGAGTGGAGCCAGACAGGCTGCAGTGTAGAGCAGTGCAGCGAGATAGGTCAATTACCCTCTTCTCGGTTCATGCTATGACTCAGATAGTCATTATGATAATGTGCAGTGATATTTCTTACTCGCGCTGCTCGTTAGTTGGCTAAAAGTCGGAATGTGTTTTCAGGCCACGGCATGGGAAAGGTCACTTTTTAGTTCACACGCACATGGTTTAACAGTATTGCTTAGATGCACTTGATTATTACAGCTCTGATGGTGTTTATTGAGGATTGTTTACCTGAAGTGTGCCTTGATGTTGCTGGGGCTGGAGGAGCGGGTCTGGACCTCCTTCTCCTGCTTCTCCCTCAGAATCCTCTCTGCCAGCAGGTAATACGTGGCTGTGATGTGGTTGTACTTGTTAGTCTCCAGGGCTCTGAAATGACACAGACACACACACATATTAGAAACACAGAGGGACTGTGCAGGTTCAGCATCAGTGACCCTTTAGTAACAAGCCTGGACACTCTTGTCGTCCTCATAAAATGTAGTGCAATATTCTAATTTTTAATTTGGGAATAAAAAACTTGAATGGAAAACATTCCACTCAAGTGCAAAAGATCAGATAAGATACTTGTCCCTAGAGGGACATTTGTACTGGTGTTCATGTTGCCCCTTGACCAACATTATCAACAATTCACACAAACATTTACTCCCATCCAAATGAACGAAGAAAAATAAAATTTGAATTATTCTGTGCAATACTTGTGTCGTCATTATATTGATTTCATTTTACATTGTTAAAGCTGTAGTGCTTGATTGGTGTAGTTGGGCAAAGATTCCTTATTACATTTCAGCATATTGTAATTCAAGTGGTCGGAGAGGCAACAAGAATTCTACCCACTTCTGTGGACTCAGGCAGGCGGGGTTAAATATGTGCTTGACATGTGTAATTACTGATTGCTTTACAGATTCTGTCAGATGTGACTCTACTGCTCTACTCCGAGTCTCTCTAGGTGTTTTGATTTGGGCCGAGAGGAGAGAGCTGTGGAAGGAAGGTGTGCATTTTTAAATTCTGCCGTTCTTTCCAGATTTTCTGCAGCTGTAAGGACTCTGATCAGTTATTACTTTTAACGCATTTAATGGCCTGACCCCAGAATATATATCTACTGCTGTCCCATTTGCTGTTAGGACTCCTTGGCTGTGGAAGGACCTGCCTGAGGAGCTCCAGTTTGTTACATCATCTTTTAAATCACTTTGGACGGCTTATTTTTATCTTCTTTTTTCTTCAAAATTTACAGACAATAGGATGAAAAACTCTATTAAGTTAAAAAAAATGCTTAATGAAAAATATTTAGCTAATAAATCACAAGTGTGACATGTGACTTAAATATGAGTGGCTGCAGGTGAAGACATTGCTAGACTGCTGTTAACTGAACTCTTGTTTAAATCAACATGCTGTAATGTTAAATGCTAAAAATTCATGCTCTCTGTAAACCAGGCTTTCCATCACGCTTTCTATCGATCATCTATTGAGGTTTGATTAGTGTGGGTAACCTGGTGTCTGGGAGGTTGCAGTTCTAATCCATGGACTCCCGGTCCAGCTCAGACCGGTTGCATTTCTCTCTCTTCTTATTTAGCGTTGTATCATTGCCGTCAATGTTCAAGTCATATTCTTTGATGCCATTTTCTTTAATTGGTTTCTGAAGTGGATTGGAGCGCCAACAACTAATTATCTCAATGTGGCCAATTCATAGTTACATATCTGCAGCAGACAGAAACATGCATTAATTTGCTTTTGGCAGATTTTATGTCAATTCAGTTACATTTTGTGCCATATTTGTGTGTAAACCTGATTTGTGATTCTCTATATTCAGTGCTAATCTGCATCAGCATGCAAGCTTTGCAGTACTGTATCAATTTAAATTGCTAAAAATACACAGAAAGGGTAAGTCTTGTATTTACGTTACAGGCTGTGTTTGTGATAAGAATGTGTATAAGTGATTTCTGATGTATGATACATGGGAGGACCTTTGTCAAAACAACTCAAACACTAGAACAGGCATTCATTATTTTCAGGAAAATAAACAAGCTCCTCAAGATGACAGCATAAAGGCAGAGCACTTATGTATAGGCTTACGATGTATTTTTCCTGAAGGGAAATTGAATTCATATACAGAATAATTTTCAGTCTCAATAAGCAGTTTATCACACTGAGCGATGAAGGCAAACATGTCCCAGCAGCTCTGACAAGCTGGAAGCAAAACCCAGGAACTTGTGTGGCAGATGGTTCTATCAAAGAAACGTAGCATGGGAGTTTTGTGTCATCCAGAGGAAAGTCAAGTTTGTCAAGCACATGAAGCTGCCAGACAGAGCACGTAGTAATAAAGTTTTATTAGTCTTATTATCTAACTACAATTAGATTAGTACAGCTCTAAGTCTGCATCTTATAGAGACCAACAGACACCATCAAACATGACAAAAGAGCAGTCCAACAGCTGGCCATGCCTGGACCGAAGAACTGTAAATATTCAAGGTATGCAAACATCTCAGTAACTGTAAGGCTTCGTCCTACACTGACAGCCTCTTTTTCCTAATAAACAACCTTAAAAATATATATAGGGCTGCAGCTAATGATTGATTATGATTTATTCTCAATGAAAAGACCCAAAGTGTCCTTTTCTTTTTACACCAACCAACACTTAGAAACCTTAAACTCTCTGTGACTTGTGTGTATGACATAAACAGGACAGAAAAATCATAACATTTGAGGAGCAAATGTTTGTCACCTGTGTTTGAGAAATCAGTGAAAGAATAAATGGATTATTGCCCTTTTTTGATTAACTAACTTGGTTGCTGCAGCTCTTAAACTGACATCAAAAGTCTTTCCTGTAAAAAAAACAAACAAAAACAAACTAACTGGAGCTACCGCACTGACAGCCTGAGACACCAAGACATCACTGAGAAGTACGAGCCTTTGACTTCTGTGACCCAAATGTTTGTGTGTGTAGTCTATAGAAAGAGAAGACCATCCCTCAGACTCCCTGAGCAGCCAGCAGGTTTAGTGCTGAGCTGTGCATATTAATGAACTAATCAAACCTTTAGCACTGCTGCCAACAGCTGAATGCATTTACGCACTGTGTGTATCCCCCACTGAGGATGTGTCTTAACCTCGAGTCCAGATTACAAATCTAATGCAAAAAAAACACACCGATTTCCATTTAGAATTGTAGAAGCGATTTAGAATTGTAGATTTGTCTGGGTTTTTTTTCCAGTATCAGTATCAAAGGTTCAGAAAAGGGTAATCACGTCTTCTCCCTTCACTTTTGTGTCTGTTGTTTGCAATACTAGGCTATTTTGGTAATATTGTACAGCAAGCACCTTTTTATGACGATACAATGATGGAATTAAGTAGCTGACTGTCTATGTGTCGATCATTACATTCTTGTTTGTAAAAAACTGTCATGGAAGAAGTACGCTGATCCTTCTAAGGCTGCAACTAACGATTATTTTGATAATGCATTATCCTGCCAATTACTTTCTTGATTATTCAGTTAATTGCTTAGTCTGTAGAACATCAAAACATTTGTGAGAAACATCCCTGGTGTCCAAAGTAATGCCTCCAAAAACAAAAAGGATTGATGCACTGACAGTAAGCTTACTATCACTCTAATGGCTGATAATTATCTGTTGTGTTATATTAAAGTTTTTTCATAAATCTGTATAATTTGTGCTCATTCAAAGATAATGTGATGAAGGCCTGAATGACTTTGAAACAGTTCTGCTATTTTTTTTTATATGATGAAGATTTCCCTGGCAGAAATGGAAGGATAAATAACAAAAAAAACCCAAAACAGAAAGCATTGGTATCAGTGGACTATTGGCCAAATTGTCTTTTTTTATTATTATTTATTTATTTTTATATATATATTTTATTTATTTATTTATTTTTAAATCGGTACAGGTCCAGAATTTTGCAATCGGTGCATCCCTACTCCAAATGCCAAATGTATGTGTTTGTGATTCCATGTGAAAAAGACAAGAGAAGAGACAGTAAGAACAAACTATCTGCAGCTGTTCTGCTCTTTCACAAAATTCTATTAGTATCCTCTCAGACTTGGGAGATGCAGTCTGTCATAGCAAAGCAATAAGCTATACATCACTTCAGCTTCTGAAAGAGCTGCTGTATCAGGCAGCAGAGAAGAGAATGTAGCACAAAACACAACATTAGAGTCTGATTCAAAAGGGGCATCTGTGTCTGATGCTCGGTGGGAAGTCTGGCTTATGCAAACCGCTACAGATGCATAGTTCAGCTCTTTTCACTGTTATCTCATGATATCTATAGACAGCACATACACACATCAGCTCACCTGTCAGCGTACAAACACAGAAACAATCCCATTACAGAAACAAGCAGGAGGGGGGTTAATGTGTAGTACTATAGCTCTGAAAGGAGGAGAAGACAAAGGTGCAAATAGAAAATGTCAACACCCAAAGCTCTGTATACAATATGTGTGTTTCTGTACAGATGAAGATAAAAGTGAACTGTGAAAGAAAGGCAGACAGGAACAAGTGTGAACTTGAAGTCAGCTGCTTTTATTCCTCTAATGCTCTTTCTCAGCGTGTAGCAGTACACCGGTTGTCTGTTGTAGCTGCAGGGTAGACACTAGCAGTTTCAATCGAAAACGTGATGGAAGTTAAATGTCTGTCAGCATGGTTCATGCAGACGTGTGTGTGTTGTGTTATATGGCTCCTCACATATCACTATGGCCAAGTGAGGTAGACACAGTGACATTTTATAGAGGCCCAAAATACTGTTTACTGCAGTCAGTGTAATTGCATGTGGATGTATGTTTTCATTGCTTGACGTGTGTGGGTGTACATTGTGTACAGATTAATTACTACATTATCTCCTGTTAGTGGATTTCTATAGAACCTTCCAAAGGCTTGATGAAAGTCATCATTGCATACTGCGCTGTCTTGAAATGCCAGCAGTGATGTGCGTTCACATGCTGAGCGTTGGCTTAGTTAATGCAATAATTACCAAAATGGAAATGTGAGTGCTTTAATACTTTGTTCTTTGACAAATGGGAACTCATCTACTTGCTACTGTAGGTGCAAACTGAAAAAGAAAAAAAAGCTTTTTTGCTCTGATGGGTTCATATAGACTTAAAAATACATACTGGACCAACAAGACTGCCTATGAGAACATGTAGGTACAGTGCAAATGGATTTCTAGACTCTTCTGAATTTGACATAAAACATGTATGGCGAGTTTAACTGTATATAGAAGTAGAGCTGAAATATTATTTTGATATTCATTTGAATATATCAGTGAATATAATGTTCAGTCATTTTTCATGTAAAAATACCAATATTTCATTTCACAACTCAGAGGTTTTTAAAACTTATTCAGGTTACAAATCAGCAGCAAAGCAGTTTGACAAAACACTAAACAAGCAACTTAGCCAAGTCAACAACAAACCGGTATGTTTACATTCTATGGCCGTTTAGCTGCACATACTGCCTAGAGCGTTTTATTAGTTGCCTGACAGTGAAACAACCAATCACATCAGAGCAGAGCATACCTCCTGCTGATACAAACCCCAAAGCAATTGGCAGACGTAGAAGGAGTAGTTGAGAAGAATAACACAAGGGAAAAAAATCTATTAATATTGTTTTTCTTGCTGCACAAAAGAAAGTGTTTGACATTAAGAAAAACAAAACTATCCAAACAAGCATGTATTTTAAGGCCCATTATTCCACAATCTGATGTTGGAAAATTAAACTAAGGGAATTAAATATGTTCTGTTGTTTAATGAGGACTTCAAGGTGATTTTAAGTGCAAAGAAAAAGTTTGAACAAAATGACTATTATTATGTCGCAGGCAGAGCATTGAAGTCATGCCTCTTGCATTAAGCTGATTGTTATCAACTGCTGTATTCATTCTTTATAATCAGTGGGTCATTCATCAGCTGCTTTGTAATCAGCTGATGAGCAACATCTAGTCATATTCATACAAAGCACACATGGCAGCCTTGATAGCTTTAAACAATTTGTTGAAATGCTACCAAAGAATGTGATAAAGCCCTACAGCTCTGCGATCCGGTTTGCGGAGAAGAGAGAGAAAGATGAACCGAGAGGGACTTACTCGACTATGGCCTCGCGGTCGGCGATGTCACCCAGCACCATGCGCTGGATGATGCTGTTGTGTTCCTCCTCTGACAGGTTCTTGTGGGAGACCAGGGGGGTGTTGTATTTGGTGGCTGGGGAAGGGTCGACCCCCTGGAGCCAAGCATGGCTCTCAATCTCCTCCAGGGAAGCCCGGCGCTTTGGGTCCCTCTGAAGCATACGGTCTATGAGACTGTAGAGAGAAGGGGGAGCAGACAGACAACATATTTTACGTATCACTAATCGGAACATTAAAGCACAGAAATCCTGTTAGATTCTTTTTCCTTCCGTTTGAAATTCAGAATTTCACTGTAAGTGAGTCGTAGCATGATGCTATGATCAAAGTGACGACAGATTAGGTGAGTGGCTCAGGTCTTTGCCAGGTCTTGAGGACCCTGTCTGCATGTTGGTGGAGAACTCGTGTTGTGTTTCCAGGTGCTTTAAGGTCTCCACCTGCTGCAGCACCTGCTCCCATCAGCCTGAGGAAGCAGACATGTCAGGACCATGTTGTCACCATAACTGATGAGTGACTGGTGTGACTTTGGGCTCTGCTCATCACACACTCTCCGTCACACCACTCTTTGCCGGTGCTGAATTGGTCTTGAATTTTTTTTTTTTTTTTTCCTGTGGAGTCACCACTTTGGCTGTGTTCAGACTGCCAGCCCAATCCGTTTTTTTTGGCAGTTATAGATTTTATCAAGATTGATTTTACAAAGTCTGGACCACAAAACCACAGGAAATTTGATTTTTTGAAAGCTGGATCCAAAAAACATTTGGAGGTTTGTGGATGCTCAAGTCACATTTCAAAGTGTCCAAATCCGATCTGATTGCTTGGATATAACAGTGCAGACCTTTTCTTTAATTTAAAACGCACTGATAAAATGGTTTTTAGTCAAATCTGACTTTTTTTAGTAGGTGTTGGTGAAATAATTTGTGAGCCATATCAGCCTTGCAGACCATCTATATCTTCTCCTCTACAATTTTATAACTGCAACTTTTAAAATGTTTCTTCAACCAGTCCTTGAATCAGATCAGCATCAGGCCCTGCCTTGAAATATACTCATCTGTGAGCTGTGCACATTTGCATCATTAGTTACACTTGAAAGAAAAGATCTGATGACACACAGAGGCCCTGACAGTTGTATTAGGCTTTGTAAATGTGTCTGAGTGGTGGACGCTTTCTTTTTATGGTTCAGCCAGGTTATTCTGCCGTCTGTTCAAGTACAGGCTTACCTGATTTGTTGGTATGTTACACAGTCAGCTCAGAGCAGATGGAGGCATTAAATATAGGGTACACAATATACAGTGACAGACTGTCCGAGAAATTCACTTTGACAGAGCTGAGGATGTGAAACTACAGCTGGTCAGCTGGCAGCTTAAATTCCATGCAAATGACACTGCAGAGATTGCAATTTAATAGGATTAGGTGGGATATTGAGTCCATTGAGAAGACTAAAATTAATGCAGCAAAATGCATCATGCATTCAGAAGTAAGCCATCTTTGTCATCTGGATAATAAGGCAGACAAAACAGGAATAAATCTGCTGGTTACATTTAACAGATGCCAGAGACTGGAAAAACACTGACAAAGGTACTGTCAATGATGGCTTCCACTACACAATACTGCTGGTTTCGTTGGTCACCATATAGTTGACCATTAGAAGTTAAAGTAACATTGAGTATGTTTACATTATTACTATTATTCTAAATATGACAACATTCAGAATTTGACAGGTGTCATATTCCATTTGGATATTCTGAATTAGGCCTTTTTTCCAAATGAAGCATTTTCTGTGTAAGACACGTGGAATATGCCAATATTAATCTGGTTTGAGGATTCTTTTGACATGAAAGGAAATGAATCTAATTTTCACTTTTTTGAACACATGTTCCTGTTTATGATCAGCTGGCGTAAAGACAAAGATCCTCTCTGGTAGAGATGGATGCTCCAAAGGAAAAATCTACATTTCTGGTCAGAAGGAGAAACACACCTACTGTTATACAAAATGACAGAGGACACTAACAGGTTTATGGATATGAGCAAATATCAAAAAAGATGATCTTCTCAAGAAGGTGTTTGAAGTAACAAAAGAGGGAGGCTGAGTTCACACAGTGGAAGGTCTGCCACCAGTGGAAAACTTTGAAAAAACCCTATTTTTTTTAAATTGGAGTGAATGGCTGCATGTGAACAGGAACATTACTGGAATATTCATTTTCATTAGCCATGTAAACAGCTTATTAGGAATTTTGTCTTTTTCTGAATAAGGGCAAAAACCTGAATATTTTGTGCATGTAAATGTAGTCACTATTTATTCCCATACCATGATCTGGGCTAGTTTTCCTACAAACATACCCATCCACCTACATATTCACACATACAAATTGAAGCTAAAGCAAGCCTGTGCATTTCACTTGATTTAAGCTCTGTTGGATTCATTTTTCCGACTCTATCCAATCCCCCGGTGTGTTTGTGAGAGTGTAAGCAGACCATGGGATGGAGGCTACAGGCTAACAGGCTGGGCAGAGCGGCACTGTGCTGTCTGTCAGTCAGGCTGGGGATTAGTCAGAGCGAGCCATTCTCCCCATGGACCATAACCATCAACAGCAGGAGCAGTGGAGGGGAGATACAGGAGGCGAGAAAGACTATCTGTCTGCACACCGATAGCAAACGTGGATGTCAAAACAGGAGTTCAGATGTTTACACAGCATGCGGAGATGCACCTGTGCACATTGAACACTGTGAGCACTGACACGAACCCTGAGGCAACTTAACCGATTCATTAATTGACTGAATTAGGTCATTTGCCAGAGTCAATGTTGGCTGATCAACAGGAAAAAATTTGTACTAATAATCTACTGGTGCAGGTTAAATATTAAGGGACTAAGTAAAGAGCATATATATATATCATATTTGCACAGAAGACCATTACAAACTCAATCACATGGACAAAAGAAGGACAGGAAGTGGGTTTTAAGTGTCTCAGAGCAAAAACAAAACACTACCTACTAACTGATGTGAATTAATGACTTCTTATTTTCATAAATTCTTATATTTTATGTGTTACTAACAACACTTGACTCTGAGAAGATTAAAGCCAACATAGAGCACTGTCTACATATACTGTCTGATGAAACCTACACAGCAACATCTACATTCACATCACTCTGCAACTGGCCCTGAGTGTGGAGCAAGGTTAGAACAGTTTAGTATAAAAGTTTTTTTATTTTGATATTTTTGGATTCAAACCGAGTTTCTGTTTAGTTTAGTTTATTATAGATTCTGTGTTATTTTCAACAAGATAAAAGTGGTCAACGACTAGCATAGTATGAAAAATAATCTGATACATACATATTTGATGGTAATAGCCTTGAAGTGAAGGTAATAACACGAGAGCAAAAGCCTCAAAATACTTTTTTTGGGACAACAGGAAATGCTGTTACTGCAGTAACTTGTGACTCATACATGTCTTATTAAAAAGGTCATAAAAGTTTTACCCACAATGGTTATATCTCACTTCCCTAATTTGATCATTCCTTGATTGACCTGGATATAACTCCAGTATTACCTCTTGAAGGCTGTCCAAAAGCCCTCAGAGGAATCTCTTACTGGAACTACACTGCCTACTGTTTTAGTGGAAATTCAACTGGCTGGATATGACAGCATCAGCTGTTTAGTCGACAGACAAATATCCAAATTAAATGTGTTTTAGGTTCATCATCTGGACAAAACTAATAAATCTGTCTTCTGTAGTTCATATATTTACATATAACAACATCCTGCCTGCACAACATTATAAGAGAATCAATCATAGGATTACTGAATGGTGAGAACCGATGTAGATTCAAATAACTATTAAATGAAAACGCAAAGATTGTTTATTCTGTATGTGATGTATCTTACATTTCCACACTATGGTATGACTGATAAGCACACAGTGTAGAATGCAGCAGTTCTTAAATGTGCAGATGTTAAAACACAGAAAAAAAAAAAAACTTAGAATAAACCTCTGCTCTAATGTTATATCTGGTAACAGTGTATGTGTGTGCACAATCCAAACCAAATGTCTCTTCAGAGCAGGTAAAGACAACTGATCAGTTGTGAGGTTATTGTCAGAAACAGACTTCAGGTGACTTTTCAGAGCAAAGGACATCTCATTTTTCCAAAAGTAAAGTCCTTGCATATCCAGGGACACGGAAGATGCTATGTTGTGAGGGAATGAATGGAAAGCAAGAGTGGAAATTGTTGCTACTGTATGTAGCTGAAAGGCTTTAGAAATTCACAAAATGTGAAGTTATTGCATGCACTGTATCTGCACACATACCAGAACACAACACCTTTTAAAGCTTCAGATAACAAAGAAGCCATCTGTAAGTCCAAAAGTGTAAAGTAAGTAGAACTCACACTAACGCTTGCCTTCCCTACAAATGACTATTGTCTCATCCCTCTCTCTCTCTCTCTCCCTTGGGACCCATATAGAGTACATTTACAGTACTTTGCAGTCACAACAGGCTGCTCTGCTCTTATATCTTCAACCATTGTTGTATAATAGCTAGTTCACACATTTTCTGTCTCCATGTGTGAGAGACGTCCCACCAACCTAGAGAAAGTGTTAATAGGGTGTGTGAGGAAAAATGAACATTAAAACAAGCATGGAAATTTTTCATACCTACATTTTCTAATGAGGGAAACAAATGAACTGACTAAATCCAAGTCCTGACGCATCTCAGTGTAAATGATGTGTGAGAAGAAAAAACACAGACAAGGAGGTTGAGTGTTTGTGCATGTGCACTTTGTGCGGTTTGTACTGTACTGACAGGAAAAAAAGGAACATAGTGTTCTGTTTGCTTGTGATTGGTTTAAAAACAGCATTCACACAATCACCATCCACACGTCATGCTGTGAGACAGACAAGAGCTACATTTAGTGTTTCTATTGATAGTGGAGATGGTGGCCGTGGTAGGGAGGAGGGGGAGGAGGAGGCGTGGGTATAAAACAAACATTTCAAGTCTAATCTCTGGAAATTAAAATCAAGGATGACAAAACAAACAAAGCCTGGAAGGAGGAGGGTGTGTGGTGGCAAATGAGAGCTGGTGAATAATTAATTAACTGAGGCGTGTTAATGCATTTTGGTGAGTCAAGAGGGAACAGAGAGCAGGGAGACATCACGCAGAAACACAGAGAATGAGGAAGAGTCTGATGATGTTGTGACTTGGCACACAGACTGAGCAGCCAAAGAACAGGACTGCGGACCATGAAGTGTTCCCTACAAGATGAAGACTGCAGGCCCAGGAGAGCGCAAAGATCAGCAACTTACATCAGCCCTTACATCAATATGAAAAACTGTAACTAATTTGAATTTAAAAATTATAATATATTCATGGCCTGTCCATACAAACAACTCGTTTTGTCTCATATATTCTACCTAAGAACACTATGCAATTTCAGCAACGGTCAAATACAAATCACAGCTCACCTCAGCTAGCCTGTGCTTTCCCATGAAACGCAGGTAAATTGTTTTTAACCTAAGGCTACACTTAGGTCTAGACCCAAATACCTCCCTTGACCCTACCCTTCCATTTTGCATGTATCTGTGTATTGTAGGTTGTCTTGTTTCTTTTGGGGATCAAAGCGTAGTGATCATCTAGCCCTCAAAATGGAACATTTTCAGATGGAAACTCCAAACGTTGTAGTAGAAAACAAATTCCCCAGATGCGTTACAAACTGAAGCAGTCATCGCTGCAAATGCAGGGAAAGGAGTCAATACATGTAAAAATGCAAGTAATTTTAAGATCCACTGGAATGGCATCCAGGGATGGGCAACTGGCAGCCCGCAGCATCATTTGGTGCGGCCTGCGAATTCATTTCTAATTAATATCAAATTTTGAATTGTTGGCGTCACTGCTTTTGAAGCAGCAGACTATCTCGACCACAGATGTAATTCTGCCTCCAACTGCTAGAGGTGCAAGAGGCCTTTAGCTAAGCAAGTAGCTGCTGTCTTCTTCATTAAACACCTGAAGTAGCTAATCTTCCAGCAGCAAAGATGTCGGCGCCAAAACGGAAACCTGACCAAGAAAACCGCATCTTTCAGGCAAGATGGGAAACC
>JAPQRN010000009.1:18574170-18592778 GCA_037367275.1 Coranthus polyacanthus
CACACATACAACTAGTTCCAACAGTTAGTGGTATCAGAACTACCAGCATAAGGGTGAGATACTGCCTCCAGCATGAAACAAAGACATCCTGTCACTGCTTATAGTATGCAATGTCATCTCTCCCTTACACAAACAGGCTTGACAAAGTTCATTAATCACACAGATACTACTCTCTTCCACAAACAACACAGATACACATGCTCTTACATGCCATGCAATCCTATACAAACATTTGTGAATTGATTTGAACAACATTTACACCTCCAATCCCTTACTTAACAGAAAAATAGAGCCAACTCACTCAAGCTGATAAAAAAGACACAGCACCAGCTCTAGTCAAATATTGGCAGCTCTGAAGTAATTACCATGAAGGGGATATTAAGTAACTTCCTAATTAAGTTTAAAGGCCCTCAAACTTAATGGGATGGCAGAATGGAGCCCTGATGGTGCACAAAAAGTGCAAGATATTGAAATTCCAACTTTTAAAACAATGTTTTTTTCTTTTTACGGCAGAAAACATAATAAAGGCTTTTAAACCTGTTATGATATGTTTTGAGCCGCAGGCTCAGCCTTAGGATTAGTCTCTTACCAATCGTCTTTAACATATGGGACTTAGACTATCTTTAGAACGGACTTTTATGGGCTAGTATCAGCACTGAAGGACTTCTCAGACCACCTCAGGCTAAGCAGCGCTGTTGCATGATTAAACTAAGTGATCATACAGAAAGAAGACAATGAGATAGACTTGAACTCATGATTCTTTTAAAAGCACTCGTGAAGGAAAAGCTGACTGAATGTAAATGTAATTTGTTTAGTATGGATTTTAATTTATCAAATTCGATCTAATGGTACACCTTTGCAGGTACCTGCCCCGTAAAGCCATCCCTGGCTATGCTCCAGCCCTGAGGGGCTCTCTCATACTGGATGTCAAAAGCACCAGGGATAAGGTCTTTGCTATATCCAGCATCCCGCATGGTACAGTATGAAAGGAGTGTCCCTGAGGCATTTTATACCAATTCCATGTACTTATGTTCACTCGCAAGCAGTGAAATGAAAAGGCAATATAAACACTGGACACAGATTGCATACAGCAGCAGCTGCAGTAAACAGAGGTCCACAGTTATATCTGAGAGCCACCACCCCCACCCCGCTCCCAAGCAGAACACAGGTTATGTAGTGAGTTTAGAGGATAATTGTGTTTTTTTGTCTGACATCCAGATGGCATTTGTTCTGAGAGTAGGCAACAGTGAAAGGCATTAGTAACAGTGCTAAAGCTTAACAAATGGGGTGTTACAGGGACAACAGAAGCAGTTGATGATTTTGTCTGAAATAAAAAATGCATCAGGACAGTCACTGTGTTCCTAACCCTGTTTCCAAAGCACCTGCGAAGCTGTGATTAGGTCCAAGGCTGAGTGATGGTTATTAGTGAATCAGACCAAGCAGACCATTTTGTTAATGGACTACAAAGCTGCCTGACAAACCTGAAAGATGCAACTCTACCTCAGCATATACTCCAGAGCACACAATGAGTTTTAAACATGCTGAGGCTCCTGGTGCACTACGGTGTAAAGTATATCCAAATACATCCACAGCTGTGACATTTTAAAGCACATTAAAGGTAAACGGGCTCTCCCCCAGCCTACACTACTCTCCTGCTGATATGGATGTAGAGAAAGATTAGCGCAGCATGACATCAGTGTAACAACTTACTACTCACTGTACCAATTAGCTGTTTGCGAAGTGTTGACAAAAACAAAATCAGGGTATGTCTCTGTTCTCTCCCCAATGGAGGTTGCAGCTAGGGGTGTGCACATGTATGTATGTAATGGTTTGCTGCAAAAAGAACTAATTAATACATTTTTCTAGGTTTAAATGTGGGCTGTGATTTAAAAAAAAAAAGTGTGTGAAGTGGGATCTGTACTGACAAATTACACTTGGCGCCATCAACATAGCTTTAGAGACAAACTACAGCACCATGTGTATCCAAGTCCAACATGAAGTTGGCTACAGACATCAAAGTGTAGGCTATTCTGTAAAAAGCAGCCAAGAGAACTGCTTTAGGGGGCAATATTTTCAAACAAGGTACTCACAAACTTAGAGTGAAATCAATGCAGACAGTAGCCAGGAGGAAAAAAGAAGCACTAAAAACCAGCCTGGGGGAAAAAAAAGTTTTTATATGAGTTGGCCAAACTGTAGTTTGATACATTTGCAACTAATCTGTCTCCCAGCATGTAAAACTGCAGATAGAAAATAAATATCTGGGGTCCTTCAGACAAAGTTATGCACTGGGCTGTGCACAAACAAGAAGTGTAAAAGAAAACAATCCAGGGATATCCCTGGGTTTCTGGAGGGCTTAAGTGGTGTAAGTGGTGAAATGTTTTTGTTGTAATAACTTGACTAAAAACTATGCATTGTTTCATAATTCGGGGCTGACGTTATAGCAATATTTGGATTAGAATTAATGGGAAAAATCTGCTCATTGATGAAGTAACCATTATGTCCACTTCTTCCCAACTGTAGCATCTATATAGAATGACATCACTAAAACCAGGATTACTGCATAGTCAGCCACCAGCAGCTCCCCAAGTTACTGTAGAGTCGATTCCTCTCAGAATGATTCTTTTCTAAGAGTTTGCAGTTTTCACACCATTTTTCAGAGCTAATCAGTCAAACAGATTTTCTCTCTGTTCATTTCTGCAGTGACGATGTTGCTATGGAGAACTTGTTTTCAGTCATGTGGCAGCAAGACACATTACATAAACTCCTGCAGGTTAAAGTAGACTAACCAAACATATTTAGTGCTGACAGTCTTAAGTATCACAATAACTTATCACTGGCCTAGCAACATTAAAGCTACAAACAACCCATGATATAACACTCTGCCGGAATTATGGTAGTACTACAATTTGACGAATAACAGACGACTCTGAAAAAGCATATTTCTACAGTTTAGGCACTGCACCTAACACTTATAATGCTGGGTAAACCCCTCTAATCCCAACCTGAAACCAGTTTACTCTCTTCCATGACACTTTCTAGGCAGACGTTGCAACCTTGGCCTGAAACCCATGCCATGGAATGGCGCCTTTCAGCCTTTAAATGCAAAGGGACTAATCTGAATGATGGGTTAATATGCTGAAATAATAAACTGCTCCTTAAAGGCTGGACAGTTGTCTGAAAAAGTGTTTACCTAGAAACACGTCTGAAAGCCAAATATTTGCTTAAGCAGACTGCTTAATAAAGCAAACTGTCTGAAAGATGTAGATCTTAACACCATGTTATTTGTTGTTGCTAGGCTGCTAAAGATACATTTATCTTTGCCACCTCAAAATATGTCTAGTGTTCACAATATTTCTAGTGTTCTTTCACGGCAGTCATCAGGAGTCTGATTAACTAAAAAAAAAAAAAAAAAAATTAGTTCTTAAAAGCAAAAATGTTTTCCTTCTTTCCTGAGGAGTGCACTTCTCATCTGCCCACACTCAGCAGCCGACTTTACCTCTTTTTTATATTACTGAGCACAAGATGCCTGGCCGTCTGACTGCAGCAAACTCTAGCAAGGCCAGCAACAAGAAATCAATACCTAAAAAGGATGCAGGACATAGCAAAGCAATTTGGTGTGTTGCTGCATGTTGTGGACTTCATCACAATCCTTCTCTGTTGGTGGTCTTTCTGTCTCCTCATGATGTTCAGGTCTCCACACTGATAACCACCATTCCAGCAAATAAGTCTACTTCTAGAGAAAACACAAGTTGTCTTTTTTCATTTCACTAAGGCCACTGTACTAACACAGCAGGGGGTTATGCTGCAGAGGACTTTGCAAAATATCAAAGAGCAGTATAGTAAATAAAAAGTTAGATATTGGTTCTACCTGTTCTATGGAGTAAGGCAACATAAAGTAAACACACACAAAGTAGAATATCCTGTAGCTACTGTACTGTACTACTGAGCTGCTTCCTCCAACACAGACTAGAAAGAGACAAAATGTATTGATTACTTCTGTTATGTTAAACATGTCATACAATTCTATCATTTCCCACAGCCAAAAATAATTTGTTTAAATATCGTTTATGTCTGGCGAACAGTCAGACATTTAATCGAGGCATCAGCTTGATGTGAAGAGTCTCTCACATGAATATTAGTTTTTATGAAATTAAAGAAAAAGTGCAAATATTTCACAATAGATAGGTGTAATAGGGTAAAGGACATTTTTTCATTATTTACAGAACACAAATCAAGAAAATACTCATATTCTCAAATATATCCACAATGAATGTAATTGTTAGTTGCAGCTCTTTTCTATACAGCATGTATAAAAGTATAATCCATTGAGTTTCTAGTTATTTCATCTTCACAGACAAAAGTCAAAATAGTGTTTTCCCACGTATTCCCACGCAGGCACAGTAGCGCTGGCAAAAATAGACAAGTGTAAACAGGAAAAGCAGCAGAGACTGCCACACAGCTCCCTCTGAACAAAGCAGCACCGGATAACAATGCTGTGAGTTGGCTCAAACCAATGCACAACTAAATGCCAGATCAAAAGACATCTTGTCAACATTTGACTTCATCTGTTGAGCAGCAAACCTTCATATTACCAACCCAGCTCGAATCAAAGAGGTCAGGTTCAATAGTTTTTATCCCAATTGATTGCAAAGGCACTTGACTGACCAAAAGAGAGAATGAGAATATTCGTAATTTAACTTCTCAAAAATGTTACGCAAAAAAAAAAAAAAACAGAGGATTTAAACCTCAAGTAGAGTCCACATATGAATGTACAGTAGAAGCCAAATTTCATATGAAATTCCCTTTAAGATTTTTTTTTTTAAAGATTAAAGACATGCTCAACAGCACAGCATAGGCACATTAATGGCCAGTTTTTCTGAAAGCTGTCACCAACATGCAGAGAGCTGTCAAATGGAAGAGTGCTTGCACACTCTTACACTCACACACACATGCTCTCATCACATCAACATAAATGGCACTGTCATTGGCAGGCAGTGGAAAGAGCACTTTAGGTGATAGCTGTAAATCTGTCACATACAGACCTGCAGCAGCTCCACCTCAGCGCTGCTATACTGCTGCATTTTACCCACAATAACATTCAATATTAATATAGCTGATCCATACCAAGCTATAGCCGCTTTTTGTATAAACACATAATGTAGATGCAGAGCTGTTCCTCCTCTTGATCATGTACTTGTGGTTTGCCTAAACCGACTTTTTTGCTCAAAGTAGGCTTTGGCAGTTACACAGCAGTTTACTCATGTCACAGAAGCACACACGTCCCACTCTTAAATTCTAATGCTGGCTTTTCAAAATATTGAATCAAGGTCTCCATGCTGTGCCAAATGTGTGTACCATTTACAACACAAAATTAAAGAAACTAGCAATTTGGTGACACACACCAGTATAAACGCTCACTACATATAGTTAGGGCTGGGCGATAAAATGACCATTAGCGCGACATATTTTTTATAAATTATTATTATTAGCAGTAGTATTATTATTAATTTCAATGAATGTTTTTTTTATTTCATGTTATTTATGTTTGAGTAATATTTACCTCACTGTCTAATAAAATATAAGCACAGGACAGAAAGAAACGACATGAGTGGGTGAATGGGAGAAACTAAACTGAGAAATCTGAGAATTTTTTTTTTTTTTTGGACCAGTCTCATCTGTCTGCTTCCAAAAGCAGAAAAGGCACAAAGAAACACACTCAACGAGTACAGAGATAGAGATAACAAGGCCAGCTGCAGTGACATCAGGTTCTGGTGGGCTCCCTTCCATCACAAGAAGCAGGGTTCTCCCTAATTTGGGGACAGGGCTTGTTTACACCAGCAGTTGGGTATGAATGGGTAAAATACAGGAAGAAGACATGTTTCACATCAGATACAAGGTTTGTGTATAAAAAGTGGCATTTTCTTCCTTTGTTTGGTTAATAGAAGATCTGAATCTCATCTCAGTATGCTGTTACAAAGCCTTTGTTGGTAACTGATTGTCCTCTGTCTGCAGAGCCATTACTGTTTTTTCCTTTCCTCTGCTGACTTGGCAGCTGCATCGGGCATGTCTCTGCTTTCAAAGGGGCTTGGGGGAGCACTCAGACCGTACTTCAAAATACTGGGGTTCACTAACACTTGGACCTTTGTAGTCTGATGTTTCATCAGTTTTGGTGGCATCAAAAAGTAGTGACAGAGCATTACAGACGTGCAAATGAGAGATCCTTGAAGTTGAAGCTGAATTAGTATGACAAAGCAATCAAAAGAGCACGCTCAGATACAATTTAGTGAGAAATTGTCACAGAGGAGGTGTATTTTACTGCATAGAAGAAGCTTTTGTTTGGGTTAAAATCAGTGCGGTTCAAAATAAACACTACTATTCATACAGACGTACTCAGGCAGCAGCAGAAGCGTCTGTCCTTGGAAAATAAGATGATGCTAGTTTCACAATGCTTTCTTCTCTCCTCGTATCCTTCTGACACATCTGTGTGCTTATGATTTGGCTATAATTTGCAGTATATTGTAAAAAACACACACAGCCTAAAACCTGGCTGGAATTGAAACTGGTTGTGGCTAACACCTGAATTTCAAACAAAAAGGGCCATTTCTCAAAGCTTCCATACAGCATGTTTTATCCACTTTCACTGCTGTTTAACAATTCTCAGGTACTTTAAGTTCTACTTGACAAGCCATTAGTCGACTGTGGCATCCAAACTGAATGGCTTTAAATAGACCAAGTAATCATGTTGACATGGGAAGAATGCTAAGGAAACCAGAGGACAGTGATGTGAGTGATGTCTCACAAAGAATGCTGGCAAAGCCGTCCTTTATATGCCAACCATACCCAACTAACTTCAGACTTGCAAGAGAGCAAAAAAAAACAAAAAACAGTCATGCCACAGCTCCTCCACACACACTAACAGGAGCTCAAAAGCCTTTGGGCAGGCAAAAAAGTAATAGCGCAAGCACTTTTTACAGACGGCTATGATGGATTTTTTTTTTTTGTGTGATTCCAAATGTTAATTGTATCACTGGGGCATATTTCTCCTCCTCATTCTGCCAGCGAGAGAAAGTGCAACAGATGTTGAAAAGAACCATGGCACACAGGAGGAGGAGTCCGGACGCACTGATGCACACAGCGCGTCAAGAGTCATTTTGACATTAAAAAATATAAAATAACGCATGTGTAGGATAACTGTGGCACATGCTAGCAAGTGTGTGATTGTGACTGAGAAAACGACAGGCTGAGACATTGAGAGAGGAAGAAGAGAAATATGCTGGTTCTCAGTGACGAGCAGAGCTGCTGAATATGAATGAGAGCCAGTGCAGCTCTCTCCAAGGCATCTCCTGCCTCATGTTGTCTTACATTAACATGATGGCTGGGGGCTTTTACTACAGTGTTCTGCACTGAATATAAAAAAGACAACTAATAATAGGCCTGCATGATTTGGTCAACAGATTTTATAGCGATATAATAATCTCACAAGTGCTTGCTTGTAAAAATGCACAGATTACTGTTGCAGTTTAAGGTGCTGATACTAATTTGTTGTGACTTTGACTTTGCATTTGAATCCAGTAGCTCTTCGTTTTAAATGCTGCTGAGCTTGGATCCAAACTATTGACACAAAACAGCACACTGACTTTACTATGGAGACTGGGCAGACTGCACACTGAGAATTAGTCCGCACATCCACACCTGCATGTGGCACATTTTTTATTTATTAAGTTTCAGCCTTTTACTGTTAAGCAATTACACAGTACTGCACAATTGCAGTGTTATCCTAACTACTAATGTGGTATTCCTTGAATCCCCCCCACTATATTTCCTTGAATAATGATATTACATTTTTCTATTATCGAAATGATTGCTGCCCAGTTGATTTTACTGACTAACATTCATAGAAAAATAACATTTAAATAACACCAAACAATTAGGATCCATCCATTTATCTTTCATACGCCATGCTTCAACTTCTTCACCTTCAAACCTACACATAATTCAGAGTCATACATTCACCTGTATGTCTCTGGACTACAAGAGGAACCTGGAGCATCTCAATAAAACATACGCTTCTACACACTAACAAATAAACTCTACTAAAGTGCGTGTCGTTGCCCACTTCTCAGATAAGGCCAACTAAGTAGGAAAATGAGATCCTCCATAATCTCTCTTCTGCATATGTAATTAACAGAGCACCGTATAATTACAAGTTTGCCCTTGCACTTAACATCAGCAAACAACATTAGATCAGATCCAGACCTATTTTGTTTATATATAAATGTGTACCGTATATGCCAAACAGACAGATATATTTGATTACAAAAGCGTTTCACCTTGGCCTGACTCTTTCATTCAGATGAGCTGCTTTCTTGCTGTGCAAACACAAACATTGCTTTTGCTCTCATCCTTTAACTATGTTTAATTTACTCAAGGCTTAGCAGTGAAAAGTGAGTTATGCAGCTGTTCACAACCTCAGGCTCCCCTGGGACTAACTGCACTGGTGTCATAACCAGGTCAAAGAGGATGACCTGGAGTGACCTGCAGCATATACACCGCTTCACACCATAGGCTAAATATGGACAAAGATGGACGTGATGCCGCTTCCTGCCACTTTGGAAAAGTAAAAAATATATCAAAATATCACAACTACAGGAGCTGCCGGAGTCTGTGCAGTAGAAATGCTGGGTTTCATTCATTTCTTGATAAATTAGGTGGTTAAATGATAGTTAAATATGATACATTTATCACCTATGTCCCACAGTCCTAGGTTACATAACGACTTACAACCCGAGGCTCAGGTGAGCCTATTCACTGCAGTGTAAATAAATTGCACTAGTGTCATAACCAGGCCAAAGAGCATGACCAGGGAGCGAACTGCAGCATATTTAGTGCTTTACATACAAATAACCTCTCTTCAAGCAGCTTTAAAGATTAAACGCTATAGGTTAAAAACTGTATTACTCATTACTCTTTTGAGTAATTCGATTTAATTTGTCTCTGTACAGGATCACCTCTCACATATGTGCATAGGTTTGCCCTGAGCCCAAGACAGGGAGAGATGGGTTAGAGGCAGAGTCCCCCAGAGACCACAAGTGTACCACCTCACACCTGGCTCACTCATACTAGCAGCATCTGTTACCGTAGCAACGCTTGCTTCCATGCCTCAGGTTGGAGAATAAAATGTGCCACTGTTAGGCCCTGTGGCAGTTCTGTCCCCACCTACATACAACAAAATAACACTCACACTGTCTACATCCTTTCTTTTTCTCACAGTCTCACAAAATCAACCATGTATAATTATTTTTCACATTTACATTTTAAGCGGTGTGGTCCCAAGTGATTTACAAACAGGATAAGCTTGCATTCTCTAGCAATGCAAGCAGTCAGTAATGAGTAGTACTATGTGTGTATAAATAAAGAGTGGGAAACTATTAAAATAGCATTTTATTTCTGTATTCCTATCAGAGTTTGAACAAACAACACTCATACATAGAGGAAACTGGATGGGGAGACCTCAGCACACCCCATTCCTCTATCATTCCTGTCTTTTACATTATTTCTCTTTCTACAATCCAGCTCCTTTTTCTCATCGTCTTCCACTCAGTCCCCCTTCCCGTGCACACATTTATCTAAAACCTCCTGAACATCCTCTCCTCTTCCTCCCCCTCTTCTCTGTATTACAGCGGCACCATGATGCTTTAATTAGCGACTGTGGGATTTGTCTCTTGGCATCTTTTCCTCTCCTGCTCTGTATTCAGACGTTTTGCTCTGATAAACCAGCAAGCAGCTTGAAAATGACAGCAGCCACAGGACCAATAAAAGGAGACTGCGCTGAAGGAGATGGACCAGATCAACACTGAGAAAAATGTATCGCCCTGTCCTCATCACAGTTCAGCTGTCCACCATTGAAATTAATTAGGGAAAAATCAACGCACAGATTTAGAGATCTGTGCAGCTCTTCTTAGTAAAGACACTGAAAAATAGTCAAGACAACGGTGCTTTTTCATCATATTTAAATAGTAAAAGCTGAGCGATATGGTCAAATGAGTAAATCTGGATCTTTTAACAAGCGTGGAAATGAAGGGAAAGAGAAGATTACACAGGGTGCAGTTTTTCTTTAAGTAAACAATGGAAAATGGGCAATGCAAGGGGCTCAATATAAAATGCAATCCAGAAGTCCTGTTTGAGTAACAGATCTGTGTATTTGAAAGCTTCTCAGACATACAATACACTACACAGAGGTTCATTACACTTTGGGACGCTTTGAATTTCTAGCTCTGACAAAGTTAGCATGATAATTATTTTACTATTGTTGCGATAATCATTAGGCAAACAGTATAAAAACAATGATCACCTTACAAAGTATTCCACCACTGTGAATTTGCATGTGCTTAATTGGCCAAACAAAGCCTCTTTTGCATTGTAGTACTACAATGCAACAGAAGTTGCATATTTTCATTATTAATTTGCCTTTCATTTTCCTAATTACTCATTTATTCTATAACAGGGTTCCTGCACCATTTTAAATATCAAAATTCCCTTTTTAAGATCTCAATAAATAAAAATTAAGGATGAACAATGTCGAAAATTACTTCTTTTATCTAGGCTTCCATGAGAAAAGCCGTAACTACACAACTATTCAACAGTGTAATATCCACACAACACAGGCCTACTACTTACATTTCTCAATAGGCAAAACAGATTGAAAGGGAAAGAGAGGGAGATCAACAGGGCAACATTTTTAAACTTTTACTTTTTAACTGCTCAATTACTGTCAAACAAAAAAAGTGAAGACACGACCGAGCTCTGTTGCCTGCTTCTCAATTTCTCGATCTACGTAGGTCAGTACACTCCTTTTTCTTGTCCCTACTTTGTTTTCTCATTTACTTATTATATTGTATTATATTGTTACATCCAACGGGCTAAAATTAAATAGAAAAAAATTAAAATACCTACAGCAAGTTTAATTTCAGAGTTTTTAATGACACAGAGGAACCAAAAGCCCCTTGCAATTTTATATAGTCATTAGGAAATCCTGAACATCAGTATTCAATTTCATGACAATCCATCCAATAGTTGTCTGGCCATTTCATTAGGGAATCAAATTAACTCCTTAAGATGGAGAAGTCATCAAAATGAGCATATATTCATCTTTGCAGTAACAAGTCATCCTATAAATAAATCAACAAACATATAAGCCTGCACATCAACTGGGCAATTAGCATACGAAGCAGCCAGCTAGGCCTACCCAGTGGCCTGTTGACACAAAGTGATGGGCCTCATTCCACACAGCAGCAGCACCTCTCATTTGTCATGGATCACTGAAAGGAATAATTACACATAATCACTTCTGTTTCCCTGCCTGCTCACTGTCCTTTCTGCATGCTGGAATCGTGCTGTGATAATAGTTAAGCTAGCAGCTTTGCCTCTGGTGAAAACTAAGGCCAACATCATTTCCTTTCTTCATTTCCATTAAAACTCCTTTCCCAAAAGGGGACAGGTATTCAGGTCTTTATTTACCCTGTGATTATTAAAGAACTGTCATGGTGATAAAATACTCCTAAAAAGCTTCATCATTTCCATGTCACTTGGCAGTGAGGGACCTATTCAGATGCCTGATAAACTGCTTGGCTGGCTCACAAATGTTGGCCAGATGCTGTACAGTGCTGGCTGCTTTATCTAGGATGTGAACTCTTGGATAAGTCATCCAGAGAGTGTCTGTCCCATTCAGCAGCCCGGTGGGTGTATTAATAGCAGATGTGTC
This sequence comes from Coranthus polyacanthus, assembly GCA_037367275.1. NCBI lineage: Eukaryota > Metazoa > Chordata > Actinopteri > Kurtiformes > Apogonidae > Coranthus > Coranthus polyacanthus. The sequence continues at coordinate 18,585,932 of JAPQRN010000009.1, forward strand.
AGATTCAAAGCTGACTAGACATCTGCCAGCGCAACGTGGACTGCTGTTAGGGAAGTGGACAGTATTGGAGAGAGATGGCAGAGGAGAACAGGACAGGACAAGCCAAAGAGAGATGAGATGGTAGAGTCAAAATGGAAACTTCTCCAACTGAGGTCAAAACAGATACAAGTGCAGAACTTGGCAACATGCGCTGTTCGACACACTGCATCACACGTCCCCTGCCGCCAGTAGATAACACACTGACCACCCTGTACACTTTCGCTTCATAGTGGTGGGTGACAGCATTCATTTTCAGTATTAACTGCCAACTGCAGTGCAGAAGCAGCAGCTGTTTGACCAGACAACAAGCTGCTGTCTCAGCTGCCTGCAGCCACCGACACAAAAGTTAAAATTAATTGGTGACCAAAAGTGAAACAACATGTGCAAGTGTGCACAACCACGCCGAAGTAGCAGGACAAAAATGAAAGTTCTTGAGATACAGCAGAGTGCACACTGTTAGCGCCTAAAAAAACAACTGTATACATTCTCTTAATCCTTTTCAATCCAAAAGGATTTTCTTCAGGCAATATCAGAGAGAGCGCAAAGTGTTGCCATAAAAGAGAATGTATTAAATTATTCATTTGGTGACCAACAAAGGCAGCTGCATCATCTTCAAAAAAACTGGACCAATGGAATCATAACAACCTTATTCTACAGACACAATTGATGGAAAAACTGATAAAGTAATGCAACAAACACAAATCCAATGTCTCCCGTTAGCTTTCTATGAAGTGAAGCTGTGAAGGCTCCCGGAAACAAAATGTTGCCGACATCATTGTAGGTCAACAAATGTTTTTTTACAGGGCTGATACCAATTATTAGTAATCAAGTAATCATTGGTTGACCCCTAATAGTAGAACTGCACTGAAATATCAATTATGTTCACTTTTATTATCGCTGTTTTACTTTGTCTTTTGAATCAATGATTCTCTATTAATATCATTACTGTTATTATTATTATTATTATTATTATTATTATCATCATTATTATCATGTCTACAGCATTACATAATGTCTGAAGATGAAATAATACGATCACTACTCAAATGTGAGTCATGTCAACTTTACACAACAGAAGGACAAGTGTTTCTCAAAATGCAAAAAAAAAAACAACATAAGATTATACTGTATAATCAATCACGACGATGCAGACTCAGGACATTGTAAACCTTGATTGCTGTCAATGTCAATTGAGATTTCAAACTGAAACATATTACTATATTCTTTCTCCAGACTAACAGGTAGCATACCAAAGTATGTTGATGTGAAATCATTCTGAGGATAAAATACGAGTTGCAACCTGTTTATAAGTTGCACACAGCAGTGGCATGTCATAATCCTGACTGTATGTCAATAACTGACAATGGGTATTAGATCAGTGAGAAGTTGTAAAGGTAGTGCAACATGAGAGTCTGTTTATGAATGCCCAAAGCCTGTAAAATGGCTGCGACATACCAAAAATCAACAGTGACGCACCACAGTTGCATCGTTATTGTTCGGGGTAGGGTTGATATTTTTATTCTTCACCGTCACTTTCATGTCACTTTGTTTAGTTTTTGCTTTCACAATGTCAGACCATGTCATTGTTGAAAAGGGTGGGAGAAAAGCGAGCACTTGGTTTAATACAACAGATTTTCCCTGCTAAACATGGCAGAATCACTGAGAAAATGAGGATGAAGAATGAAAAAGAGAATGAAAAACAAGGTTGCAGAGTGGCGTCAATCAAGCTCACGATTCAAAAAGGATTAATAAGGCAGCCCTACTCTAACTTCAGAGGAAACGATTTGTCAAAATAACAATAATTGATAACAATAATAATAATAGCTGTCAGTAGTCAGTCAGTCACAGTTTTGGATAAGACCAAGTAAGTTGAATATGAGCAATCTATCATATCTGTCATTCAAAAGTACTTCCTGCACTACTTGGAGGGCCCACCACACTCATTTACTAATGATTTCAAAGCGCTTTTTGGCATGCCAAGGCCAACTCAGAGTGCGGTTTGAGGGAGTCCAAGTAAGCTGTCAGGGCATCAGTGGTAAGGAGTGCAGGAGCTACAAAAGTATGACTGCAGGCAACAAGTTCACATCTCCTATGCTGTCTGTAGGCTCTGGAATAAAAGAGGGCAAAACAATAGAGGCACAGCCGAGTCAAGCACAGTCCTGCCAAGTACAAATCCAAAGGGTGTCTGTCAATCCCACCTCCAGATTTATATCACTATTTTCAGCTCACATCCAAAAACTAATTAGCAGAGTCACAACTGTGCTGGGAACTACAGAGACTTTAGACAAAGTGAGCTCATTCCATCCCCTAATGACAGAGTTCAACATTAGGAATCAGGAAAAAGAAACAAATAATCAAAAACAGGATGCTGATATTATTCAATTTTAAATATTAAACAATTTGATAGAAACAACAAAGATCTGTTAGTTAACAGTACTGCATCACTTGTTTTTTCTTCCTCTTTTTCACTTTACCCTGTGAGCTGTAGTTGCACAAACACTACGTACTATATGTTTTACATTTTTGTATACATGTTTGTTTTTTTTCATATATACAGTATATAGGTATAAATGTGCTTTCACATAGGGCTGCAACTAGCAACTGATGATTAATCTGTTGATTGTTTTCTCAATTTATGGAATAGTTGTTCGGTCTATAAAATGTCAGAAATGGTCAGTGTTTCCCAAAGCCCATCCTAAAAAGTCAAGTTTTGTCAACAACCCAAAGATGTCCAGATGTCACAGAAGTAAAGAAAACAGAAAATAATCAAATGTGATAAGCTGGAATCAGAATTGACTTTTTCTTTCAGTTGGCAATTAATCAATTAATGATATATTCTTATGTTGTTGTATTTTAACTTACTTAAAAATATTTTTAAATATCTAAAATATTTAGTTTTTACTGATTTATATGTAATTTATCAAAATTTTTACATTTTATATATTTTGTAATGTGATTTTTTTTTTTTTTTTTAATCTTTCTTTGACAGAAAAACGCAGAAGTTTTTTCCTCTAAGCTGTTATATAGAAGCACTTCACTGTTACCAATGTGAACACTCTTGAAATTAGGTCTAGCAGTGGAACCTTTGACTCAGTCCATGTCCTCGTGTCTTCAGACTGAGTGCAATTCACAACCTTTGCCACCTGTCCCCTTCTTATCCATTCATGTCCATCTCTCCGGAGAGCCCTGCTAGCTTTGACTAATCCCCTCCATAGCTGAGTGACAGCTGACCATTTGCTCTCTCAGCACTGCACTGCAGACCTCTTTCTTTGCTCAGCTTTTAAAATCACTCTTTCACACAAAGTCAGACACATATCAGGTCATCTGTTTGCTTTTACTGCATTCTAATGCTGTGAAAGTAATGCGAGACTAACCTAAATGGACTGAGCGTCTTCTATCAAAGTGTTTTTGTACTTATGTTTTTGTTTCTACTGTGCTATGTCCTGTCTGCTGTGCTGTAATCTTTCTACATTTGTTATGTTCTTTTCCTATCTTTACTTTGAAAATGCGGTTTGAGACATCTAACCAAAAGGAAATTAGATCCACAAGTTATATAGTAGGTAGAAAAAATATTTCTCATGGTACCGTGCTGCTACTGCTCATGGGAATTCCATGTCGTACTTGATATAAAGACAAGACCTGCCAACTATTGCAGTCATTAGTAACACTGATATGAATGGAAATAGAACGGGCTATACATGTAGTAAGTAGCAGCTCCTCACCAATCCCATTCACATGCATTCACTCCTCCACAGCCTTCGCTTTCCCCTGAGGTTTAGTTCCACTCCTGAGTGTCATCTCACAGAGTTTAAGTGGGACATACACTCACACACAGACACATGCTTACATTTCCCCTGACATTTCAACAGGATCTATAGGCCCATGTCTTCACAACCAGTCAGTCTACACTTACAACAGTGTAACACCATTATGTAGCTGATAACTCATAAGCTGGGAACAATATTATGATCCCTCTGTTAACTAAGGATCAACTGGTTAGTGACAGTCTTATTTAAAATAATATCTGGACACGGAGTACAAAAAGAAAGTGATAACTCTGTTCATAAAATGTTTCTCCACTGTCTGGACAGCTTTATCCAACTTGACTGGAACAAAATGCATCCTCCATGAATCAATGCACTATAAAACTAATGCTATGTAACAGTAGCCATCAAGCTAAAAACATCAGTCAAAATCAGGAAAAAGCTACACAAGAATCATTTTAATGTTACAAAAAGGAGGACTACTGTCTGAAGACGCACACTGAGGTAAAATTTAAGAGGAATAAAAGTCTTTGTAACTCACTTGTAACTCAGATTTCAACAAAGGCATCAAAATTGAGGCCTATGCTAAATAGTTGGAATTTATTGTCAAAGATTTAATAAGGCTGCTCATCTGATTGCCTGCTCTTATTTTGAGCTACACCTGCTCAAAATGTAGTCATGATAGTGTATACACGCATCCAGCTGCCATACTTCAGCATCCCCGCTAAACCTGTTTGTCCACACACATTTCTTCCCTACTTTCAGTCAGTCTGTCTGCAATGCTGGGTTATGTAACACATATTTGCATACACCTATCTGACATGTGTAAGTGACTGGAAAACTGTAGCTTGTGCACAATGGTGTGTGTCTCTACATGCCCATCTTTCCATCCTCCTCTGCCACTACAAAACAAAGACTCCAAGCAAATTAGCTCAAAGATTTAAAAAGAAAAAAAAAAAAGGTGTATGAGTCAATGTGCTCCTCTTACAATAAAACTATCCTATAATATGGTTTGAAATAAAGCATTTTAAGTGCTTTATTCACAACCACCCACAGAAGAACCTGATTGTCCACTCCTAACTGATTTGTAATGTCATTGTTACCCGTCATCAACAAACAACTTTTTTTCATACTGTATCATTTGACTCTATACACTTTTAGGTCTATCATAACATCCTAACACAGAATTTACTATAGCATAGTAAGCTACTTGTTAGTTCACATTTTTGTTTGTGAACAATGTGAAAATTGCTTAAATGACAAAATCAATATTAGTGCGTAACTGTAGAGGATAGTCATGATTTATTTTATTTTAAATTAATTTTGTATTTTAATAAATAATGCACATTAACACCCTTGCAAAATGCTGCTTTTTTGTTGTCTGTTGATATTGCACAGACAAGGCGTATGGTTTTAATAAAGAAAAGTATTTTCAATCACGTTTTGTCTTGAGTTCATGAAGACAGAAAAAAAAGATTCAAATTGTGAATAGTCCACAACACTAGGGTGAAAAAAGAGCCCAATTAAATGGTGTGGCCGTATTACCCAGCCTGAGAACCATGAAATAATATCAAGTGCCATGAAAATTAAATAAATAACTAAAATCCATGAAAATCAATACCAACTGGAGATAAGACAGATTTACTGGGTGAAAACCACCCAAGCACCAGAGGGCTAATCAAGTTATCTCTGACTTGACCCCCAGACATTATATTTGGGGTAGAATGCGGTACATATAATGTGGAGGCTGTGCTTTGGTCCAGTGGTGGGAACCAGATGAATGAGTTCTAATCAAAGCCAGCCAGTCTGTGTCAACACAGAACTGTGTAATCGCTGCATCCTGCCTCCCGCTCATCCCCTCCTGGTCCAGTCCAAACAATAGCATGGATTAACTGTTCTTCCCATCTACTGGCAGCAAGCAACAGTAACCAGGACTGCAATTAAGAGCCCCTCTGGCTGCTCTCTAGAGAGAGTGCCCTCGTGAAACAGACGACTAGACCTGATAAACAGCTCTACAGGCCACTGAACACCACATGCGGGCAGTAAATAGGTTGATATGGGTCATCAATGACTACTAGTAGACAGGACAGCTTTGGAAAGTCAAGGGCTTTGCAACGATTAAACACAGTACAACATGCTGAACATCTAAATATAAGCTTTGTGTTAGCTCCCCTATGAGGTGGTACGTTAAAGCCCATGTAAAGCAGTAATAAATATGCGTTCTGTTTGTCACATTGCAGTGTTAAAAGTGTTATTAACCACTCGGTCAAATCTGAATTAGGTATGGTCATGCTTTTCACAATTACAAATAGCATTGTAATTATATAAAAAAAAAAAAACATGAGACCGTTTAGAAAATGTTTGTTTCCCTTAGTTTTACCAGTGCCTGGTAGTAAGTAACTACAGCTAGAAGGCAGCACTAACGCAGCTAAAAGGTGTAAGATTAGATGCTACTGCACAAACAGGAAGACCATGAAATCCAATGGGGATCTTCAAATAATGGTTCACAATTTTTCCAGCAATTATTTTCTAATGTACGGACTCTTATTTTATATCTACTGAATGTCTTTTTGATATTACAAAAATTCTTAACATGCACCCCAATCTGTTTAGGTGCCATGTAAGTAAGCCCTGAAATGTAAAAAGGGCTTAGGTCTCCAGAGATGATCACTTAGAAAACCAACAGTAAACCTTACAATCACTAAGCACCTTCACATCATTACACTCATTTTCAGAGAAACACACAAACAAAGCTAATGGCTCTGACCACAGCATCCCAGGCCCCACAACAGCCACTACAACACTTAAATAAACTGCACTGTGGTGCAAAGAATAGGCAAAAATACATAGAAGCAGAGAATGGCCATCAGTGGCTCCAAGTGCTCTCAACATAACAACTGCAGAGGGCTGTGGCTACTAAAGTGTCCTGTATAACACAGCCCAAAGTAGTACCTCTGCAATTACTACCAGTGGTTCTAAGTATATCACACACAGCAGCCACCTGGCAGAAACGACAGAGGCACATTAAACAGCTCTGGTAAGTA
>JAPQRN010000009.1:18601045-18630596 GCA_037367275.1 Coranthus polyacanthus
TACAGTACATAGCACTGTACAGGGCTCAGTCATCGTATTCACTCGCTTGGTGCCGAGGTTAAAGGAGGATCTTCTGCTCTTCTTTGTTGACAATCCCCTGGGATTTCAAATGCTTTCTCAGGGCCTTGTATGCCTTGTGGGAGTGAGAACAGACCATGGTGGTTCTATAGGCATAGTCATGAGTGAAAGCAGAAAGAAATAATGCAATAAATGAGCTAACTCATTCAAAATGTGAAAAATGTAAAGCTTTACATGTGGACAAATTGTGTCCAGCTGTGTGCTGAGAATAACAGATAAACTGATAAAAAAAAAAAAGTCCAAAGAGGCGACCAAAACACTTCAGACTGAAAAATTCATGCACATCCCAGCTTTAATCTGATACAGGACACAAATCACACCAACAGCCAGAATCCCAGTGCAGCACTAAAGTGGCATGCATTTTAAGCACCTGGACCACACCACGTCTGTGTCCTGAAACCTGTTGCCTTCATAAACACTAACCTTGATGTCCATGACTTTATCTTACCAGTAATTATTTGTCTTTTTTTTTTTCTTACCATTTATCGATTGAGTTTTTTCTTCTTTTCATATTCATTTCAGTGGGGAAAACTGAGAATGACAATTGTATTATTTGTAGCCTATGCACAGACTGTGAAGTGGCCATGGTTTAATGTTGGTCTGGACATAAGGGCTTGTTGTGGTTCTCACCTGGGCCCTGCAGAGGCTATATGCAATTCAGTCGATCCAACACACTTTATTTTGTTTCCTAAAGTTGTTTACGTTAATAGTTCCGTCATATAATAGTATTATTACCATATAAAATATTTTACTCCTCCCCTAAATGTCGTAATAACATCAACTTCCACATGAATATAAGGAAACTGCTAATGCAAACTGAGAAAAGCTTCTCTTCACTGGCTCCATTTAAAATCCAGAACAGAATTTAAAATAGTTTTCTTATACAAACACCTTAATTAAGTAGTTGATTATGACTGCAAAGATGACCAAGCTCTATTGAATCTTAAAGGATTAGTATGTAAGATTAACACTTAACACTGAACCCTCGGGGATTAAACAACCGACCTTTCAGTTTGTGGATAAACCGCTTCCAGTTTGTGGACGACCTGCTCTACCTCCTGAGCCACAGCATCATATTATCCCAATAACACTTTGCGCTCAGAGTGCAGGGTTACTTGAGGTGCTCAGAGTTTCCAAAATGTCTTTTACCTATGAAGCTCCTCCCTTGTGGAACCAGGTCCTGCTTTGGGTCTAAGAGGCAGACACCCTCTCCTACATTTAGGATTAGACTTGAAACTTTCCATTTTGATAAATCTTCACCGATAAATCTTTCTCTATAGGCTAGCCCTCTTTTCTCTCTCTGCTCTCCACTTACCCCAATTGCTTGAGGCATATGGCTGCCCACCCTGAGCCTGGTCCTGTTAGAGTTTTCCTCTGTTAAAGGAATTTTTCCTTCTAATGCTTTCTCAGTGGGAGATTTTCTCTCTGTAAGGTCTAGACCTTACTATGTGCGTTACTAAACTGCCTTGATCATTTTGTTGTGATTTGGAGCCAGGCAAGTTAAAATGAATTGAAGACAGAGCATACTGACCACAACATCAAGTAATTAAAACAATTTCACATTTTGTTAATGAAGTATAACGAAATGCACATTTGCATATTTCTTGCATAATTTATTCAGTTTCACTTGATAAACCACAGTGACTGTCCTTTTAGAGTTTAACTCAACTTCAACTTTGACGCAGTAAATATGCAAATACATTAGAGTGCGCTAGAGGGCAAAAAGTGTGTGTAAGCAGGTACCATTCACACACCTGTACATTTTCCGTTTCTTTTTTCAACATTCCCTAAGCAAGTGAGGAACGGCTAAAATGTTCTTACTTTACAAAAACGTCCTCATTCCAAAGGAGAAAAAACCCAATCTGGTTTCCACAAAAAATAGCCATGGACACACACACACACGCACAAGCTATAATGATCATTATGTACATGTGAGAATTAGAGAGATCAAGTGTTCTCGCGAGATCTGAGCGCGGGATTTCCCTCGGCGGTAGGTGGAGTCTGGACACAGCAGAGTGGAGTCGGTATCCAGGCAGCTGCTCTGTATCTGCCTTTCTGACAGCTAGGCTAGCTTGTAAACAACACCAGAAAGCCCCGGCTGTGTGTCGGAAAATCTAATGAGTGAACACGCTGTTGTTTTTGCTAATAGTGCCCATGTCCGTGGGTTTTTTTGCTTTTATTTCCACTCCATGTCTTCTGCTTCTGTTCACCATCGTCTCTGCAACATATTGAGGCACTGATGCTGCCTAAATGAGCTAACCTCTCAACTGTCTTCACAGACAAAAGCAACATTTTCGTTTGGACTTAAGGTAAGAGTCACTTACAGATAGTGCCTTTTATTCATTTATTTGGCACAGGAAAGGATTTGTTGTATCGATAAATTTCTCTTTGCCTGACTGTCACAGGGCTTTGCCTTTGCAGGTGTTGGTATATTTCAGAATGAGTGTGTCCGGGAAGCTTCCAGCTGACGGACAGTTATAGTTATAAATATGTGTATAAATATGACAAACCTACCGGATACATGCTGGGCTACATTGACTTTTTTAGTGCTATTCATTTCAAGAACTGCAGCAGTATATACAAATGAAGTGAAATTTTAACTCCGAATGCACTTAATTGCAATGGTAATTTATTATTAAATCAGTGTATTTCAAGTCTGTATTTCAAATTTGTGTTCTGCACTTTAGGCTTTAATAATGTTTTAATAGCAGATTGTGCTTTTGAAAGGGGAGAATTTTTACTTAATCCACAAAAAATAAACCCTTCTTTTCATACATATTTTATAATGTGTGGTTGTAGGTAGTCCGCAAAGAAAAATAATTAGATTTTTTTTGTGGGTTTGTCTCTGTATTGCACTTACGCATACCCAGCTCTCTTGTATGCACTGTATTGACACAGAAATCCATTGCGTAGGACACAAAATACTGGTAATATCTGGCTTGTTGTAAAGCCGCTTTGTAACTGAGCATTTTGAGTGAATGAAAAAAGGTTATTTCGCTCAACTAGAGGTCTTAAAGTGCCCCACAATTATGCAAATCAAATGCCACCGTGGTGCTTGTTGGCTAGTATTTGTGTTCCACATCTTCCTGATGAGATGTTATTTCAAGTGCTTGAAGTTTGCAGTATTATTCAGCTTGTTATCTGAAACAAATAGGATGGAGTATGAAATTTCCTCATGTTAAAATTTGCTTCATTTCCTCCTGCCATGCAAATGTTGGCCTGTTATGTAAAAAAACGCTTGTAGGATTTTGCATATTTCACAACAACAATAATAATACTAACTTTATTTATAGCACTTCAAAACGAGCATTACAAAATGCTTTACAGCAAATGTATGAAACACAATGATAACATTTACAGTTATGTATGAAAAAACAGGCAGGCATAGATAATAAAAGAGGAATAAAACCAACACAATGCAAGACTAAAAAATATGGTCCATTTTGCATCTGCTTTAATTTCCAATGTGTTGGATTCTCAATTTTGGCTTTGAATATCTATCAGTTCAGTGTATTAGCTGTAACGTAATGTGAAATCATGCCACCACTGGGGATGGAAATCGAGAACCAGTTCCAAATCAGATTCATTAGGATCAGATGCCTCTGAACTTATCAGTTCTGTTTATTCCTTAATGATAATTGCACACTGCAAAACAGTAACGTCAAATTCATGTGTCTGCTGCTGGAAACTTGCTACAAGAAAATGTCATGGCAGAGAAGACGAAATGAAATGTGGAGCTTGAACAGTGGAGCGTTTGCACGTCTGAGTCACATGAATGCCTTTTTCCTTCTTTGGTTCTACACTGTGCTCACACTCTGAGGTAATAAACCAGTTGTGTTGATGCTGAAAACCTGTGTAGCCCTATGCTTCTTCCACACAGAAAATTGATCAGGAATCAATAAGGGAATCAATTGGACCAATAAGCAGAATAGATAATGGCATTGGTATTGATAAAACCCTATAAATTCCTATCTCTGGTCATCTCTAGATTATGTTTCCGCATGATTTGACTTCAGTTTCTTTTATTTTCTCAGCCCTCTTACAGTATGTCAGAAATGAGCAGAGCCGTTCAACAGGGTCTTGTGTTACAGACCTGCAACTCTCCCCATTATAGTGCCACTTTGATCTCAATTTCTGTTCGTCTTTGGGAATAATTCAAAGCCATTCTTTGCAACTTCTCACAAACCTGAAATGCTGACTTGAGCAGGAAAAAATGAGTTCGGATCACCCTCTGTGAGTACTTTTGCTTGCAGTCTCGTCTCTAAAATAACTGATATTTAGTATGTTTTTCCACATCCCCTGACTGCTGAGCAGAATTGACTTCACTTTTCAAAGTGTCACAATAGATGCACTCATACACAGCATGTGTTTCTGTACTTTGGTAGAAAACAGATGCATTAGGGTAACTCTCAAACATGCTTTTGCAAATGTGCACATAAAGGTCTCAACAGGATTATTTTAGGTAAACATGTCACAGAGGCGGACCTGTGTGTCAGGGCTGTTTCTTAGGCAATTATCTTACTATGGAACCAAACCTGTTAAGCACCAAACCATGCCAAGAAATCCACAAACAGGTGATTCTTGTTTTATTGTTCCAAGGTGAAATGCAGCTGTGGGACATTTCATTCCATCTACTCTTGTAAAAGCTCTCACACATTTACTGTTATTAAATTGAGAGACAGTGAAAGTAGGGATGCACCGATGCGATATTGCTATCAAACATCAGTCCGTTACTGACCCAAACAGCTGGATTGGATATCGGATATCATAGGCCATGTGCTGTAGACCTATGCCGCTTTGACCAGCTAGTACTATACCTGCAGTGGAAATGTAGCGTGCTAGTGCCAAAGTTGAGTAAATTCAAGACAAGTTTAGCTGATACCGTCAATGGAAAAGTGGCACTAGTATCGCATAGCCAGACCTATTTCCACACTGCGTTAATGCTGTGACAGCACTGGAGACAGGTCTGGCGCCATCCACTATCATTCTGAAATAGGGGTAAAAGCTCTCTGTATATGTATTCCTTAAACTCATCCTGGTCGGCGCTAAATTGTTCTTGTCAAACATGTGCGCATGAGGAAGTACACCGTGGTATTAAAATGGCTAAATCCCTAAAAAAGAAAAACCCACATAAAAAGGCATGTGTCTTTGTCAAAGTTTGTGATTTTCAGCCTGTAGTGGCAGCTCGGAGGATGTTCTTTCACATAGCACGAGGGACTTTCAAAGTATTACAGGCTAAGAGCGGAAGGGAGGAGAATCCAATCCTGCCAATGGGTGACTAAAATAGTCGCCCTTATTCCAGCAGAGTACATCCTGTGAGCCAGACTACTGTAGACCTGAACCTGTTGCTTTAAGGAGATGCAGATCAATGCACCCACAGAACAAATGCCGAAAAGGCCTACACTTGCTCTGCTGATCTAAATTGGCTGAACAACTGAGAATCTGTATCGGTATAGGAGTCAAATCGGTGCATTGCTAAATGAAAGTAAACTGAAATTCTTATTTTATTTTCATGAAGCAGTTATGAAGTATGTAACTGTAATATTACTACCTTTTTTCTGTTTTTTAATAAAATATTGGCTTTTAGCCTGATAAACTAACTCTGCATTCACCTTCTTTGCCAGACAGTGCCAATGTTTTTTTGTTTTTTTTGCTTTACCCTCTTCAATGACACCATCCTGCACCCACCTGGTTGAAGTCCTATTCTAATGGATGCGAGGTCTTTAGGTTTAGGTCTTTAGGTCTTTAGCACTGCCGGACTTTACCTGCTCTGAACAGCCACCTGGTTGCATGACTGAAGACTCATGCAGACATTGTTACTGAGACAGACTCTAAGCAATATATTGCTGTAGATAACGGAAACGGCAAACTTTACTTTAGCCTCCTAAAAAAGTAATTTTTTTAGTTTTAAAAGCTTAATTTAGATTCAAACTAATGTGTTAAAATAATGCTACCCACCCAACTGAAGCAGTGGTAGACCAGACACTCCTGCTAATGTTTTTGTCAAAGGAATCTGGTGGCAATGTACTGCTGCGCCCATCCACAGCAGTACATTGCGTACCCTCTGTGTCGGCACTCCATCGTCTACTGTAGCTAATACACTGACTATTGACACGGTGCTTCATACAACCCCACTTTAAAACCCCTGAACTAATCCTTGAAACCCTTAATGTTGTTTCAACTCTGCGCTGGGAAAATGTACAGTTCCACCTTTGTAAAGCGGTTTCGCATGCACTTAGATGATCTCACTGGCACTTTATTTCAAGTATGATGAATTTCTTTATTGTTTGACCTAGAGAATTGTTTTTAAAAAAGACCTGGGCCTGGTAGTTGAGTGGTTGAGACACTGAGGCGCTGTTGTGTTCATGGTCGTCATCTTTGTTGTCGCTCCCCCCGTCTCTCTGTTCTTGTTTCCTGTCTGATATCTTCTGTCTGCTGCAAATAAAGACTCAAAAATGACCTGGCAAGGAGTGCGGAGTGGGCACATAATGTTTATACGACATTAGAGGAAGACGAAGGCTAGATTTTTATGGGTTTGACATCTTAAGATGATACTGAAACTAGCCTGCTGTTGGTTGTTTGTCCAGTGAATAAGCCTGGCTGTTCTCAGATTTTTTGTCTTCTACTACACAATCTTCAAAACTAGATTATCTGTCTTTTAGGAAATTATGAACTAGACGATGCTGAGCGAGCTTCTGCCCCTGTCAGGAGGAGAAATCCTTCATGAGTGTGTGTTCACCCTTTATATTCTATTTCTGTGCCTTTCTGGAATATTGCCTGTTGTCCTGGGGCAGTGCTGAAATGCTGTGCTGCTGTGTTTTCAGAGGATGTCCTTTTCACTTTGTTCCTCTTTGTCTGTCTGTCACTTCCACACAAGCACACAGTCTGCAGATTGTCCACATCAGCCTCCGTTTCTCTTGCGTCCCTCGGGAACAGAGACAGCCCAGTTCTGCTCTTATATCTTCTGCATTTCAGAAGGCACGGTAGGTCACTTTTAGCAAATTATATAGAGCTGGACAAAAACGTTATTAACTCGCAGGCTATCAATCAGGCGGAGTAATCAGTCTCGGTTTGGAATAAGCGGGAAGTCAGATGTGTGATGTGTCTAACACAGACTAGGAGCATTTTCTGCCACTCACTGCCACTCATTATGAAGCAGTAAATCTATTTTTCACCACTAGACTGGATGGCATCACACTGCATTTATATAACAATGGTGTATGTGTATGTGTGTTTGCCATTCTGTCCAAACATGTTTGAGAAAGAGATGCAAAGTGAGAGAAAGGCTACGAGAGTTGTCTTTGTACAGCCAGATAATGGCTGCTGGGCCATTAATTCTCCCCAGTGCCACACTGAGCTCCATTCAGCTTGATCCAACCTGACAAGCCACATTTGGTCCAGGAATAAAGATGACAGCGAATAAGGATGCATCATGACGGCCAAAAGAGATCCACAATCAAGTGGCCGAAGGGGAAAAAGAGGGAGAGGCAGGAAGGAAAGGGGATGGAGTGCTCTGGGCTTCGGTGCATTTTGAATTTGTCTTCTGGAGAAGCATGTCAAGGCTCGCCAATGTGAGGTAAAAGGTGAGAGAAATGTAGAGAAAGGGAGCAGGTTAGCCAATGAGGGGGGACTGTAAATTTCTAGGAATGATGAACGCCGGAGACCAAACAGCACCGGGCTACTGCCACCACTCCCCTCCTTCAGCCCCCTTAGCTTTAGCTTTCCAGGATTCTCATTAAAATGCATTAGGCTGCCCTGCGCTGCCTTCCACCACATCATTGGGTTGCTTATCATCTCCAGAGCAAACAGATATGCTAACCAGTAACAGCAGGGAAGCCCAAGCGTTAGTGACAGCAGTGACTGACCGTTTATGAAGAGGGTGTGAACCAATTTTATGTAAGATGATAAAGAGTGAAAGAGACATGTACAGTGGATTTATTCTGAAGTCCAAATAAAAATCACAAAGAGCCGGTTTACAAACTGAACCAAATTATAACTCTCAAAGAGCTTTCAGATTCCCACCCAGCAATGTTGATGTTCTGTATTCAGAATGGACATGAGCAGAAGGCATCTCTGCTCCCAAGAACTACCTCTGATCCCGCCAACGACCACCGCACACTACACATCGCTGCTGTGCAGTGACTGTAATCTAGTCCAGGAAAGCACTAATGCAGCAAATTATTTCCTTAATTTATTGATTAATCATTTTGAGTGAATGTAAAATCTTTAAAATCTCTTTTGCTTATTTTGACCAACCAACAGTGTGAAATCCAGAGCTATGATAGTATGATATTAATTTTTTAGGAAGGTCCCCTCGAGATACAAGATCACTTCTTCCAAGGAGTCCTGGTTAAGATGGAAGAATCAGAAAAACAGTTTCACATGTAAAGCACTCAATACATAAAAGCAACACAAGAAACATGATATGATATGATAAAAACACATAACAGAAAGTTAGAACAGAGATAAAAATCAAACATTTACAGTTTAATTTAGGTAGATAATTGTGTGTGTGCATGCCAGGTACAGATGCCCGACAGTGAACAAATTGTGAGACCTCTCGCTGTGGTTTTGTCGACACTTAACGTGAAAAATGAAATGGAAGAGTTAAAAGTGATACTTTTCTCAGCAGTAGTTAGAAAAGACTGAATTCTAGACTCTAATTCATCAACTCATCCAACTCAGAGCATGGGTACTTTTCTGCTTACACTGGACACAGTGGAGGCTGCAGCGGTAAACACTCTCACTTTATGAAAGTAGGACCAAGTGTCAGCATGCATTGCCTCTGCTCCAAGTCTGTAAAGAAACTGTGACAAAAGGGTGTTTTATAAGTAGGACATACACTGCTGTCTTGAAAAGCCAGCACAAGTCTGTGAAGAAAGTTTTTGTTCAAACTTTAGTGTTGAAAACGAGAACATTAACTAATTAATTAAGCCTCACCAGCTGAGCCCAGAATGTCGAGGGGTTGCAGTTCAACACTTGTAATTATGACTTCTTGTAATCTTGTAGTCTTGTAATGATGAGCGTAAATGACAGTTATGTAAGTTATTAAGTAATACTACAAGATATATTAGTGTTTAAAGTTGTCCTAATGATGCAATTATGTCGTGTCAGTCTGTAACTCAGCTTCATTCTAATAAGTAGTACTTTTTATGCAAAGGACAGGATTCTTTACATCACTGCTGAACTGCTTTTGTCCTTTTCATTAATTAGCTCCACCAAGGAGCTTATGTCATCACTCCCATGTGTCTCTCAGTAGGACTGCGTTAACCGCTACCTCACTGATTTCCATGAATCTTGCTGGAAGGATAGGACATGGGCCAAGGACAAACCCATGACATTTTAGAGCAGATCCATAAACAGGAGCAGAGGCTGGAGATGTTTTTCACTTTAACAATAAGGGCAGTGAGTCCAACTTAGAATGATAACAGTTAAAAAAACAACTCCAACTCCATCAACTAGCAGAAACTGACAGAAAGGAGGAAAACTTAGGTCATAATTTGTGATTTAATAATGTGGAATGAGAAAAAGAGTAGACTGCTGACCTTGGTGAAGGTCTGCGCTCTGACTGACCTTCCAGATAGTCTTACAATACATACATGTATTACATGTACACTACATGCATGTGTGTGCGTTTAAACTACCAATATTTTTTTTTTTTCAGGGCTGATATATTAGTAATCAATGAGACCAATCACTGATACAATATTTGAAAACGATTTGCAGTACATATTAAAATAAAGTTTTAGAAAACTTCAATACTAAACTCTGATGCCTTGAAACTGTCAAATCAAATAAAGTACAATTCAAGAATATTTCAACATCATAGATTGTGAGCTGTCACATTTAACTGGAGAGATGATGGGCTATTACTCAGATAGTGCTATGAGCAGGACGTTGATCAGGACCACAGAGACCACAGACAGAGAGGTGGCTGCATCAGAACCAAAGTAGTGCATTTTTATCAGATTCAGGTTTTGAAACAGATACTGTTCAAACGTGAATATCAGCTCCAGTAATCGGTCCATCCCTAGTTCAAACAGTTTTACAGTTAAGAGTTTTACTGAAGGTTAAGCCTGTAGAAGAAACTTAACACACTTGCATGCAACTGCGAAACTGTAAAAGGAAAATATATTTTGCTCATTGCATGCATATATTGTACATGCGGTATGATATTTGTAAGGCTTTTAAAGGAACAACTATAGCACATGTAGGTGGTGTGCCTCAGGGTTTGCAGAAAGGTCCAGCTGCAGAAGTGCTGATCGTGTGTTAAAGGGTTATGTGTTTTAGTTGCCTGGCAGCCCATGCATGTATGTGGTGCTTCTTCACTCGCAGTGTTGTTGCGAGGCAGATCTATTGTGCAGCAGATTTTGCTCAGCTCTAGCTGTGGATTTTTATTTGAATGTTCAAGAAATTAGTGTCAAAACCTTTGTTGTGCATGAATTTCATCATAATAAGGTCAGCCTTTGACTACCCCCAACCCATGCATTTGTTAAATCTCTTCTAATTATTTGCCTTTTGGAAAATGACAGTCAGTACAAAGTCAAATGTTGATGTAACTGGGCTAACGGTGAGGGCTGTTGTTATTGGCTCACGCAGCTGATGTTGCTGTGGTGCTTTTAGAAATATTAGATCTGGATCCCGTTTGGTGGAAGTTATTTCAGCGTCGAAGCACACATCATTAAGGTTTAATGCTTTAATCATGGCTGCCTTTAAAACTCCATTAATCACTATTTTTAAACTCACATTAAATCAGATGACTGATTCTAATTTGGAAAGGGTCGCTTGAAGTAACCAAGTAGAAAAAAAAACCCCCAGCAGGTCTACAAAGCTTTATGGCCTTTTGGCTCAGATGTGTTTTAACAGCACATTTATTGTGTGATTCACCGTTGTTACTCTCATCAGTCCTGTTTTCAGAAAGCTATTTTTTGCTAAGACCCTCTAATAAAGGGTAGCTGTCCATTACCAAACAGCTGTCAATGTTAGCAGCAGGTTGGCAAATGGAGTGGGCAAGCTAAAGTGATTGTTTCCTTAGCAGCAGTTGGAGGCCGAAACAAAAGGAGAGCGAATAGTGGACTCACATTCATCAAGTGCACAGAAACTGCTGTAACAGTAATGTGAAAATGTACGTCAGCATGAGAAGAAGTAAGTCACAGTAGTAATAGTGACCAACAATTAATTAATGCCACTTTAAAACGCCACTTGTCTCTCTTTGCCCATTTCATATTAAAGATGTGATGACATATGATAATGGTATGGTTGGATTGGAGGAATTATGGTCAGGATTTCTACTACACTACATTTAATAGTTGAAAATGAACGTCAGCCGTGTGGTGCACTGAGCGCGTAATGGAGACGCTGTTTCTAAGCCTCAGACATATATTTCAGGGAGGCACTGATCTATTGACTGAACATTGGTATCGCTTAATATTCTCCTTTTTGACCGCCATCGTCCTATCGACAAATAGGATGACTTTCACTGATAGCAGTGACTGATTTGTACCTATTATTGAAGGAGCTGCCTGTCAGATTACAGCTCAGCCACAGCATCTGACTGCAGCTGTACTCCATTCACCTCTGTTTCACTATTTCCAGTTGGGTTCAATATGCTATCAGGTAGGTGTTAAAGTGTCTTGGTTGAATCTCCAGTGGCCCGTGTCGTGTGCTGAACTATACATGTCTGCTAAATCTGGTAATAAGTGTTAAACTATCAAGTGAATTGATGTAAACTATGAGTGTAGCATGCTGGCGGTTAGCGTGCTAGTGGAGGGTGACCAAACAACACGAAAACAAAGTAAACAAACAAATATAAACATCTGTACTAGCATCAGCTATGCATCCATAATCCAATGCATTATGGATGTTTGAAACTGATTATAATTCACTTTATTAGAAACCGGATAACTGAACTGAAAGTCTAAGTCAAAGTAATACGAAAAATGTAAATAAATTAAATTAGTCTGAATGACCGAACATCAAACTAATCAATAAATCAGGAACTGAAGATCAAACTAACTGTAAAAAATTGAGGTTAGCTATTTCCCTCGGTGTAAAAGTCTGATCTTCGTTATTGGCCACGATCTGCGGCAACTTCTGCCGATACCAGTCGTTTGTACAACGTTCTATCAGCTCTAGTCGCAATTGCAGAGTAACTCGATACGCCACCGTCATAAAATGTTGCTTTGATGACAATATGTGCAACACTTGATACATTGAAAGATAGTCATTTACAATATATTATGATGTCTGTAAGTGATGAAGAAAAAAATTATCCTTAAAAGGCAAAAAGACAATTTATTCAGAGCATTGTGGTGGCAGATTCAAAGAATTTGATAACAATGTACAAAAAAGTGCACAGAGATTTTAGCTCAGTGCCTCTTTAACACACAAACTGACTGCAGCTTCCATGTCCACGTGCCCCATGGGTTTTAATAAAGACACTGGTATTTGTTGCCAGTGTATCTATAACATAACGCTAGAGTAGGTAATACAATATATTCCTGTATTGACATTTTGTCCCACCCTTTCTTCCTGCTATTTCTTCTGCAGTTTCATGTTAATTGCATGAATCTACAGACAGTGTATCTGCTTGAAGGAACCGTTACTTGTTGCTGTTGCTATGTGTGTCTGAAATAAATCCCAAACGTAACAAAACTTAAGCTGAACTACGTCTTAATGCGTCGTTTCCTAATGCTTTCGAGCAGGCTGTTTGTAACATTCAGGCACAGTTCCACAGTAAGAAAACCATTTTTGCTCAGTGTAAATGCTTGAATAAGCACAAAAGAACTCAATAGGGTGCAGCATCTGATAATACCTGATGTATGTACTCAACATGCGGTATAATCCCTTTAATATTCATCCCTGCTGGCATGTAATCACAGATTGTATAGGAGTCAGGTTAGGGAGTTCATTTTGAGTTGTTCCCTGATGTCTGCCTTAACCTAATTTCTTCAAATAACCTTGTGCATATGTAAAATCAGGCTCAAGATGTGTTTTTAAGGATATACAGCACTTACTAAAAGAACAATGTCATTTCTCCTAAATAGTGATTTTTGATGCACATTATCCAATGTTAACGTAGCTCAGGACACAGATCTCAGCTTACATTTGATTATATATGGAAATTGTTGTGACCTTTCCTTAATTTGAACATTTTTCATTGTGGGCAGTGTCTCAGCTCTCTCCTTCACACCACTAATGAGATACAAAAAACACTTGTCTTCAAGGTCAGTTTAAATTACTGTTAACACACACACACACACACAGACACTGTATGTATAAAGTGGTTCATTTTAGGCTTCCTTTAGTCTAATGTGAACCTGCTTGTCCTAAATAACCTGACCAGGAACAGAAAACAGCTTCCAGTCTTCAGGCCTCTGTTTGTAGCCTGGAACATGTGGCGATGCAAATGAGGCTGTTTTGTGCGTGCTGCGCTGTCTTGCAGTCGCTGTGACATTTCGAAGCGTTCGGTTTCTCGGTGCGGCCGAGTTGCAGAGGGCGTTCACATGCATCCCTGCGGGAGCCAGTGTGCAGTGAGAGGGATTAAGCAGCACTGCTGGCACTGCGAGCCTTTCGCTGCCCTTGTCCTTGTGGACTGAAGGAGCACGCAGGATGCCTCCCTAATGTTAGCCTCAGCTGCAGCCTCCTCCTCACACTTCATTTCACTTCATTTTTGGCTGCTGCATCAGCATCAAGACGATACTACAGTGTATGGTGTGTGTGCGGTGCTTTGATTTACATCTACTGTGCCTCTCAATGACAACTTGTCATAGGAAATAACATTAACCTTTCGTTATCTGCTTATTATGCTGGGATGATTTTTAAAAGCAGAGAAGATAAAGAGTTTTTTGGTAGACTCTGCACATTCTCTTGATTTATTTAGTGCATTAATTTGCATATAAACAACTGAGTTTTCTTTCGGCTGCTTTTCCAGATTCACTATGCTTATCCATCAACACCTGTTTTTTTTTTCTTTATTTTTCTTTTCTTTGTCTGCAAAATACATTAAAATGTAGCCTCACTGCGTTGTCCTATGTGACTTGAGGCAGTTTGCCCAGTAAGTTCAACAGTGAGGGAGCTGTGTGGGTGATCATCCTGTCAACAGTGGCCTATATTTCTGGCTAAGTGAGAAAAAAAAAGGTGGCCATGGTCATACCAAGGGCACTGAGCTTTACCGTGGACATGGAGTGTAAAATAACACAGATGTATTCAGCTCAGGGACTGTTCCTGTGATGCAAATGAGGTGAGTGCAACTCACAGTCTCAGACAGAAGAAAAAAACATGTTTTTTTTTGTATTTGTTAGCATACCTAATGTGACAAGAGATCAAAAGAAGAATGTGTCTTGCTGAATTTTCCTACAGTTGTTACCAAATGTTGAAAGCTTCGTCACGTCCAGCATATAGAAATTGAATCTGAATTGCCTTCACCTTTCAGCTTTAGAGGTTATAATTAGCACAAACCAAAGGACTGTGCTGCTAAAATAAATATGATTCAATGATGACAGCATTTAAACAACAATTTCAACATTGTAATCATAATTTAATTTTTTTCTGGCTTCTCTGTACACAGAAAATGTCATCCTGACTTCATTATATGCAGTGTATGTGTAAAGTATTTGTGGGGCATTTTAACGTGTCTTTATTTGTTGAAGAAAACACTAGAGAAAGGAGGGAAAGATGTGAGACAAAGGAGAGTCTGTAAAATGTCAATTGTAAGTGGAAAACATTGCCTATCCTCCATCCCTGCAACCTGAGTCCTGTGTGTTACAAGTTTGATGTGCAGGATGCTGCTGTTTGTCCCTCCTCAGAGCGTTCTGCTTCACTGGCGTGTCGGGAAACAGGTTTGACTTACCAGTAGTTACAGGACTGGACTCCCATGATGCAATGTTTGAACACGATGCAGGGATGGAGATAGTAGCCGTCTCTGGACTTTTGGACAGTTTGCTTTTATCTTGATGTAAGCAGTTCAGGTTTTATCTTCTAAGTACGGTTTGAATTATTTACAAGCCAAAACAACAGATCACTCAGCTCTTTTGATCACAAAATATCACAAAGCATATGCCTTATATTACCCCTGTTGCCTTCCCGTTATCTCCCCCAGTTGCCTTCTTCATGCAGACACTGTCTTTATTTGGACAAGTTTTTTTTTTAATTTCTTTTTGGGCTTTTATTTGATGGTCGACAGTAGAGGTGAGACAATTAACAAGGATGGAGAGGGAGGGGACTGACGAGCAGAGGTGGAATGTAGAAGAACTTTTATTTAGGTATTGTTCTGTAATTTGACGTACTTGTACTTCACTTGAGTATTTCCATTTTATACTGCTTTGGACTTCTACTCCACTACATTTCATTTGTTTGACAGTGTGAGTTACTTTTCACATTACAATTTTATCCCCTTCCTGTCCAGTGAAAACCATGTATGTCTAAATGTGTTGAGTTTGAATATTTGTGATAAACTGAAGGATTAAATATTCCTTTATTGGTTAAGAAAATTCTCCTCCTTCTTAAGCTAAATCATCCCTTTCAAAACCCTCTTGGATTCAATGATTCGACCAGGGTGTTTTTCTCGTGAGCTCATGAAATGTTGACTTTTTAGAGATACGTGGTTCCCACAGGACAGCGACGCTACAAACATATGATGATCTTATAGAACACGATGCATTAGTGTAGATTAAACTACTAAAGAGTTTATAAAGTAGATGAAAGGAGCTCAATCTTAAACATCTACACCAGTAAAATGTAACATAGACATTAATGCAGCAGTACAATTAATCCAAAAACATCACAGATAATAGTAAAACACTGACAAGGACCATTTGTTGGACACTAGGGTTTATGGTCTTCCCCTTGAACCACTCAACTATTCACGTGTATTCAACTGTATCCGTTTTTGTAAAGCCTTACATCCAAAAATTGAGTTACAGCTGCTGTTTACAGTGGTGTATTATACAACATGCACCACAAATAAACACTATGTTTATGTTATGACTCATGATCATATTAATATCATTTTATATTTAAAGCATGTTCTTGATGGTTAATAAATAGGAATGCTCCATTTAGAAAAGAACATACCTTGGCACTAACATCGCTAGTTCCTGGCCTGTATTACAACCTCTCGAGTCAGTGAAGGCAACATTTAGTTCACTTGAAACTGTTAATCAAATCTAACAAGCTTTCGAAATCTCCTTCCTTTCCTCTCTGGAGCTGCTGTGTATTGCTGGATATTAAATCGTCTATAGTGCATCTGTGTACATTCACTGAGTTTGATCACAGTGAACGACCCTGGTGCCAGTAACACATTGTACTTGCTGGGATGTCAAAAATAGCCCAGGGACTCTGCTCGGCTCCCGCAGAATGGAGAGAGCAGGAAAATGAATTGAGAGAGAGTGTGTGACAACTAAAAGAACAAAAAGCCAAAAGTGCTGTTTGTGTAAAACAGTAACTGGGAATAGAATGAGACAGTGTACAGGATAACAGGGAGCATCAGCAAGAAGTGAGAGTAGTGGATATCTGGTTACAGGGGAGAGAAATAGTGAAAAAATAAAGCGAGAATCCAGACAAGTGACTGCCAGAAAGGTACATAAACAGAGGTATTTGAGGTGTGATGTTATTGTGTGAAACATCACAAAGGTAAAAAATGATACATGAGTTTACCCTCACGAATCTTGTCTCGGCTTCTGTTAGAATGTTACTTACATCTACCGCTTGTACAGTATGCCTGTGTATTGTTGTGTTTGTGTGTGTCTAGACGTCAGTCTTGATTTAGTTTGACCTGCTTTAGTTTAGTTCTGCTAGAGGGCCAGCTTCAGAGAGGAAAAGTTAGTGCTCTAAATTCCATGTTGTCACATACTGGATGTCATAATAAAAGCACGGGCTTGAGACGATCCCTCTCCCTCCTCTCAGCTGCGTACACTTGCTTCTCTGCAGGTATAAAACGCAAATTCACACAAAACCTTTGTTGTGAGTTACTTAGGCTTATCTTCAGATGGTTATTTAGCATGCTAGTTGCCTCGTGTTTGCAGGCAGCTGCTGGCCATTAGCCCCTGGTTTGATTTAGTCTCTCAATGACTCACTTGTTCTCTCAGTATGCAGATGAGTAGAGTTGAGAGCAATACAGTTGTTCTTTTTCTCTGTGCCTCCTCACGGTGTAATTTGTCTTGACGTGTCCAGGAAGGGTGACATGGGATGTAAGGCTAGGAAAATGTCTCGTTTATTCGCCAATGTAAACAACCACTATTCCCAAAGGTGACAGCTGAGACCCATCCCGATGAATCACTGGATCATATCGTTTACATACAGCACTACAGCATCATAGGCTTGACTATTGATTTGATAATTATATCAGCACTCCTTTGTGTCTCCTTATGACTAAGCACTGATGAACGTGAAAGGTTAGACAAACTCCGTCAAAACCTTAACCTTCGTAACCGTGCCTTAAACCAAAGCACCAAAAATAGAAAAATGTTTCTTACACTAGACACTTAATTAAGAATGAAATTTCATCAGCATTCATTGAGGAAAATTGGCAACACACACACACACTTGTACACTAATCGAACGCCAGTCAGTCCGGGCCTTGGCACTACAAATCTCTCCTCAACAAAAGCTCACCTCTTTTGTGAAAACTTTGCAAACATGGAAACGAGTTAAGCTGTAAGGAAGAGAGGGGGGAGGAGCAGGACAACGCACACAAGAGCAAAGAAAGGGACCAGGCAATAAACGCAGATGTGTCATTTTGTGCCATATTTTTCCCGTTGCCGAGTCAGTGATGTGGCCAGACCTTAACAAAAGGCAGGATCCACAAACTACCCACACAATCCCTTACAATACTACTTTTGTTTACCATTGCACTGTCAGTATTTGTATTTTTGGTTATGTGAGTTTACAGTAATATACAGTATTGATTACTGTACTGTATGCACTTTTTGTTGTACAAAACTTTTTTGTTTTTGTTAAAAACTTTTTCCCTGAAGCTTTTCTATTCTGTGTTGTGTTGAAATGTGAGCAGATGCACTGTACTGGAGCAGTGGTTTGTATATTAGTGTGTTGCTGCTTTGAAAGACTCATTCAACTGTGTATGAGTGTATCATTTTGCAGCCAAATGCCATTATGATAAAGCATTGTTAGATTTCATTTTGACCTAGAAATGAGATGTTTATCTCTAACTGTCGTGTCTTATTTGGCTTGTGTGTAGAGCTTAGACAAAATGAGCCACATTCCGCAACAAGTATGTAAGCATTGACAAAAAGCTGTAATTGTATTTTTATGTTATTTTTTTGATTAGTAAGTTCTTAATCTTATTCTATTTTTTCTTTTCCCCTCTTTTCCTCTTTTCTTTTCTTCCCCTTTTCTCCCCACATTCACCTCTCCCTCTCCTCCTCTTCCCAAGTCCTTGCCTGACAGCGGATGTCTCGTTGCCTCCCTCTGAGGTCGGAGGCCAGTCGGAGTCGGGAGGTGGGTCCTCACCAGCAGCAGTGATGCGGGCTTCAGTGGCAGGCTGCAGGATGAGTGTAGGCGCGCTCCTTAACGGGCTGCTGGTCTCTGTGGTTGCAGCTCTGCTTTGGAAGTACTCCAAGCTGAGCGAGCACGCCGCCCTGCTGGAGGAAGAGCTACACATGACACGGCAGTCCCAAGAGCTCTCGCAGGCCCGCATTGACTACCACGTTGCCCTGCAGGCTCTCCAGGAACATGGTACCCGCATGGTCTGCACCGGTAAGATGCACACAGACCGCATCTGCCGCTTTGACTACCTCTGCTACTGCTCCGAGGCAGAGGAGTTCGTATTCTTCCACTCCAATTCTTCTGTCATGTTACCTAACTTGGGGTCTAGGCGCTTTCAACCTGCTCTGCTGGATCTGTCCTCAGTAGAAGACCACAACACACAGTACTTCAACTTTTTAGAGCTCCCAGCTGCTGCACTAAAGTTCATGCCCAAGCCTGTATTTGTACCAGATGTGACACTGATCCTAAACCGATTTAATCCAGACAACCTAATGCATGTATTCCATGATGACCTCCTCCCAGCCTTCTATACCATGAAACAGTATTCGGACTTGGACGATGAGGCTCGCCTTGTGTTCATGGAGGGCTGGGCTGAAGGGCCGCACTTCGACCTGTACCGACTTCTCAGCAGCAAGCAGCCTCTACTCAAAGAACAGCTTAGGAACTTTGGGAAGCTAATGTGTTTTACCAAATCTTACGTTGGTTTGTCCAAGATGACCACCTGGTACCAGTACGGTTTTGTCCAGCCGCAGGGACCGAAAGCGAACATCTTGGTCTCCGGGAACGAGATCAGGCAGTTTGCAAGGGCTCTGATGGAGAAAATGAACATCACAAGGGTCGAAGAGGCCGAGAAAGACGGAGGGAGTGCAGAAGATGAGAAGGAGAAAGAGAAGAGGGACGAATACATAGTTGTCTTTAGTCGATCAACAACAAGGCTGATCCTCAACGAAGCAGAGCTTATCATGGCGCTGGCCCAGGAGTTCCAGATGAGGGTGGTCACAGTATCCCTGGAGGAACAGTCATTCCCCAGTATTGTCCAGGTGATCAGCGGGGCTTCTTTGCTAGTCAGTATGCATGGAGCTCAGCTTATCTCCTCGCTCTTCCTCCCCAGAGGAGCAGTTGTGGTTGAGCTTTTCCCATTTGCTGTGAACCCCGAACAGTACACCCCTTATAAAACCCTTGCATCCCTTCCAGGCATGGACCTTCACTATGTTTCATGGAGAAACACTAAGGAGGAGAACACTATTATCCACCCAGACAGGCCCTGGGAACAAGGAGGTATCAGCCACTTGGAAAAAGAGGAGCAGGAGCGGATACTGGCCAGCAAAGACGTCCCGAGGCACCTGTGCTGCCGCAACCCCGAGTGGCTTTTCCGGATCTACCAGGACACTTTAATAGACATACCGTCATTCTTGGAAGTCCTCAAGGAGGGCATGAAGACCAAGCCTGTCTTGAAGAAATCCAAGCCAGCCAGCACTGTCCATCCAGGCCGAGTCAGAGAACCTCAGTGTCAGACGTCGGTACAAACGACCAGCGAGGCTAAACTCACGGTGTCCTGGCAGATCCCGTGGAATCTAAAATACCTGAAGGTAAGAGAGGTGAAGTACGAGGTGTGGATTCAGGAGCAGGGAGAGAACACCTACATGCCTTATATCCTCCCCCAGCAGAACTACACTTTTTCAGAGAACATTAAACCCTTCACCACCTACCTGGTGTGGGTCAGGTGTATATTCAACAAGAACCTTCTGGGCCCCTTTGCAGATGTTCTCATGTGTCGGACCTAGTGCGAACAACCAGAACAGTGGACATTTTGGTTACAGTTTGACCAGAGCAGGACGGTTCAAGTGATTTGGCCCGTTTCTGCAGTCTGAGAACAGGGTATTGCACAGTTTCCATGCCCAGCACTCGTGGCTTCAGGATACACAGTTTGAACCACAGGGTCTGGACTTGACGACAAGAGCCACAAATGAACAAATAAATATATCTTCTGTACCTATGAAGAAAGACACTACTTAATACCACATCTCTACTGATAAGACCAGAATTTAAATCAACAGATTTATTTATGTGCAAAGTAATATTTAACATGTTTTTTAGTGATAGTCAAAACACTGATTCTTAACCTTTTACAGTATGCAATGTAGCTTTTCTGTGGAGCACAAGAAAGATTTTAGGATAGCAAGATTTTTTATGTTTCCTGACTTGTCTGTTGTCTACTGTGCGAGTGATACCTGTTGATTACCGGTCGTTTAATTTCAACACTGCTCTTTTCAGAATCTATAGCCAAAACCAAAGTACCTTTTTGAACATGATTTCAGCCGCTCCTCCATCATGCCATATTTCTTTGACATTATGTTACGGATTTCTCAGCATCCTCTCAGAACTATACAGGTTAAAATAGTGTCTACGAAATTAGTGTCAAATAAGTGTGAAAACAGTGTAAAGCGTGAGATTCGCGAATGAACGTGAATGTTTGATGTTTTTGACCCTGTAAACAAAATGATTTCATATTACTATAATATGCTATCTAGCAGATTATGAGGAAAAATTGTTGTTTAACAGCACAACATCTTTAAATTCTCCCCTAATTATTCTCAGTATAACACAACCTGTGTGTGTGTTTCCTTCTTGCCCAGTCAAAACAAATCTACTTTACTACATAAATAATTTATTTTTTTCCTAATTGGCACTAATTAAAACTGTAATAATTATCATTTTCTGTCGACAGTGAATTTGTTACACCAGGCTATAATTAGTGTAAAGCAGTTTTTCTTCCCTGCTGGACAGTTGGATTTTACTACCATGTAAAGAAAACAAACATTTTCTTTATACGATAACAAGGTATGTTGCCGCCTTGTATGTTCATTAAGATGAAACACCTACGTCTGTGTGTGTTTGCTTTCCTCTGAGGTTTTCTGGTCCGTAGCTGGAATTTAGGTTGTTGTCATTTGCTAAAGAAGTGCTGCTTGTTGATGGTTAGACTGTGAACATTTATTTATTTTGAACTGAAGGAGATATCCGTTAAACTGTAGTAAGAGATGGCACACGGAATGGCACATGTTAAACAATACACTGCCACCAACAATGTTGTCAACATATTGTGCCATTGTTATTAACGATGTCATGTACTTTTTATTTTGTACTTTATATTTGTGGCCAGTCCTTTAAACATAACCTCCCTGTAATGTTTCACCTGCTGCCCACTGAAAATTACATTTGCCATATATCCCTTTACTTCAGTTTTTCTCTTTTAACGCTCTCGGATGCAGTTCTTTTATGCACATTTAAGAGATTATTTTGAGCCATTGTTCTGAGCGCTGAATGTGATGTGATTTAGATGTGTATGTGTTTGAATTGTTGATTAGATTTATCTGTGGCCCCTGACCCCCATAGAGGAGACATTATACTGTATGTGCTGAATGAGAGTCTCTGTTTTCTACATTAGCGAATAGTTGAAGTTTCTTTTTCAGTAACTGTGATTGAATAAAGAAGCTTATTTCTTACAGTATCTGTTTTGTCTCTGTGGTTTTTAATTGGCCATAGGAAAATCACAGTGTATAACCTGAAATAAGGGACAAAGAAATAAAAAAACCAATGACAGGATAAAAGGGGAGTTAATAATGAAGACACAATTTAATAAATAATCTGCTCCCGCTACCTTTTATCTTGACACCAAACCACTCTTTTGAAAAACATAAAAAAAAATGTTGTTTTTTCAGTTTCTTCTTGTTTTTCTGGAGCCAATTACATATTATGTTTTCCATGTCTTTGCTAGAAAGAGATTAAACTAATGAGTCTCAGTGAATTTCTCTCTGGTTATATTTGCTTAATGCATAATATGAGCAACCAAGTGTTTGTGAGTATGTTTTAAATTAATAGCTGAATGGTAAGAAAAAAACAGCTCATTTCATTCGCTGCGTAAGAAAAGAACATTGATGCCACAGGTGAATAAAAAAACTGTAAGGGAGATGTTAAGCTAGTTCTACCTATATCTGCACAGTGAAAACTTAAGTCTCTTTTGTTTGCTTGGCAACCTTGGGGTCAGAGTGATAATTCAGATCATTAGCTTCATATTGAGACTGATATGAATCTTTGGCAAGAGAAGTTTATTTTACGGCCAAGTATTGGAAGGACTACGAGCGGGAGACGGCAAGAATAAACTACTGTAAAAACAACCATCACAGGGAATTATTATCTCTTCTCAAAACATCGTAAGGTATGTAATTAATGTCATCTGAACAGTTTAGTATTAGTTTAGGAAAGATATAATTCATGTCACTGATTGTAATGAAAATACATACATCGTCAGAAGAGCACACAGGGAAATCTGTGTCCTTTAAAATGACAATGTCTTTACCTCCCCTTGTAGTGTGAGACTTTAAATTAGGACCCATGACAACCATGAACTGGTTCTGTCTATTACTGCGTAGACAGAATTGGGTGCTTTTGACTGGGGTCCCCTAAGACCTCCACACTTTGGTATTTTTTCTTTTTTTTTTTTAAAAAAGTACAAGAACAAACTGATCAACACATTACGAAAAACTGGAATCATAGAATAAAGCATTTGTGAGATATAATACTAATACTAATAATGAATACATTTTATTTTTATATCACCTTTCAAATGTATTACAAAGGGCTTAATGATAAAGACAAAAAGACACACATTCATAGAACATCGAAACACGAGGTGGACAAACAGGAGAACAAAATGTACTGTAGTATCATGAAACATGAATCAACCAAAAGCACATTTTTTGAAATCATTTAAAAGAGGAAGTTTGCATTCCTGATCTCATCAAAAAAGTCATTTCAAACTCTAAGCGCCCTGACCGCGAAGATTTTTTCACCGTTGTTAATTAGCCTGGAACTGGGAACGACAAGAAACGATGCATCTGAGGACGGAGATCAGGGAGCAGGATGGGACACAGTTCAATTAAACATAACATAAGGCGAGGCCTCTCAGAGCTTTAAAAGTAATCAATAATAACTTACATTGAATCCAAAAACCAACAGGGAACCAATGTAGAGACGCCAAGATTGGTGGAATGTGAAATGAAAAAAGTAAAGTAGTATTAAGCACGATATGAACGTCCTAAGGCCATAGGTTGGTCCTACTTTATTGCCTGACATTAAAGCTTCAGTTACTTCATTTTCTTCCTTATATGTCGCAATATTTCAGAATTAATGTGCTGAAAAAGAAACAAACATCATTCATCATCTTTCCTGTCGTTTCACGGTTCATTTGATATTTTATGCATGACAGACAAAAGAGAAATTAAACATATTTTCCCAGCAAGGCGACTGTTTGGATGGTCTTCAACAAAGAGTCTTTTAAAAGAAGAAGTACGTTTGACCAGTGTAACACATCCTTGAGCTGGAAGGTCTTGACCTGTATGTACACTCTGTGTGTGCAGTGTGCTGGTTGATGAAAACAACTTAAAAGCCCAAGGTCAATGTTTAACAGCATGTAAAACCAAGCTTTTTATACTTAATTAAGGAAAATTACAAGTCCCAGCTTGATATTTTAAGTCTGCTGGAGACTAATGGGTGTAGATTCATCATTAGGCCTAATCCCTGAAGGGAATGATCTGTTTTCTTGCTTTCAGCCCACACAGATGTTAGAGGTTACAGTGAGCGGCATACTGTAATAGCCACTGACTTTAGTTTAGAGAGATGCTGTTTTTTTCTTTTGCTCAAGGCCACTTTAGATACTTGTTTAAATCAAGTCTGAGTTAAGTCTCATTTGATGTTTCCTCACAGAGCAGAGTGCAGAAAGAAAAGAGAACCAAATGTCTTACGGTGTGAGTGTAACACTTTTAATCGCCATCATTGTTTATTTAATATCATTAAATAATTCATTTTGCTTAACCACTTTTATTCAAGATGAGTGTGACCTGGAGGCAATCCCAGCATGCATTTGACAGAACACACGGGAAAACCACACAACGCATTACCAGTCTTAAACACGCACCTTCAAAGGCAACGCGAGTCCACAATTCTGGTTATTAAAACTTAGGCATTTTTTTTAATACAAAAATATTGTTGCACTAAATGTTTGCATTGTACCTTCCAAAGTTACTGTGCAGAAACTAGGTGACATCCAGGTACAGTCTGATGCTCATTGAAGTCTATTCTTGTTAAAAGCATGTCTGTTTGCCTCACTATTCATATTTCTTATTTTGTGTGGATTTGTGCTGCATTATTAGAATGCTCCCGGATTATATATGATGTCCCAGACTGTGATAAAAAGACTCAACATTAACTTTGGTGTCTTTCCTTTGATGACATAAAACAAAGCGGGAAAGGGCAGTCAGAGGCCCATATCCTAATCCTACTCTCTCCTACAGCCGTCGTGCTTCAGTGTGATGTGATCAATGCAACTTCCCCCCAAAGCACGGTTAACATTAATCCAACTTTATAAACATAATGTTAACTTCATGATCCATCAAATTATAAGACCTGTCAAATTCTGCTTAAGACATTTTAAAACATTTTAAGGCCTAAAATACAGAGGATTGGATTTTACACTTTTAAAGACATTCTAGGGACCTGCAGAAACCCCGACACGCCTCAAAGTCCATGAGTGTAGAGCTGGGATTGGGCCCGTGACAGAAAGCGTGTTACATTTATTTATATAATGCATTTGAAGAGCAGAACATCACAGAGAGTGCTTTACTATACATTAAATTAGAACGTCAGACACATAAAAACCAGTCTGAAAAGGTGGGTCTTTAGCTTCTTTTAAAATCAGAGTCAGTTCTTAGAAGCAGAGGAAGAGCATTTCCAAGTTTTGGAGCCACTATCTGTTTTTATTTTGAGTCTGCAGTGAGGAACCACCAACAGACCCTTAAAGATAATGTCATATGGCTGCAGTAGGTCTGGAATGGAGGCAGGAGCCTGTCCATGCAGAGCCATGTGGAGCTTGATTTTATTGGGAACCAGTGCATTTTGTGATTACAAAAAGCCCACGAGCAACACAGTAAGTCACCGATCCTCCAGGATGAAGGTCTGATTTTAGCCCGGTCAGAGCCGGGACTCAGCCTAGCTTCTCTCTCCTCTGCTCCCATAGTGCTCTCTGTTCCCAGGGCTATTTTCTGCCAGCTTAACCGCAGAGACAAGATGCCGCCTGACAGGTGCAGATGGGCAGCACTGGGCTAAGTGACAGTGGCCTTCCCTGGAGCAGGAGAGGAGGGAGCCCACAGCTGCACTGAGAAGGCACACAGAGAGATGGATTGCTGTGTAATGGACTGTGTGTGTGTGTGAATGGCTGTGTTAAGGATCATGAAACAGCCATATATTGCATGCGGTGGCTGAATAGTTAAATCGAATTTATCTGCCTGACACTAAACCCCGTGAACAGTGTCAGGACGAGCATGATCTGGGACTTCAATGAATTGTAGACCTGTTTTTACACCTGACAAGAATAATGGTGCGGTTTCACCAGCTCCGGGAAAGAAAACGATTCTCATTTTCTTTCTAAGAAGCTGAATATTTGAATAACTCCCTCAAGCAGATTTATCATCATTAGGGACAAAAAATTTCCCACCTCCAGCCTTCATCAGTATTTTATTAGCTTCATGGTAATAAGACAGAGCAGAAATATGGGAGTAGGTATGACTGACTGTAATTTTGTTTCATATGTTTTTATTTTTCAGTGCTACATGGACACAATCGCAGAAATAATTGCCATATGTACATAGTGAACATTGTTTGTAAAAGCTTCAAACGGCTCCGGCAGAGAACAGCTACCTTTCATCAAAGGGACCAGACTTAAATCTGTATGCAACTGGCTGAACGTTACTGCCTTTGTCTAATTCACAACAACACTTAATGAGAATGGATCATGGCAAAAAATATCAGTCTTTGTTGTTACTGCTATTTGACCCAAACTCCAAAAGGTTTTCCTCATCAGCCACCTCTGCTGATTCGTGTTGATAGACCAAAGAAAAAAGTCTTCTTACATTTGTTTAAGCCTAGCTGAACGCCACTACTTCAACGCTAAACCACTTTTCATCCCGCATTTATGGAGCATGAGTGTCTTCTCGAAAGCTTCCCTCACAGATTATATCAGACACTTGACCCTGCAGGCGTCCTGAGGGCTGCCAGGAGATACAGAAGGAGGAAGAAAACAAATTGAGGTAAAATACAGTTTGGAAATTGCAGAATGTGGCAAAACGGTATGAAAACTGGTTACTGTTTTATTCAGGTGACATTTTTAGGACACATCTCTCTTAATTTCAGGTTGTGACAGCAAAATATGTTTTAAACCCACCTCGGAGCTATGATAAATAGGGGCCTTACACCAAATTCAATAATGGGATACATCGCACATAAATAAAGCTGAAGTTTGGTGATGCTGGAAAAACAATCGTTTACGCAGAGCTGGAAGTGGGGAGCAATTAGCCTCGCAAAAAAGACAGGAAGAAGGGGGACGTAGCTAGCCATAACTCCAACATTTCTTGGATGAAATGTAAAACTGACAATACGTGCTGTATTTGAACTATTTTATGACGAACAGCTTATTCATTCCCACAGCTCTGCTCTGTCTAAGCCCGAGGCGAGATATGGTTGATAAAGATGTGTTTTCGGAAAGTTTCTTTAGCAGCTCACTGTGATAAAGAGTCCAGGGCGTAAAAAAAATATATTACAGAGCATAACTTCCCTTAAACCACAAGTGTCATTTTTACATTTCTGCTTGTGAAAAAACACATATATATTTAACGTGTTAGCTAAAGAGATGTACTTCAAACTCCACAAAGTGCAGTCTAGCTTCCCCCCCTGCTCCTAGCCTTTATGCTAAGCTAATCACTGTCTAGTTCTGCTCACAGATATAATCAAAGATCCTCGAGGATGGTACAGTGTATGATATGTAACACTTCCTGTCTCCTGAGTAGGCATAATCATAAGGGTTGAGAGCGTTGGGTGGATGGATGAATAGATTAATAAAGTCTAAATAAATTAACAAAACTCTAAAAAAAAATTTTTTACTGGTAACTAACATTATTATCTGATCTGATCTGTGTCTGAAGATATGTGGCATTTTATCACAGCTTATTACCGTGTCAGTCAATATATTGTACAGAAACATCATGTTATGCCATAGCTGTTTTATCTGTACATTAGTCTTCATTTATGTTCTGTCAAAACTGTCTATATTCACATAATTTTCCCATTAAGGAAGAATCTGACAGCTGTGAAGTTTATATAAGCCTCGGTGCTGAACTCTTCCAATCTCCTGTTTATGGTTCTGCTCCCACTAAATAAAACACTAACGCACTTTCAGTCTTCTCATCGAAATCCCAAAATGGCCTTTCCAATGGTTAAATTATTCCTTGAAACTAGCTCGAGAACGGCTTTTGATTTGTATTTGTTGCTGTTCTGTACTGTGTTGCTCTCAAGTGTCTCTTGTCAAATCTCTTACAGTAGCTTTGCCCTTTATTCTGAACCTGCCTTGACTTTTTCCTTTTTTCGGGCCACACTGTAAACATAAATTTACTCTCACTGCTCAAATGTCAGCCAGA
This sequence comes from Coranthus polyacanthus, assembly GCA_037367275.1. Lineage (NCBI taxonomy): Eukaryota > Metazoa > Chordata > Actinopteri > Kurtiformes > Apogonidae > Coranthus > Coranthus polyacanthus. The sequence continues at coordinate 18,629,152 of JAPQRN010000009.1, forward strand.
ACATTTCAAGCACAGATAGATTTAGCCGAGGCAAAAGGGGATATCTTCCCCTTTTGCCTCTACTGCACCTAATAGAAAATTCATGCTACATGCTAGTAATTAGCTCTTTTGACAATTCTCTCTTCTTCACAGTCTTATCACATCTCATCTCACGGACACATCCTCTCCACTTTAAGCCCAGATGAGTTTACCCGAGGTCAAATGTTCATATACTGTACTGTTGCTACTACCTGCAGTGAAGTTTTCAAATAACGATCCAGCTTAAACTACAGTTCTCTGTAATTTCTTTTATCCCCAACATCAAGGTCCAGCTGTGCCAGTTTGACCTTTCAGTAGCAGCAGAGCAGCTCTTGCATGTACCTCTTGATGACACAGCTGCTAATCTTGGTTCTCCTTTTTTCTTTTTTTTTTTTTCTCCCCTCATCTTTGGTTGGGTTGTTCACAGCGTTGCTACAAATGTACACATCAGTACAAATCAAGAATGAACCCTTTGAGCTGGCAGCCATGACCTACTGTACGTGAATTGAGTTTTCAGCTGGATTTTTGTTCCAGTGAGCTTTGTATTCAGACAATGCTGCCGTACCCCCTGTCATGATCCTCCAAAAGAGAGCTTGGACTCACTAATAGGTTTCTGGCTTTTCACTGAAACAACGTGCTGCTGTGAAGAAGGCTGTAAGGTTAATCTGTATGTGTTTGAAGTCAGGGTTGTGCCTCATTGACTCTCTCCTTCTCCTCCCATCTCTCTTTCTCTTCATCTCTCCTTCTTTCTATCTCTTTCACTCACACACACATCAGTGCTTTGAACTGTGACTAAAGCTTTCTGGTGTCTCTCTGTGTATTTTTTTTTTCTTTGCCCCTCTTTGATCCGTGTTAAAAGGTTAAGGTGACTTTGGGGGATTGGGCAGGGAGTGTGCAAAGTTCATGATAGAGTTTCTGTCGGGGCCACTGGCTGCATGATAAAACCTTTCACTTCATTAACATATGCGCACTTTCGTTAGGTCTCGACTTTTTTTAAATGTATCACTCAGGTGTTACCTTTATAATGTGACCATTGCATGTTTTTATACGACACATGTTCGCGCATAACGGGAGATCACCAAGTAGCATGACCAGGTGTCCCACTGTGTGTGGGACTGCCCAGCCTTTTTGTCCCATGTCCCACATATTGAGACAATGGGCCTCATACAACAGCCACTTGTATTAACACATTTGGTCTTAAATGACGTTAACTAGTTAACTACGGGTTCGGGAGCAAGGCCACGCCTAAACCACTCCTCTAATCACCCAGCAAGCCTACTTAGACCTGCTCACCTGACCTAGCACTGTTTGTTAGTGTTCTCTTGACCCCACCGTCCCTGTCTCCCCCTCATCCCGCCTCCTACCCATCCCTACTCATCCTCTACCCCCTACCGCCTCCTTTCTCCTCCATGAGGAAGGGGGGGGGG
>JAPQRN010000009.1:18648919-18673800 GCA_037367275.1 Coranthus polyacanthus
AAAAAGCTTCCAGGATCCAGTCCAGAAGCTATTTGCTGACAGCCATTTTTAATCCTTCGATTAAAAGCAGAAAAGCTTATCTCATAAAAACAGACATTGAAATCAATCACTCGATCTCCTGCTAGCTCTCTCTGTAAAATATTAAAATAGAAAAAAGACAGGCCATGCTTCTTCTCCCTAAATTGCTTGAAAAACCACCACTTGGCTGTTGTGGAAGATCGGAGGAATAATTTCCCTCACATTTCCCTTCAGAGAGGGGACATTTGGTGCGATCTTAGCGAGTGCAGATGGAAAACTGCATGAAAAAACATGTTGCTGTTTGGAGTGACAAGCATCAACTGACGGAGCTACAGGGGCATTTAATTTGAAGCAGACGATCCAACGATTAGCATGAATTAGATGCTTTGGACATGAGAGGCTGCGTATGTTTACTGTTGCTCTGTGCCAGCACAACACGGCAAAGGCCCAGAGCATGTTTAAAAGCACTGGCTCTCTTCCATCAGGGTTATGCTTGGTTCTGTTTTCTTGTGCACTTCTGCAACAACACTTTGGTACTAAGAAACTACATTCAAGATGATGAAATAGCCGTAGCTGCTGTCCACATGACGGCAGCAGGTGATTTGTTGACAGTGTGGGAATTTGAATTTCATCAGTTGGAATTTATTTACATATTATTTAGTGACTGTTAAATAACAGATGAGCGTGAGGCATTTTTGAGATCAATCTGAGAATAGAAAAATGTTTCTAGGCTATTATGGAAAGTTTGTGAGTTAGGTTTTCACTGACTTACTGACTGTACAGCTTTGGAAATACTTATTAGACCACTGTGGTGTGGTGTTGAAATGTGCTTTCTGCCTCTGCCTTTGTGGATCTTGGTGGAGGTTTTGCTGATTTAGTGACTCTCACTTGGTTGAGTTATTTTTTTGAATTCATCCAGGAAGGTCCCTTTGAGATACAAAGTCTCTTCTTCCAGGAAGTCCTAGTCCTGGAGTTTTTATCATTAAAATTATTATGGATTGTCTTAACCTTATAATGTATGTGATGCACATCATGTTCCAATAATGTATTTCAGTCATCTAGTGTCAAATATGGACATTTTACTATTTCAGTGTTTTATTTCTTATCAATTATGTATTGAATACGTTTTATTATCATCAGATTTGATCAGACCTTGTATCAAATTGATGTAATTATTTAACCACTTTGATGAATTCCAAACAAAATGATCGATGCTGAAGGGTTGCAGGGCTGAAGGGTATTTTCTTTCCTTCAGATCACACACGCACATGGTGATCACATTAATCTGACGAACGCAACCATGATGAAAACGCACCCCTGATCTCACCCTACGTTGTTTGCAACGCGACAGCAAATAACTGCTATTTCCACATCCATTAGACGCAGAGTGACACTAGCATCTCTTTGTTGAGCGAGCACAGACACTCTTGGAGGCACCTGTAAAATGCACATTACCACTCAAAAGTTTTACAATGCCTTCCTTTACTCTAAACCTTCAAAGACACGCCAGAGGCATAAAAACTGAAAAATAATGGACATTTCAGAGTTATACAACAAGTAATGGATTAACGTCTCCACAGCAGTGTAAGTAAATGGTGTCCTGACTTTTATTGATTAGTTCCAGACTGTGTTACTACACCCTCTGTAGTAATATGGGACAATATTGCGTTGGCAAGAAAAAGGCAATAAACAAAATTCAGACCCTAATAACCCTAACAAGTGTAGATCACACATTTAGAGAAAATGTAAGTGCCGTAAAACTTTCGACTTACATTAAGTGCTATATTCACTGTCCTTTTGGCTCCTTTGGTCTGAAGCACCTCCTGAAGTAAGTGTCTGGCTCTTTAGCTGCTTACTGTTTCACAATGTTTGCCAGAGAGACTCTCACTTTGCTGAGCAGGTATTGAGCAATTCCTTCGTTGGAGGTTTTTTTTTTTTTTTTTTTGCTGACAACAGCTGTCTGGTGTTTCTGGAAATGATGAAATCGTTGAGATTTAAAAACTTTGGGGCCATTTAAACCAAAACAGTTAGCTAATAAAATATGGAGTAAGGCCTAATTTGGAATATCCAAATGCAATATGCAGTTTCCATGACCACATTCAAATTACTATCGTATTCAGAATAACAGCACATGTAAACGTTTCACATGCGACAATAAAAACAGTAATGACCCCAGCATTTCTATCTGTTTCAGCATACACATGTTACATTAGCAGCATGTCCCCTGCTCTCTTTTGAGACAAATTAAATGGACAGTTTGACACACCAAACCATTTTTCGTTCATTTACATCCCCCATGCAGAAGGTTTGGAAATCTTTGTCGAGGTGTAAATAGAAGTTGTGTTTGGTCACAAAACCAATTGTTGTTTCTTTTTGGAAAAAAATATCTTTTAGTTGTCTGTTCAATCCGTATACTGTGAACTTTATACACCGAGTCTCTGCTTCTTTGATCGAAACAGAACATTGGAACTTTGACGTCGACTTATGGACAAGTCCGTTCAGCTCGGTCCTCACAGGTCCCTCTTGAGCTGGAGTTTTTTGTCCCTGATGTGCTGGAGGAGAATCTTTCCTCTCTGCTCCACAGTGCGGATCAAAGGCCTGAGGCCGTCGGCCCCGCCGAGGCTGTCCCAGAATTCCCTGTCAGCGTACAAGGAGCGCAGAAGAAGACTCTCCAGACAGCCTGACTGAAGCACAGACACAGCCTTTTCTGGAAACCTGTTAAAAGAAAACACCAGATTAGATGGTGTTTCAATGAAAGGGTTTAAGCTTTGATAATAAGATTACATTTCAGTGTTACAGCTTTCAGCTTTGTTTCTAAGAAATCGTGTTTTTATTCATCAGGTTGGTGTAGTAAATGGTTGTAAAAGCCAAAACACCTAAAACACGCATGAGTATCAGCTACTGTTGCAATAGGAAAGAAACCACTTGAAGACGATAATGATTGTGAGAAAAAACGAATAAAGCAGCATGGAGTGAATTCATTAAACCTGACTAAATTATGTTACCATCGCTGATGGTTTTATTAGGTTTCTACAATATTATATTTAATCTTTAACCAGTTGTTAACAGTCTATATTAAGTGGTTTAACCTGGTAACTCCTACCAAGAGTCTTGTGCAAAAGCTTGTACTTTCTAAGTACAAAAAACCAGATATTTTACAGGAACGCTCTTCTGTATCATCCATCAAAAGTTCTTCAGCAAAGGGTCAGCAATATTTTTAATGCAGAAAATGAATGGGACTTATTTGCTCTGGGTCCCTGGATACTTACAACGACTTTAAGGAAGGGGGAGCAATTATTTCAGATGTCACTGGTGCCAGATGTGTAGCGTTTGTAATCCATTCAGTCCACTGAGCAGTGTCTCTCAGTAATTTCGCTTCATGGAAAACAACTAACTCTGCTCTTGCATATTATTCTCAAAACAATACGACGTAATGGCTAGATATGAGAATACAAGTTTGGGTTAGATCAGGAGTTTTTGCGGCGTGCAAGTCGACGTGTTTCCCGGTGGATCCAGCACAGCAATACTTCACAACAGGTGGAGGTTTATTATGGATGACTTCTGTTCCTGTTAAGAGTCATAGGGTGTAAGTCAAATGACTCATGTTCTGGTTCCAGAAGAAAAAAAAAAACCTCTTTATTTTTACAAAGAAAATGTTACACAGCTCACTGCTGGATCACTTCTATAGCTTGAGGGATGTCGGTATTATTGGTATAAAACTGACTTGGAAAATATCTATATCTATCACAGAGTTTAAAATACACGCATCAATAGCAGTATTTGGAAGTGACTCAGAAGTCTTCTGGCTGAACTTTGTTTGAATACTTTGGGTGACTACTGACACAATTAAATTACAATGTAAATGTAATTGTAATCCGTCACAGTCACCGAGAAAACGTATTGAACTGGTCATAAGGTTATATGTAGGATATGACATTCATTCTGGTTCATCTTTGTGCAGAAAAGCCTCTGGACAATGTGTATCAGCAAACACTGGGGAAAATTTGATTGCAGCACCTTCAAGGGTATATGATGCACAAGCAGATGTTTCTATGTCTAGACAGACTCCATTCATTTGGCAGTATGCGCTCAAACTTTGAGCCTTGTTATCGATTGATTCTCTTATTTGAATCTGTGCTGCCTCTTGTCTCCTAATCAAATCAATGCACATTGCTTCAAGCAACATGAGTCCGCCGCGTCTGACAGCGACCAGCCGACCACGCCAACGTGGGCAAGAAAACCTTTCACTGCCCGGAATTCGACAAGATGTTCTCTCTGAAAATCAGAAAAGCTCCTCAACGTTACTATAAAGCTTGTTTACAGTAGTGAAAATGTCAACGTAAATGCTTGATGTCAGACTGGAGGAAACATCTACAAGTAAGTTAATGTAGCTACAGTCATTCCATGTTATTTATGTATGTTCAAGATGTAATAGCTCCAGCAGGCTGCATATTTATGTTTAAAAGTACTCAAACAGTAATGAAGTGTAATACGTTAAATTACTTTGATGAAGTGGTTCAAATAGTTAGGTTACTTATTACATTTTTAACAAGGTACCTTGTTATCTGCAACCTATTACATTTTAAAAATAACTTTTCCAACACTGGGGCCATCGTTGCCCGTTCTGAATTGGCTGCTGCTGTGATTCACTTTGTTTACTGCCTCCTTCAATAGCACGGTATTATTTCGATTGTCCACCCTGGCAATATGATACTGTTAATAGAAAAAGTTTCACGTGAAACTACTCCAAATTGTTGTTAGACTGAGAGGCAACTGAAATGAGTCACTCTCCCCGTCTGGAAAATCACCAACTTCTCTTTTATTTTGCTCCATATTATTCAGAGATGAGAAATAATACAAGATTTTAACATTCTATTTCCATTCAGTTCTCGTCCAGGCTTAAGATATTTAAGAGCATTTTATAGAGCGGCTTAGTAATCCTAAGTGACAGACAAAGGGGAATTTCTATCAGACCTGATTCATTCAGCATATTGAATAGCAGGCTAATTGAATGAACACTAATCTAATCAGACAGACATTGTAACAAAACCCTAACAAGCTTCCAGTGGACGTTTCTGCGGTGCTGATTTCCCACCTATTCACGGGGGAAATATGTTGTTAGATGTTTTTTATGTTCTTGTGAAACATTTCCTATAGTCAGTTGTGCCTGCTGTGAGCCAAAATGAGTTCCTGATGCTGTGTGGTGTAATTTATGGACCTGAAGTGAAAGAAAAAAAAAAAAAAGAAAAGAAAAGAAGGAAATCTGGAATTTGCATCCTCTTGCTCAAAATAGTGCTTTGTACTCACTCTTCAATGCCCTCAACCAGCCTGAAGTTGAGGTTGTCAGCGGGCTGCTCTGGTCTGCCGGAGTTGTCGATGAACACGAGTCTGGAAGGATCTGCCTTCCTCACCTGGACACAAACGCAGACAGACACACTGTCAGGAGGGAAGGATACAAAGATGATGCATCGAACATGTGGCTCGAGGGTTAGCGGTTGCTATGGTTATCATCATCCTTTTAATCTTGTTTTTTTACTTTAGCACTTGGTAGTTTTGTTTTATCTTGAGTTTGTTTAGTCACGAAAAGAAAAGCAATTTGAGTGCACAAATTACTTTACTATTATCTTACATTAGTGGCACATACAGTGTTAGGTTGTTTCCACTTCATTCAGGCAGTAAAGAGATAACGCGCGGCAAACGTCCCCAGACGGACTCGAATCTGGGATTTCAGAAAGCGAGGTCTTTTTCTGTTCTTCTGACAGGAAGCTGAAGATAAAAAAAGGGCTAAAAGGAGGGTGAATATTGGGTTTACAGCTGTCAGACTGCCAGAAACATGACTGGTTCTACGGGCTGTGTAAATAGGCTCGTCAAAGTTGTCAAACGTTTCAAAGGTTCAGGGTGTAATATTTCGTCTCGTGGTGAAGACGCCACCTGCAACCAATTGAAAACCCCCTCACCTACCTCTACGGTGGCTGCTGAGAACACGTAAAACAAAGTCCCTCATTAGAGCCGCCGTTTGGTTTAGTCTGTCTTTTTAGTTAAGGAGATATGAACTCCAAAGTGCACCTTATAGGAATTATTTGTAATATTTGTACTTTAAAATATTCAAAAATGTCCTAAAATTGTCATTAGATTGTTTAGAAAGATGTGCTGAATTGCAGGGATATGTACTGAACTTTCAGCCCGAGTCCAAGATTTATGAACTTTTTTTTTTTTGTTCTGTTTTTTTCACATAAGAGGCTCTACGGCCGTCAGAAACACGTCACAGAAGAGCACAGGTGTAAATAAGAAAATCAATAATACTTAAGCCAAACAGAGCCACGGTTACTGTCATTAGAAACACCTGCTTCTGCTGCCATGACAACTGATGACGACTGCTGTCAGAAGAAATCTGTTTACTCATTAGGCGCATGACAACATCAACCCAATGCCATATGACTAACATACATATAAACAGCATTTTCACTCAGGGTTTTTCAAATGATGTCGAATATCTTTAAAGAAACAGCAGGATGCCACAAGCTTCTGCTGTAATTTTCTCACGCAAACACATCTAACGGCTCTATTTCTACATGCTGCCTAAATCCTGTAAAATAATCATGTCAACATTCGAAACATCTGCCAGCCCGAGATCTTATTCGCTACAGTCGCTATGAAAAACACATACATCACAACCAGTGGGAGCATAATAATGTTTCCGTCGTGTAATTTAAATATAGACCCTATTCTACTGTGTTACTATGGAAAAATGTAAGCAACAAAACAGTATGATCCAAAACAAACAGGGCAGCTGGGGCCCACTTTGTTTTTTCATATTTTCACACATTTGTTGACTTAACATTTCACAGTAAACAGTGACATTTAAAGCAACAATCTATCGCGGGAGAAGAAATTGCATTATTCTTTTACAGACACTTCAATCAAAGTACAAATCAGTAAATTTGACCTTTGAGACTGAGAGGAATTTATGAAAATTAGCGTTACGAACAGCCTCGCAGCATTTCAGGACATAAATCATTTCTGAGCGCGCCACAACGACAACTCTTGCGTTTACTGTTTGAAGGGAACAGTGGAGCTGATCTGTACCAGGATGTGAACCAGCAGCAGGTCTTTGGTGTTGCCACATTTGGTGTTCAGCAGGTTCTCCACACAGGGTTCTGATGGATCAGGTGTGAAACCACAGCAGTACCTGTCCAGTCGGTCACTTACCTGCACCAACACACAAAAAAAAAACACGATCATTTATTATGTATCTACTGAAATGTTTCCGGTACGGCATATAAATCCTACAACAAACCAAACAAGCACACTTTAGTTACTGGAACTGGAATTTTAAAAAAAAACAGAAAGTTAAGTGAAGGACAGGGTGACCAAGTCTTTTGAGTTTGCGTAGGACACGTTACGAATGCTGAGGAGTTGTCTTAAATTCTGATAGCATGTCTAACTTAAAAATAAACACGAGCAATGGACCATGAAGGTAAGAGGTTGGTTTTTCAGCTTGTGAACGACTGTTTCCCAACTCCCACGCTAATGAAGACAATATAAAAGGAAGCTGAAGTTTCACAGTGTTTATGGTCTTATGTGATCGTCTGCTTGGACTCATGTATTCCCTTCAGTATCAGTCAAAAAGCAGGACTTTGTGTCAATATGTGGGACACGGGACAAGGGCTACAAATGCTGTGTAGTCCTACGTGGGACATCTGGTCACCGGAACTGAGGGAGCCCACATCTAGCATCTCGTTTAATGTTTTTACAGCGCAGAGTGTCAACATTTAGTGAGAATAACTTCCCTCTTAGATAAAATTCAACTTGTAATTGAGGTTGTCTGAGAGGAAACAAGAATTCTACCTCCTCCTCCTCCTCCAGACTCTGTTTTCAGGCTGTGGAAAATCTACCCTGCGATGGGATATTTTGGCAGTTCAGAGGTGTTTTCAGGTACGGGGGTTAAATTTGATTAACAGATTTCCTCAGACATGACTCTGCCGCTCTACTCGGTGGCTCGACACAAAATCTTGGAAAAGTGGCTCCTCTTTTCCACAGCGGTACGAAACAACGTCCGGTCATCTATCTTTATATTTAGACTTTTGATGTGGGCCGAGAGGCGAGAGCTGCAGAAGGAGAGTTTGTGGGAAAATTCTGCTGATTTCAGCTCCTGCAGCTTTAATCTGTCAGTTATTTTTTGATTAATCGATTAGTTGTTTGGTAAATGTTGGTAAATGTCAGAAAAAATGTGTTGTTTGGTCCGCCATAGAGGAAGAAAGAAATCAGAAAATACTCACATTTAAAAGTCTATTATCAGAACATTTTAAATCATTATTATGGATAAACCTTGTTGCAGCTCAGTGAGAAGGGTAAAAGATTATAGAGTAGAATGACACAGGTGGAATTCAAATTATGTATTTTCCTCTGTCTTACATTATTTGTTATGCGCTGAACTGAAGGATATGTACTGTAGAGAATCAACAAATGCTGAACAAAATGAGTTTTTAAGTTTTTTTCTTTGGTCGAAAAACTCTTGACTTCATTATGTCTCTCTCCCACGTCTTCATCTAAACCTACACCACTTTTTTGACACCATGATTTGAAATAAAGAGCAGAAAAACGGCTTCGAAACCAACAGACTGGTTTGATTAGTCTGCAGTGATTTCCACTCTAAATCTTGTTTAAACAGGCAGAAACACTGCCAGTGTTGTCTTATCACCCCATTCGGTAATCTGCTTCTGGCTCACAGTAAGACAGATAATCCCGTGCAGCTATGTGCAGAAAATAGATGAAACCCAGGCTGACATTTGGTGTCTGTGCTGATGTGGAATCAGATAGATACCAAGTCATACAAGCAAGGACATTTTTAAACACTTTAAGGACTTGAGGAGCTGGAAATTACAACCAGAATCCAGAGCTTGATGAAAACCTGGCATTCTCCATACACCACATGGACACTGCCAAAAATATGAAAAGACACTTGTGAAAAACATCAGGACATGCCTGGGGTTTGGGAAAATTCCACCAACATAATGTCTGCTCAGGAGATTTTTAATACTACTGATAAATCATCAGTCAGCAGACTGAATACACACTTTGGTATTAAATTCCTGCTGTGTGGGCTCTTAAACAGTAGCGCAGACCCAACACATATTTTGTTACATTGCACAGTCATCACAGCGAATTAAGGTTTAGTTACTGAGTCCTCTTCGAGACAAAAGAACGCAAGTTGCAAAATATTTCTGGCAATTGCAACTTGAGTCTTATTCCTGTCGTTTTAGCCAGTATTCTGATCAATCATAATATAGATTTTTGCAGAAATAACTGAGAACATGTCAACATCACTTCAACAAGGACCAGAAACATGTGAAGTGCACATATTTAGGACAATCGTTCTTCTCAATGAAAAAACAACAAATTAGATACCTTTATCCCCATCCCATCCTTCAATCCCGACAAACACAAAAATAACGGAAACAGATTATTATGATCATAGTTCATGTGCACAATTTACTTCCTTACTCTCAATAAGCATTCATTAGAAGATTAGTGAGGAAAAACTGTTATATAATGGATTAGTAGTTGTAGAATGTGGTCATGCAGAATAACCTTAATACTATAAAGTGTTACCAAACATTATTGCATTATACATTATTGGACAGATGCCATATCCATTACAGATTACAAGACGATGCCATAAACATCATCTGTGATTTTCAACGTGAGAATCCTTTGCACAATGTTTTTATCTTGCACATGGAGGAACACAACATAATAACCTGACGTACCAGATGTGTTAAGTCAAATATAAGTAATCTGTGATTTTGTCGAGACTAAATTTAGTCGATTCACCCCAGTCGAGCTCTTCACAACCTGTCTGATTGAATGTGTGACTTCACATGTTTCTGGTGCTATTGAAGTGACGTTGACATATTCTCAGATTTCATTTTTACTTAGAAGGGATATTATCAGAATTGACCGGAATGACAGTGCCAACACTACAAAAATAAGGCTCAAGTTGTAATTACCAGAAATACTTTTTAACTTGTGTATGTGTTCCTCAATGTTTTCTCATTTTTTCTTTTTTATGTTATGGTTTTTTTTTGTGAAGGAAACTTGCTGAGAAGAACAGTTCGCCTTATATGGGCATCTGCTTGAGTTTCTGGCCTTGTCAGCCTTCTTTCTAGCGACGTTGCAGTGTTTCCAGTTCTCATTACAAAAACACATAACACGTAATTACTCCTTAAATCTTTCACTGACAGCGACTTTATAGCTGACCCCAAAAAAATGAGCAGAGACGCCGTGATTAGAGTTTATCAATTCTCACACATGCTGCAGCTGTGGAGAGCGAGGACCTGCAGCGAGTCCTCCCAGTCTGCAGCCATTGAAATGATTAACAACACCAGAGGATGCTCTCAGCGTGAGGGCCATGTGATTTACTCCCTGGTGTTAAAGTGCGAGAGTGACACAGTAAGAAGCAGACTCAACCTTGAGGGGGATGTACCCTCGGGTCGACTCCGGGGTTCGGGTTTTTGTGCGTTTCTTTGTGTACATTAGAGCACTTTTTACAAGGCTGTGGGAGTCACACCGTCTTGGCGCCCTCAGGTCAGCGTCGCGCGCGTGTGTGTGTGCGTGCGGTGCGAAGACAATAAAGTGTTTGTGCGCGGCGCAGTAAAGCTGCACCTACACGGCTTCTTCTCACTTGTGTGGTGCTTTTCAGAGACTTCTCACCCTGCCGCCACATTACACTCCCACACTGGAATACACTGACTTTGGGTTCGGTCCAGAAGCCTTGTGCGGCCTCAGTCAATATTGACTTACACTGCCACTGAACACCAGCAAGCCTCAGGAAAAAGACAAGATGTGGTGTTCTGCTGTGGTCAGAGTCAACATAAAATTAAAGTGGAACAAACTGTAAAGTGTTTGTGGGGAGTGTGATTAGCTGAAATGTACTATTGATTCTGGGAGTCTCCATATTCAGCACAATATAATGCACCGCGCTACTTGTTTTATGATGGATGAACTAATATGAATTTATCTCCTCGTTCACAGCAATAACAACCATAAGATCCCACTTAATGATCATTTAACACACACGCTCTTCTCCTAAATCATTTGTCTTTTTAATATTTTGTGTTACAGACTTTTTTTCTGCGCTGTTTATTTTTTTTACTCCATTTCTCAGTGTTCACTTGACAAACACTGCGGCCAGTATGTGCCTTTTTATGAGGCTTTATTCTAATGAAATTTCCCTTTCAGTCGGTGGCGCTTTTTTCTTTTCAGTGCTTCTCGAGCTACTGTGTCTATTCAAAGGACAGAATTACTGTAGCTTAGCTCAGTTGTTAACTGTGTCCCAATTCTGCACTGAGCGCGTTTTGAGTCTGTAACGAGCTCACACTTACAAAGTCTTAAAAATAGGTGTTCACAAGACTGAATTTGCAAACTAGACCTTCTAGAGTTTTGATGAATGGTAATGAATATTTTTATATTAATATTATTATTGCTAAATATAGAAATCTAATTACGGAAATGGCATGAAACCTACTGAGCACATTCATGCAGTGCTGCAAGGTTGAAAAAAAAAAAGATGTATAAATCTGTATGCATGGATACCAATACAATGTCTCACACATTTTCTACTGCAGGATGTTGCATGATTTTGCAATCACACGAATCCAGGCGCCTCTCTGGTAACGTGATTTGGAGATCAGGACCGTGAAGCTTGTAAAAACCAGTAAAATTCACAAATGTGGTTCTCACATTTTGAAAGATGTCAGTTTTACTGATTTGAGTCTTTTGTTTTGAACTCGAATGTTGTCTCATGTGAAGCAGTTGTTTTTGTTCCATACATACAAAAGAAAATAATCACATGTGATATGGTATGGTTATGGTATGAGTATGGTATGGTTATTTCATAGTAGAAGTCACAGAACAGTCTCTGTATCATTATATACCATTTCCACACTATAAATTACATCAACCATGATACCCGTAGAGGACTTTGACCATATCACCGCCTACACTACTGGCCAAGTTAGTTCAGTCGGCAAAGTCATCACCGCTATGTGAATCAACAACCTCCGAACTAGCAACTACATGCCGAAAATGTCAACTTTTGATGATTGGATCATGCAATAAGGAAAGCCGGCTTGTTGTTTGTGGTGTTTTCTTTTGTAAAAGTTTCACCAAAAAAGTCCCCCCCCTCTGACACTCGAGATAGGTCTGGCTATGCGAGACCATCAAGAAGGTCTGCCAAGGCCCTATAGTCCTCTAATGTTTTGTTCTTTAGTTTGTTTGTTGGGTGGTAGAGCATGGGCCAAGGACAAAGTCATTCGATCCGTGGCCCATTCCTTACCCTTCCACTAACTTTCAGTTAAATTGATGCAGACAGGAGACAAACAAACCAACAGATGCTGGTGATTATATTACTTCCTTGGCGGATGTGAATATGAATCAGTAATGGACAAATATCTGTAGCTAAAATGTGCAGCATGCATCCTGTACGTTGCACACAACTGTGTCACAATCAGTGACAAAAAGCAGACTATAAATTACACACTGTGCACTGTGCATGCATAATTCAAGAACAGGCCAGGAGAGTTATTTTTCAGATATAACACGCTCTAAGGAGAATTGAACAATGCTAACGTGACGTGACTGGCCTTTACTCAGTATATATAAGATTTGATGTTTTATTGTTGCATGTTTTTAGTTTGTTCTACTTTGGTTTAATTACATCACTTGACTTATTCTTAATATCAGACAGATATGCCAGAAATGTGAACTCGTATGAAGAGGGTATTAATCAAAAAGAAAAGATAGTTCAACTGAGTTATAACAGTGCCGGCACACAGATTTACACAGCAATATTTTTATTTTTTTTGTTGTACCATCTGGCCCCTGTCAAGAGCCAAACGACCGCGATCCCTGAAGAATTCATTCTCGCAAAGTTGGACACTTCATGTGTTCTCTCTCGTGTCTCCTACAAGAATAATTACACTGCACAAAACACATCCATAATCCAATAATCAGCTAAGCACATTCATACTCCCAAGAGGGTAAACTCTTTATTCTATTAACCCCCCCCCCTCCGCTGGTAGAGCTCTGCACTGGAATATTGTGCGTTTGATCACACTTTCAGCTGATTTTAAAATATAAACTATCACAAACCGCTGACCACGCTGAGCTTTGGTCGATTTTTTCTCCGAGCTGTGGCGGTAGAATTGCCAGGTAGCAGTCTGGAGCAGTGTACCTTTCAGTTTAAACCCTGCACTCAAATTGTCACCTTATCCTCAGTTCCCCTTTCCTCCCCAGGGCGTCCTCTGTGTATGAATGAGTGAGTGTGTGCCCTTCACACCGCTCTTCCTGCGCCTTCGGTGTTTGGTTCCCTGCTATCAGAGCCCAGGGAGGTGTTAAGGGAGCAGGTAGGAACAAGTGTTCAGAGCCGCACTCATCGGCTCTCAGCAGATCAATAGGAGGCTATTAGAGCTTGGCCCTGTTACAGGGATTGACTTCTGGCACTGAGGGGAAGAAAGCCTCATGGGTTATTCATATTCAGTCCCACACACACATTGTAGATGGGTGTTAGATACACATCCCATCTCACTGTGCGGACAGAACAAAGCAGGACAAAATTACTGGTGGAGGTTGTAAAATCAACGGCGGGGTGCAGCGTGTCAGAGCGAGCTGAACGCTGAGGGGGTGAAGTGTGAAAATAACAGGGAAATATTCAATAATAGTCCTGCTGAAAACCTGAACTGGAAAAAAAATACATTTATAGAGTGAGCTCAGGAAAATTCATGTAAATACGAAAACTAAAACACTTAAAGAAGCCTCTGCTGAATGACAATACAATATTCAGAAGCTAAAATGGGCATCGGGTGTTTTATCATTTACCCCTTCAACACTTGTGGACTCTTGACATTGTCTGGGGTATGTCTTATGAGTAAAAATGTAGGGAGAAGTTGATTCGAACATTACACAGGTGTTGTCTAGTCCAATGAGGCAAGGAGGATAGGTGAGAGCAGGACTAAAGCATTTACTTAACGAGCACACACAAGTAACTGCAAGTGGGAAAGGTTCTGAGGGTCAAAAGACAAAAATTCTGAAAATACAACAGCGTTTCCGACAACACAACAACGCGTCTTGTTTGCGAAGGGATGGGCCCGAGTCTGTCTAGATGTTATTCAGTGGATTGTTTCCCACCAATCACAAACAAAAAATGTAATGTGACATGTCATTGTTTTTCTCTTATTTCTTGTGAAATGTTGCATTTTGTTAAATGTCGCGGTTTCTAAAATGTCGTTGCATTTTCTGAAATTCTGTATTTTTTAAATGTCTTCTTTTTTGACCCTCAGGGCCACCGTAGGCAAATAACTGTAGCGAGAGAGAGAAATCGTCTGATTCTGGAAATCACAAGTGAGTGTCAGTCTGAGTTACCGTTTCTTCCTGTTGTAAACACAACCTACAGAGACACTAGGCAGGTTTTGATCCAGATGTGGTTTCATGGTTTAAAACTTTGCCAGATAGATGGTGTTTCATTCTTTAGCTTTTGCCCCTTGAACTGAACCACTGGTCTGGATCATGTAGTACCGGTAGCGCTTTGTTGCTGTTTCCATCTAATATGGCATTTATGTTTCTTTGTACTAATTCAGTGAATATTGTTTTCACTGAATCTGTTTCCATTGTACTTTTATGCATTCACCTTTTATTGACACACACACTTTTCCACCTCTCCCAAGCATAAAAACTTCTTTGCAATAATTGGAGTTTTAAAATTTTTGGGTCTTTTATGTGCAAATGTAACATGTCCTGTCGTCTGTCGCTTGTGTAAACAGTTACTCGTTCACACTCCAGACCCTGTTCTTGGGACAACACATAGAGTTCATGATTGAAAACAGCTACAGTGTGACAACTGATGCCACATCTGGAACATGGCAACTTGAGTTGTGTTTTTGAGGGGACCCTTTTTTTGTCACACATTTTGTTTGCCAACCCTGTGAGAAAAGAAACAGTATTTTGTTCCAGATCAAGCTGTAAAGGAACCAATGATTTTGTAATGAAGTGTTCCGACCACTACAATTATGTCTCTGTTGTCTTGTAAAAACCATGAGAGTTGGGGACCTTGTGTGCAGAGCAATAAAGAATCAATCAATCAGAATCTTTTATTCAGGGATGCTTTACAACTCCCCAACAAAAGGCTGACTGAATCCTTTTTTTTTTGCCTTCTCTCTTCTAGTAAATTTCACAATGCGCTCTGCAACTTTGACCAAGAGTGCTGTAAACTGTAAACACAGTGCATCAAAAGAGGAATGATATTATTTTTGAAGCTCCTACTGCTAGGTAGAACTGTAAAAAAAGAGAGGAACATTTCATTGTTGTGGTAACAAAACTCTGGTCTCATTATGGATTCTGCATAATTAGCCTCACACAATGTAGGTAGGTGTAAAATACAAATCCCAACTCATTGTATGGACAGAACAAAGCAGGACGAAAGTACTACTGGTAGTTTTAAAATCAGTGACAGGCCTCAGCAGTGCAACAGCGAGCAGAACGCTGAGGGGGTGAGGTATGAAAATAACAGTGAAATGTTGAACAATACTCCTGCTGAAAACCTGAGCTGAAAAGAAATACATTTACGCAGTGAGCTCAGGTGGAAGAGCTTTTTCTCCATGAAAATCAAGCATATTTGCCAGTATTCAGCAACACAGACCTGTGTTTTCTAACCACAACAGACTGGTTAATTATTCCACACAGGTTATGCGTTTACACAGTGATATTATTTGCACCCTTCAGCTTCATTAAAGCCATTGCAACATTTCTTCTTTTTTTTCTTTTAAGCAGAAGTCAAACACCATTTTCTCTAGATAATCCCAATCTTATATCCAGCGGTGTAAACAGGATTAATGTGCAAAGCTCTGTACATGCTTGTGTAAACAGCCACACTATTACTTTTCTCAGAGAAGTTGCAGTATTGGCTTATTATTTATGTGCATGCAAACGTATGACAGCAATCTTTTTGATCATGACTTACCAAGTGCTACTACTACTACTAGACTAATACATTCAGTGTACTTTACATTTTGGTTCTTGAGCTGTGATTGTGTCATGTGAGGCAGGGAAGGGCTGTGTCTCCTGCAGCGTTGTCATGGCACTGTGCCTTTGTAGAGAGGGTGGTAAATAACTGTGAAAGTGGGGAATTGTGCCTCACTCTCCAAACGCAAAGTCAGCCACTCAACCTTGCTGAAGCCACATGGATAAAATCACTCTGTAGAATATTTTTTTTCTCACATGAAAATGACTCCAAAACTCCTTCCACACTTCAGGCCTCATTTGAATCCGTTCACAGGGTCTTTAAACTGCTTTAAAACCTCAAGATTTTCATTGAAAATCTTGCAGAAATACCATTGCTATGAATCTATGTGAGGTATAGATTCATGCTGTTTTCTTTTGGCTGGATGATTATGAAAAACTCATGCTTCAGGAAGGGTTTTTGAAGCAGGTTTTATGTGCCAAGACTGTGACAGCACAATATTTTGTCTAGGAATGAGCCGTAAAATAACCTGTAATCTTGAAATGAAATCAAATGTTTGACGACTGCAGCTGTACTTTCGGTGTCTTGTAATCTCATGAGGGCTGGCCACTTTGTGTGCATGACACAAAAATAAAAGAATCAATCAATCAATCATATCATATCACATAGAGATTGCGCCGCTTGCAAGTTCACGCTGACGCATTATCAAATTGCCAACTTCACATGTTATTGTTTGAGACAGTGATGGGAATGAACTGACTGAACTCTTGGTAATGTTTGTAGCTCGACCATGGCTCGCTGTCACACACACACACACACACACACGCCGTGATCAAAGGTAATGTTTATCGTATAGAAAAATAACAGGCTGTGACATTGCTACTCTTTTATCTTGTGTTGTTTGGCTGAGTGCAGATCTGTAGGATAACTTTAAAGTGCTTCTTTTAATTTGCGTCTCTGTTTCGCTGTGTTTCTTCCTCTCTAACCTGACGTTAGTCTTTCGTCCAAATTGTGTGTCAATAAAAACACCAAATAATAATACAGAAAAAAAAAAAAATCAAGCACAGAAAAGTGGTGATGGTTTTCTTCTAAATCAGGAGGAAAAAACGTAACTATCTACCTATCTATCTATCTATAAAGGTTGTTTAACGTGTTGTATCCTCACCAGCCTTTGGCCATTTACCACGCAAACAACACCTCTGGCAGAATCATTAGGAGCTGACACCTTATAATTGAACTCCACTCAAAATGTAAATGCAAAGATGCACACACACACATACTCGCATATGCACCGATATCCAGACAGAGAGCTGTATTGGATTTTTAATTGAACTGACAGGACACTGGACACACACCTCCATATATATATATACACAAAACATGCACACAGACACATGCTTCTAGTTTGTAGGCACTGCTCATTAAGGTTTAACCAGTATGTTGAGATAGGTCTGCCAGTTTTGCCCTGCTGTAACCTCTTTACTTTTTCATCAGTCAGAAATTAATTATCTGACATCTAATTACACAAAGTAAACCTGACCAAAGAGAGTCAGGATCTCTTCTTCATTAGGCTGTTTCAATACAGACTGGTGGTGAGCTCTTTTTTGCCTTTTAAATACTTGCTGCATAGTAGCCCTATAATACTAGCACTGCCAAGGTGGCCAATTTCCTCCTCAGACATCCAAGTCAAGTTGTATTCTGAATGTACCACAATGTAATTGGCAATAACTGACAGTTTAAGAGTGTGTCTGTTAATGTGTTTTTGTCACTTTGTCACTTACGCATGACTCAGTCCTTGATAAATGTTTGGATTTAGTAATCACAGGCCCAAATGTGAAGTCCAATACAAAGTGGAACAATGTAAAATATGAGTCAAAAGCGAGACAAAAGTTTCATTTGTTGAATACGCAACATAACCAGCATCATTGCAACAACAAGTTTTATTCTTTAATTTTGATTCCTTTTCAGAAGTGTAGCTCTCATCAAATTCCTATTACTGTAATGAACTTAGAGACACTTACTGAACTTTAAAACATTTAGCTTTTGCTGTGTTTGCAACTAACATCCACACTACTCTGGTGTTTTAGGATCCATGGAGTGGAGACTTTTAGATTGATTGACTGATTGATTTCATTTATTATTGTGTCATGCACATCATATGCCCAGCCCGTGATGGAAACCAGAGCCAGAGTACCAACATATATTTAACATTTAATATTAAACTATTGTGTCTGATCCTGTTTTAGTTTGGAAACTCTGGGGTTGCGTCGCAATGAAGCTTGGTGAACGTTCAGTCTCAAGTCTCCCTGTGCAGGTTTTCAAAGTCATAAGGACAGCTCATCAATCCAATAATCATCATAACCTGACACGCTCCCTGTTAGCCAATCACATGCGAGCTGTGTTCCTTTACTCTTCTGTCATTCAGCTGTCATTTCTGTTTGGTGCTGTTTTGTGACCCTCCTCTGCTCCTTCACCACCTCAGGTTCTAGTTTAAGTCTGAAGGCATCACATCCTCAGCTCCATCCATCTTCATCACCACCACCAGTGTCCAGGCTCTGGGGGAAGTTTTCTCTAGAAGTGTAATTCCTATTTGATACGATCTCTTCACATGGAGATCTTCTTACCGGGGTCTAAGCACCAAAGTCCATTCCTTTTGGTCATGATATTTCAATACACCTACCCTGAAAAGTTTCTCATTATCTGTTCATTTCACTTAAAGTCTGTCCTGGTTGAAATGTGGACAGACACTTTTGGTAACGATGATGTAGACGGCTGCATTCTCGCTGCCGCATTGGGTCTCATAATTAACTACGTATCCTTCTTTGATTCATCGTGCTCCTTTCACGTGACCCTGTCTGGAAGAAAACAAGACGTCTCCCTTCACTACCAGCCACGGATGTATTATCCTACCAGTTGTTAATTAAACATGGATACTGAAGTATAGGCCATTCTGTCCTTATCGTGTCTGCTAGGAGCTGTTGTGCAGATAAATTCTGCAGATATATTATGCTACTACTGACTCCATTCACAGCAGACGAGCTGTTTTTCCAGCAGTCTGCGACGACTCTACATGTCCAGTGGTGTTATCAGCTGCCTGGTCATGTAACATGCATTTCATTCATGTTAGAATTGGCAGAGGTTATTTCTGCTAAAACGCTTGTATGGACAGAGATAGTTTTTGTTTTAATACACCTTTTTACATTGGACGTAGTTTAAGAGTCTAGTTTAAATCTCTACCAACTAATATTTTCAGTACCTGTTAAAAACTGCTTTAACTAGATGTGCTATTCGTATGTGTGTGACTGTTGTCCTGAGTGAATGAACTTCATTATTTAAATGTGTGCATGCAATTATATTTTGTACTCAGTTCTCAACTGCAAATGAGACCTTAATCTCAATGACACAGATTAAATAAAGGCAGAAGAAAGAAAAAAGATAGAATAATATATTACTTTTGGGTGCTCGAACCACGTGAAAGATCCCCTCCAGATTTGTTTCACACTAGAAAAACAGCTTGTAATATTAATCTGAGTCTGATCTGATGGATGCGTTTCTAGTGAGATCAGCTTCAAGAAGAAACTAATAACTGAGTAACCAACCCTAGAAGCATCAGATAAAAACGTATAGATTACCAGAGCAACTGTAAAGAGCGATGACATTAGAAAGAGCTGATATAGCAATACAAGCCAATGGCATAATCACATCAATACTCTAATTAGAATAAAGCAGGCACTGATATTGACCCATTACATGCTTAGACTCTGAGAAGAGCTCAATGACTTTAGGAGAATACATTATCATTATTTTCTATAACCACAGACCAGGATCTGGGCTGCACAGTAAAAGTTTAAACACAATTTCAACCTTGTTTATAAGAATACAAATAAGATCAAATGAACAGGTTTAAATTTGTCAGTATCTTAAGCAAATTCCAAAAGTTTAAGCACATCACTGCAAATGAGAAGTACAACCGTGTACAACTGGCACAGTTACCATCTGAATATATTTTTTTATATCTGGTTAAAAACTGTGGGTGATGTGTGTCATGTAAAACTCTGCACCTTTTCATTTTGAGGACTTTTTTGTTTGCTTTTTGTTAACTTCATTTGAAGCATGTTTTAATTGTCTTGGGCAAGTTATGAACTTTTGCAAACTTTTGCTGCATCGTATAAGCTATTTTGACTAAGTAATCTACAGCTTTGAGACTACTAACTCTGCTGAATCACACATAGGATGTATTAAAATGGCAAATGGCAAAATGAGGTTAAAGCAGAGAACGTACGTTCAGTTTGTCATAGTTGGTAAATGTACTGGCTACAAGTGTAAATGGTTTCAAAGACTGAGCTTCAATGATCACCGTTAGCATTTAAGCATTCAGAAAAAAAAAAGTACATTTACTGTGATTGTGCATCTCAGTCTCAAGTAATTCAACCACACAAATCTTAATGTTGCCGATTTGCACTTAATTTGTAGTGGGTAGCAACTGTAGGAGTAGAATTAAAAAGGAAAGACCTTGAATAAGAAATACAGAACATTGACTGTTTAAATAAGAGTAAATAAATCCAATGAAGACACTTGACCCTTTACTAAAGTGTGCATATTTTCTTATTAATGACTATATTACCTTTTTTTCCACCACTTTCTGACAGAGAAAAACTGATACACAGTACTTATATTTGACCAAGGACGGGGTGATATATTGATATTCAATGTATCACAGCTTGTTCTACATAAGATGTAATAAATGACTATATGGTGTACACTGAGTTCAAAATGTCATACTGTATCGTCTGGGATGAGGCTTTGGTGTTTTCGTTTTCTCACTCTCTCCCTCTCACAGACAAACTTTCATTGTAAATGGGATGAGGACTGGGGCACATATGGTATTTTACAGAGAGCGTAACATCATGGGTCATTTGTAGCTTCATATTGCTAATGAAATAGACTTAACAGACATAAATACACCTGTATTTATGCCTGTTTTTGTCTCTACAACTGTACGGTTGGTCCACTTTAACCTGCAGTAGTTTGTGTCACATGTTTTACTGATACTGTAAAGTCTGTGTTTTTTGTGACATCTTGTATGTCTTTGGCTTACAATTGAAAACTTAACCACGTCAGAATCAAAATATTGAGATATCCTGTATACCATATATCACTATTCAGACAAAACATATCGAGATATGATTTTTATTTGTCCATACTGCTCAGCTCTACTTTGGCCTAAAGTACTGATTACATACTCCAACATAATGAGTCATTTCATATGTTCATTCCTCCTTTTATTAAACTCAAATAAACATTTCCTGTCCAGTAGCAACCCCGTTCCCCATGCAGAAAGGCTTGTGTGCACAAGTTTATTATTAATCAATTATTAATTTGCTGGATCCATGCCGCTCATTAGCACCACCACAATCCTTAAATTGTCCCATAAAACAGAGTTAATTGTGTTTTCAGTCCCAATAACGTAGATGTTTTGCTGACTCCAGATTGTGATACCCTGTAAATGTGATATTTTATGACTGTACGTTAATATTCTAGACACATGAATCGTGGATGTTCTGCTGCTTGCATAAGAGATCAGCTTGAGAACTGGCATCCTACAGAAAGTCATGAAACAGTTACTCAAAAACTCAAACTTTGATAAAATCCTACATTTAAAAGTCAGAACAGACGTGTGGTGTGTGCATGTGTATTCATGCAGTATGTGTGTGCCTGCTTGCAGACATGAGTCATTTTCAGCTTTAGTCAGTGTCTCCTCTGTTCATATTCACTGCAAAAAAAAAATCAAAGAGCAGGTTTTATACACCCATGTGCTTTGTATGCTTTGATGGTCACAATATGAACCTATTGCACCGGTCTGTCGAACACCTGTATCCAGTAAAGCACAAATCAATGTCTGAGGAATGACTGGCAGAGCTTCAGAAAAGAGAAGAAATGAAGAAAAATTACACTGAGTAGGGCTATGAAAGAATCTCATGTTTCTGTAGGCTTAAAGGTAGTACTGGTGCAAATTATACAGTCATTACAATCCTCTGTCAATTTATCTTGCCTGGTGCAATTTTGATGCAAATTTTTGCCTCCAATGGGCACATTTTTAATCTTAAATTTCAGTTTCCTTGAAAGAACAGGCTTTGACAAAATCAGAGAAGACCTCTCATGCGTGTAGAGTTTTGCAAATCTGTAAAAGGATGGAGATAATTCAAATCTGTGAGCTCATTTTTAGCGCATGTGTTTTAAAATTGAAGTTTGTGAAGAAAGTAGAAGAGTTTTTGTGTCCGGCAGTGGTGGAATATAAATAAGTACATTTACTCAAGTATTGTACTTAAGTACAAATTTAAGGTGCTTGTGCTTTACTTGACTATTTCTATTTTATACAACTTTATACTTTTATTCTTATACTTATACAGCTTTAGTTACTTTTCAGTTTGCAAATTTTCATACCCTTCCTTCCAATTTCCAAATATGTTGATATTTTGAATGTGTGTGTGATAAACTTTTTAAGTTAAATAATCTCTTTAAAAACCCTCTTGGATTCGCTTGAAAATGCATCGTCACAAAACTGAAAAGCTGACTTTTTAGAGATATGTGGTTCTCACAGGACAGCGACGCTACGATCATATGATGATGTAGATTAAACTACCAACAGTTTATAAAGTATTTCAAATGAGCATCAGTACATCAGTAAAATGCAACATACGCATGAATGCAGCAGTAAAATTAATCCAGAAACACTTTTATTTTTCACACTTTAAGCACATTTTGAACATTACGAAATTCTGTACCGTACAGCGACCGAGTAATAATTATTAACTATTTTGTGGGAAAGAATATTGTTTTCGTACAATGTGTCTAGACGGAATCTTTAATTTATTTTTTTCTCCTTTCATGAGTCATTTCATGTGTTTGCTGAAAGGTTCATGCGGTGACCAAAGCTCTCCCTGACCCTATCTGCTTATTATATCTTCCTCTTTGTACTAATTCTCTCTGCCTTTCTTCCACATTTGGAGTAATTACAACAGCCTCACACTGGTTTAGCCTCACCGCAGTTACCTTACCATTTAGGATGGAAAGTATTTATTTCCCCCACTGCAATAATTAAAAGAGTGTGTGTGTGTGTAGTTAAATCTCTTACCTACAGGATGAAATCACCGCATGACATGCACAGTCTCTCAATCTCTTACCTGTAATAAGAAGTCAAAGAGAGCCAGTCTCCCCCACTCTGAGTGGTGGACTCCCACACAGGGCGCTGACCTCAGGTCTGCTTCACTCCCACAGCCGACCTGTAGCAGCTTCTGATACTGAACAAAGCTGAGCGGCACAGAGTTCTGGTCATTGTCACTGTCATCGAGGTGCTGAATATCCGGGTCCCACCACACTACAGGTCTCGGGGTCCCACTGGTGTACCGATATGGTAGAATCTCACTGTGGAAAGTCCGCAGCACCGCAGGGAGACTCCTGTTGAGTCCCAGGACCCGGTCCAGGTGGAAGGCAAACACCTCGAACCAGTCGTCTGTGCGTTTGATCAGGGAGCAGCGTCCCTGTTGGCAGCGATCGCTGTGGGTTTGTGTGTGTCTGTGACCGGGTTCAGGATCAGGTTCAGGCCTCTTCATCTGCAGCGAAGGGTAAAGAACATTAAAACATTCCCCTTTTACTTCTTATTCATAACACACAACTAAGGCTGTTGCCTCAGGCCACAGAAATGTAAATTTATCCACTTATGATATAATATATTTATATTAAAAAATCAATAACAACTTTTTAGCTAGCAGTTAATTAAAAACACCCAGCTTATTAGAGGCTTATTTGCTGCTACCACTGCCTTGAAAATGTGTAGTTTTATTCCTCTAACCATAAATTATGCACTAGACTGTGAGATATCCTTTAAAAATGCACACATCAATTTAATTTATGACATTTAAAGCAACACACTCAACATCAAGTTAGAGTGATCTAACACCATCATCACAATACAGTAAGTGCATCTAAATAAATTAGAATAATGTAAAAAGTTAAAACGTGTATATGCTCCTCTTCTTTCTTTCTGTCTTTTTCGATGAAGACCAAACAATTTCTTAAAACTGCACCAATGTTTTTAGATTAATAACTGCATACAAATTACATGCATGCATGATGTGAGATGGGTTACTCATATCACCTAATTTTGCAACTCTTACTTGACTGTTTTTGGGGACTGTGTTATCACTAATGAGAAAGCAACTTCTAATCAGCAAAAACCTGTCCAATACCCACTAAACAGCAGACATACATACTTAGCAGAAAGAAAGAGAAAACAGAGCTTCTTCTCTGCTTGATGTGTAAATAGACAACTCAATTATAATGTGTTGACGCTTTTTTTTTTTTTGCATTATTGGGCAAAAATTCCATAATTACCTCTCAGCATACTGTAATTCAAGTGATCTGTGAGGAAACAAGAATTCCACCCACTTCTGTGGACACAGACTTTGTCTAATCACAGGTGTTTTCAGATTTTAGGAGGGGTTAAATACATGTCTGACAGCTGTAATTACCAATCACTGTTAAGATTTCCTCAGACTCTACTGCTCTACTCCATGGCTCGACATGGTAGCTTGGAAAAGAGGCTTCTCTTTTTCATAAGGGCGTGAAACAGTTTCCCATCATCTCATTTAGTCTTTTGATTTGGACTGAGATGAAAGAGCTGCAGGAGGAAGGTGTGCATTTTCAAAGTTGTTTTTTCCCCATGGTTCAACACTCAAATGGTTAAGTAATTATATTTCAGATAGGAGGCAGTTTGTTTTTGTGAATGGCTGTAACTCTAACTTAGCCTCATTACTCTGTGGACTTCCACAGGGTTCTATTTTGGGTC
>JAPQRN010000009.1:18688195-18698273 GCA_037367275.1 Coranthus polyacanthus
AATTGCAAAAGCCACCACTTCAACACATTACTGATACACTGTAGCAAGTTTGGTGGAAAAATAGTTTTCCAGTTATGCACCGGAAACTAAATGATCGTGTTGATTCTAGCATCCCCTTTTGGTTCTCAGGTTGTTTAATAGCAAAAAGGCACCACTCAAGAACATAACGGATAAACTCTAGCAAGGTTGGTGGAAAATATTGAATGGTTTTCCACGTACACTCCAGTCTCACAGATATGCTGACCGCTATATCCAACTGAATTATATGCCCAGGGGATAAAAGATAAAAGCTACACCCAGCAAAATGAAATATTTACTAAGGTCCAGTCCCAATTTATAGGCTTCTTCTTCTTCTTCTTCTGGAGGCCATGTTCGAAAAAGCCTTCTGGAAATGTTCTTCTAGTACTCCATATGGATTCTGCATCTGAAAATGCTCCGTTTGGAGGGCTCTGAGAGCATGAGAAGAGAAGGATTTCAAAGAACAGCAGAGCAATGCACTCTGGCCCAAGTGAGGCTGCCTTATGTGAGACATCTTCCACCACCCACATGATGTATATGATACAATAAAAGGAAACATGAGAAAGAAAGAGGGAAACTAACAATAGCTGCTTTCATGCTTCTCTGTGTTGAGACTGTGCTAGCTGCATAGTCCCTAATAAATAAATAAATTTATGTTCAAATAACTGCACTGGTAGTCAGTGTGCTGTTCTCTGCAGAGCAGGACACGTGGACAGCAGTTTGTTGGCTCAGTGGTCTCTGTTCTGGCTTTCTTCTGAATATGTGATAGTTTTTTGGAACATACTGATTTGTTGTGGTTAATATATTTGACATGTAAGCAGAGGTGAATATGTAAGTGGCATATGTAAGGTGCAATCCTAATTCCAACCCCCTTGCTCCTACCCTTCTGTTTTGCAAACTACTGCAGAGGATGTCAATCTTCATTGAAGGTGTGGCAGCAGTCTATATTGGTCTCAGTGAGTCGTCGTCCACTACTAAGGACGGTGGCGACTTTGACTATATCGCCAACATCGAGTACAAATTGTCACAGAATTTGCTCAAGCCGCTGGCGTCACAGTTTCTCTCTCCTACAGGTCTCTGTAAAATGTATTTTACCAAGAGAATTGCATCATGGGTTTCGTAGCGTTAATCTTTTTGGGTTAGCAAGTTTATTAAAGTCCATTTGTAACACTTCCTCAGCACTAAAAGTGATTGGTTGCTCGGTTTTAACCTGTAGGTGTTTATTAGCTCAAACAGTGTAGATAATGTCAGAGACAGCTCATTATCTTTTATTCCACAACATTTCTATATCAGTACTACATTTTCATTGAACTTTCATGTCAACTTTCATTCTCAACAAATTAGACCTGCCATCTTTTCTTACATTTGAACATACTGTTTGATTTGCATTATGTTCTTAATCTATAGAGTAACTGCTAGAAATGTTATTTCACGCACTGTAGGTCTGTAAGTCCAATATATACATTTTTCATGTACTTCAACCTTTATTTTGTTAAATAGGCAATGCCTGGTTTTCACTGCAACTGAAATTTCTACCCACTTAAGAAAATATTGTGATACATATCATCATTCTGCTTAAATATATTAACATATTATATTTTGTCCATATCGCCCTACCTCCAAATGACGCGCTTTCAGATGGATTCTAAATGCAGTGGTTAAAGAAAACTCCCAGAATGCCTCACCAGCTGAGGGAGTCATGGCAACTGCAGGGAAAAGGTGAATAATCATGCAAACTTTTTGAAATCCATTGGAATATCTCAGTCCAGAAAAACCTGTATCCAAGATGTGCCTAAGTATCAAATCCCAGCAGCGGTTTTTTTAGCTTGTTTTCCATATCTGACACAAATGACGAAATCGCGAAATAAAGGCCTAACTTGTGATAAACTGCAATTATGAAGGGGCTGTAATTACACCTTCATGTGACTGTTTATATAGTCGCGTCAGGTCACAGGAGGTCAGCGCCACACTGCATCACAGCTAACTTCCCCGAGTTACAGTGCAATGAGATTCAACCAGTGTTAATAAAAACACAAAGGCAATCTGTGCTGAGCCCTGACATGAGGACACCACTCATTATCACAATAACAAACTGTACACTGCCATCCTAATGTCACCTCTCCTTTAATGCAACACTTCCTTCTGTTTTCTCGCTTGTTTTCGCCGCGCTTCGCTAATTAGCGTCCGTGCATCTGGAGGTTAGCGTGAATGTGTCAACATTAGAGCGTGTTGTTGATACTTGTGCCTTCAACACCTCTGTACAGCAGTCACACTCAGCCAGGCTACAGCGAAGGTCAACAGCGGGAGCCGTGCGCGCGGATAAGAAACCACTCCACTGTCCACTAGGTTTTATATGATGTGGCTTGCTATACTTTAGGTTTCTTGTGTTTTCGCTACGCTGTCATGCACTTTGAACTGCAGAATAAATACTTTGAAAGAAAACAGAGTGAAACCACGTCACATAAACAGATCCAGACACAGCAGATTTGTGGGTGAATGCAAGGAAACACACGGCTTTCAGCTGCGATAGGGATCACATTTTCTTTAAAGGGATTAGGTTACAGAGTCTAAGTTATTGTAACATTTTCACTTTTCTTTCAAAAAGAAAAATGACAGTATTACTGGCAAGCTAAAGATATTTTCCACTTGTTATCTCCTCGACTTCTCTTTCTTACTGACAGGTTATTTGTGTGTGCGTTCCTCCCTCTTTTTCTGGCTCCACTCTTCTCACTGTGCTGCTCTGACAACAGCCGACGGCCAGCGACTCCCCCTCCTCACACACCCACACACACACTATACACATACCCTTCCCCTAATAACCCCCGCCCGCCCCAACAGGCCAGGTGTCTGACTATCTGACAGCTCCCTGGCTTTTTTTTTTCCCTTTCATTTCTTTTTAATATCCCTCCTTTTCCTCTCTCCCAGCTGAAGGCTGCAGGGGAGGTATGCTGCATTAGGTCGAGGCACGCTACAGGTGCTACAGCCAGCCAGCCTCCTAGGCTCAGGAGAGGACAGCGATGAGGAAGTGGGGGGTTGGGGGTGGGTGGGGGATGTCTGGAGGTAGAAAACTGTCTCATTACAGCGTCTCATCTAAGAAACCTTTTTATCAGCCTCCTTACAGAGACACGACAAATATAAAAGATAGGAAGCGCGTCGACAAAAGTAAAAAAAACTGTACTTAACACTGACAGGAAATCACTGTCGCATTCTTGGTTAAGGAGCTTTAAGGTGCTAAAACACAACAGATGGAGGTCTTCACATCAACAACTGGCTGCAGGCGATCAGGTTGGGAGTGCATTAGCTAACCATCTGTGCTGTCGCTGGTGTTACATTGCTGGAACAAAGACACCTAATGCTTCGCTAACAGGATAGGGGATTGTAGGTACAATTGTGCCAAAGCCAGAAAACTGATCAAAAACAGGCTATATGAATAATAACTGCACCATTTAGGCCGTGTGATATAATTTATTCTAATTGCATGCATGAAACACATCACAGGCAGCAGCTGGATCATATTTAGTGTATGTGTGGGCATAGCTCCAATACAAAGACCATTGAATCCTTGAACTCCTCGAACTAACAGCTAATATCTGAGCATTTGATACATGTATCTTTGTCATTTCTTATAGACTGAAGTCGGCGCCAGTTTGCATCAAGTGTCACTGACAACAATATTGAAAATATTGGAAAAATTGTTAAAAATGGCAGAAGACATTATGGTGTGTTCTTTTTTGTGACCTAATGTTTGTAATATGTTGATCATATGGCCTATAATTAATAGCCTATATATAGTGTATAAAACCTCTTTGCAATAAGGAAATGTATTATCATTTACTTAAGAGTGCCAAAGTCATGCCAGTAATGTGTTTTATATACCTAATTGTACGGTGGTGTTATGCTTAACTACATCCAGCTCAGTTATTAAAAAAACACATGATAAATATATTGATCTTATTCTCTGATGGAAAGCACCGCGTTTTAGATTTTTCAAAATGTTGAACTGTAGAACTGATATCACTTGAAGAGCCTCCGTTGGTTAGGATGTTCTGTAAGTGGAACCATAGGTCAAATGTCTGCTTTTAAATGAAGAGCACTCAAAAATCTATCTACATGGATCTGGATAAGTGTGAAAAAATTTGGCAACACAATTAGAGAGAAGACACATCATGAAACAAATGAGGATGTTGTGTAGCGGTTAGGAAATACATGTTTAAAAAGGGGTTTAACCAGTATAAATGATAAGAAGTTGATTAAAGCATTAAAGAACTGTGAGCTGGATATTACACGCTGTAGTTAATGTGAGCCGGTAGTCAAGATCGGTCTAATAGAGCTATTAAAAGCTGGAATTATGTTTGAAATTTATGAGGTCAGGAGGTCTCTGTCTGTGCTCGCTTCAATTATTAGCAGACAAACACACAGACAGACACACACACAGATGCACACACAAATCCCTGCTTGAGCAAAGAATATCTCCAGCTGGATCAAAGAGGATTCGCAGAGAAAGAGTAATCAGTTAACACAGTTTGGCTTAATTTAGTGTGAGAGACACTCGTCCCCTGAGAGAGACACATCATGCATGTGTTAATGGGCATCATCCACTCACTAATGGGCATGCTCCACGAAACCACAACTCCGTGTTTCCAAACAGGAGACACATTCGAAAACAATTCAATTTCACTGGCTTTCTGGCAGTGACTTGATATTCTTACAGAGCTGAAGTAGGGTTACGTTCACGCATAGTTCAACTATGGTGAGCTTTAACACATGAATTCACGCTGTTGACCAAGTGTAATAAGTGCCTACAGAGCTGACCTTTATGGGGAACAGAAGGAACTGGGATAAAAAAAAAAAAACACAAAGAGGCAATTGCATTAGCTGTGTCCCACCATCAAATTTGATAAAACCATGCTTCACTGAACAAGTATAAACACAGAAAGACCATAACAGCCACAAGGGTCACATGACCCAAATGTCATCAAGACTCCTCCACTACCTATTTTACGTGGACGTGCAATGGGACCAGGAGTCTGCAGCCATGTGGCCGAAGGCTGTATTTAGTCAAAGTGGTGCTTTCAGTTAAATGGTACCGTTAACATGCTAACTGCATGCTGATGTTAAGCCTCTAATGACTGCTATAGTACTCTAGCACTATAACACTTAGTAGCAAAAACATGACAAAAATGTACAACGGAGGCTCAAGCATTTATGTGATGGTACACAGTGAAATTCATACATCTTTTGAATTTACTCATAAAAAACAACATTCAGACTAAGGCTAATGCACATGAATATGCCACTAGACAGGGGTTGATGCCCTGACAACACATCAAAAAACAGAAATGTTTTTTGTCTCCACTTTATTTCATTCAACCATCTTCTTCAAGATGGACACTGTCGACATCCAAGTCTAAATCTAGGTGTCCTTTCTTAAAGTCTTGAAGGTATGTTTTTCTTTCCAATCAGAAATGTGAGCTTTTCCTTTTCAGCACGCATCTCTACCCCAGCTTTGCAAACTGCTGCTTGGTTTTGTGTACAACGCTGACAATGAAGAGGCAGAAGGCCATGTGTCACAAACTGTGGTAAAAAGCCAAACTGAGGCGCATGTTATGAATGTGCTGTATACATATCCAAAGCAGCCTGAAGAATATCGGCACCTCACATCTCAATCTGAAAATGCTACATTCAAAAAAAGGAACATGCTGTTTGCACGACCTGTATCTAATGCGGAATAGTGTCATATTCAGTATAATAGTGAAATATTAGTGTGCATGTAAACACAGTGCCTGCCACAGGTGCCCATGCTTCGGGGAATTTTTGAGGTTAACGTTCTGTTGTGTCGAGTTTTTTTCTATTTTTTTCTGTGATCACAATCTTAGTGCCAGTGCAGCAAAACAAGCTACAAGTCACCTTGTAAACAGAATAAAGTGAAACCAGCTGTGACTCAGAAGACTGACCTTGAAGAGGAGGATTTAATCAGATGCTTCCACAATGTTGTTGCATTTCGATTTGACATGTCAGAAACCACCTAAAAATGCTACCATTGATCCTATTAGTCATCATTTTTCTACTATACACTTCCGTATGTAAGAAATCCACATATAAACACATACATATGTTCATAGTACAGCCTCACTTTTTTTCTTTGGTCTAAAAATAATTTCATTAACTACCAAAACAACAAAATGAATGAAGATCATGTTAAAGAGGTAGAAGTAAAGAGGATAGACGGATGAGGAGGAGTAAATGAGAGTAGAGAATATAGTGAAGCAAAAGCCCATCTTAACATCTGAACAGATCCACTGCAAAGTAAATGTGTGTATGTGTGTGTGTGTCTGTGTGAGTGTGTGTCCTCCCTCAGCTGTCGGTCCAGAGCAAACCTTAATGAAACCAGTCAGATCTTCTCTCTTCTCTCTCTCACACACACACACACTCTCTCACATACACAAGTATAGATAAGAGCGCGGGAGACGAAAGATAAAAGAGATGCAAAGGCAACGCAACAAAAGCAAACTGATGTAGCAAGACGTAGAATGCATTCAGCAACCGCTTCATTCATTGTCTCGTTTGTTTGACTCGAAGGATGATGACAACACATGAAAGATAAAAAATAAAAGAGCCAAAATAAAAGAGTGGAGCTGTCCCACAGATCCCGGGCCGGTACTATTCAACGTATTCTACGTGGACAATAATGAGTAAAAACAAAACAGGAGCTGAAATGATCTCGCCACTGTGTTGATTTCAAATGTCTGCGTTTTCATGTTGGGCTTTTACAATAAAGAGGAAAACATTATTTGTGCAAATGTAAGGCTTCTGCCTGATAAATGGCATTTATTTGGGCTTTTTTTTTTTTGTCAATCAAATATTCTCTGACTTACGTAAAGGAGTAGTTCCCAAAATAAGTGGGAACACTAGTCAGGTTTGTATTTTTTACATACAAAACTATTTAAAAAGCCACAGTTCAGATGTCCTGCATACATAATGATTTTTGTGTTGAAAGTGTCCCTTTGCACTGCTGAAAATCATGCTTTTGCTGAGGTCCACTGGTTTTAGGGCCGGATTTAAATGATCCGATAGCGAGTGATAAAATACAGGTTTTTAATATATGCTTTTTTTCTGTGGAAGAGAAAAGTTTGAGCTTTAACCCTATTTGTCACGTCTGCAGTACAAAAAAACCCAAAAAACAGCAAAGCACTTATTGGCCCTGTTATGTTAAAGTACATTAATGTAACTAATTTGGGGTCAATTCTTAGTGTAAACATGAACATTTTTATGTTTACATCCTTGTACAATTTACAGCATTATTTCTTTGACAATGTGTTTTGTATCCATGCAAAACTGGTGCTGTAACTGAAGTATCCTAAACCAAATCGAAATGAATCAAATCAAACTGACTTGAACTGGAACCTTGTGAATCGGAATTGAATCAGTTCAGGAAATCAGCCCTAACTGGTTTCTCGTCACACTTGCTGCACTTAAGCAGACATACACACCAGGGTGCATCATCATCAAGTGTTGTATCACTGTTGGGTGTCGTTAAAGGTGTTAAAACACTGCTTGTTTGCTCAGTGCCGAGCTACAATCCAAACACTACTATAACAATTCTCCAGCTGAAGGGGTGGGTGGTAAAAAAAAAAAGAAAAGAAAATATTGTGCAATACCAAGATCATTAATGAATAATATCAAGGTATATCAACTTTATAAATTAACGGAGTAAACAAAAATAAATGAATCACTTGCTGGTTTACATGTTAATTAAGTACTCGCATGTGTCACGTGAGCAAGAACAGTCGCACTACATGTGCAGTTGGAGGACAAGAATACGTGTAATGTGTAATATTTAGATATTTACCTCGAAGGGGACTCAGAGCACGGCCAAGGCCAATAGTCCACTCTTCTTTTTGTTCCACACTTTTATCAAACTACAAGTAAACAGTTTTCTTCCTTTTTTTCAGTAGGTGCCACTGGTTATGTACTAGCATTGAATGAGTATATGAGTTCATTCACCCATAAATGGTTTATTATTGCAGAAAGTGAAAGAATCAGTTTTACTCAGCTAGACTAAACACAAAATACTGAAAGCACAGAGATTCCTTACTTCCTTTTCATCTTAAAAAAAAACAAAAAACGTTCCTTTCGCCTTTTTACAGGCATCGTAATTGCATTTACTTATAATTTTACCGTCAGTCCTTGTGCATTTACATGAAGTGCTGAATAAATTCTTTTTCATTTCATTTCCAAGCAGTTTTCTGTAGTTGCATTGCATTTAGTTAAGCATTTAGTTTCACATTACTGAGGGAATC
This sequence comes from Coranthus polyacanthus, assembly GCA_037367275.1. Classification (NCBI taxonomy): domain Eukaryota; kingdom Metazoa; phylum Chordata; class Actinopteri; order Kurtiformes; family Apogonidae; genus Coranthus; species Coranthus polyacanthus. The sequence continues at coordinate 18,696,514 of JAPQRN010000009.1, forward strand.
ATACATTTTTAATGAAAGCAGAGTTTGTCCTTGAATATCTAACACAAAAGAGGAAATTGTAATTGAAATACATATGGTGGCCCTTCTTGCAGTTCCCTTTTCACTGTCATGAAAAAGAAAGACCTTGGTGAACCTGTGGCTCATTATAGTTCTTTCGAACATGAAGCAATCAGTACAAGAAGAGGCAGAATTAGGGCAGAGTGTAGAGAAATGAAGGACACAAGTAATAATGTTGCTGTATGAACTGTACTAGCGCAAGGGTAAATGCCAGAGGCAGAGAAATACACCAGTGGGTTGAGGAAAAACCTGAAGTAATGTGAATCAATATGATATGAGCACATACCAATATGATGCATAGAGAAGCACACATGAGAGCAAAGGTTCACGCAGCTGGAAACGTGTAGGCAGAGACACGTGTGGACCAGCTAATGCATTGGCAAGCATACAGCATAACCTCCATACTTGCAGATATTTCCATATACAGCTTATATATACGCCTAATGACTTCCACAGTGACGCTTTCTGAAGAAGAAACCAAACACTTCTCTTCCTGTGGAGGGAAATGAGAGCAGTCCTCTGTCCTGATCTCCTGTCAGCAACTTTCTCTTCTGGAAAGCATCTGTCGGATCAAATTACAAAGTCAAAATCTGACATGAATTAAATTGGTTCGTGATGAGCTTTGCCTTTGTGTGGAAGGTTAAATGTTCTAATGGAGAGACTTCGTCGGAGACAGAGGTTACACCTTTTGCATGGGAGCACATTTTCTTTTACAGGTTTTATTCTTTATGTGCTGCATGCATGGGTTTTAAATCACTCTATCCCTTCTCATCTTTAAATTTAACCCTACTGAATCAATCCTTATTACCATACTTAAAGGATGAGTCCAATGATTTTCTATATGTTTGTTATTGCCACAAATCTTTTGAAAAGACTAACACCAGAATTAATTTTGTCTGTGAATCAAAGCACAACCCTGGTGTCAAAGTCTGCAGTTCCTTGAATGTCCACTGGGGTCTGGCTCCAAAAGCGAGTCAATCCCCATTGACCCCCATGTTAAAATGACCAACTTTACAGCTGAAATAAACATGTTTACAGCCTGGTTTTGGTCTCTATAGTTTGTTTCATTCTGTGACAACTGTACGGGTGGGGTGGGGGGATTTTTATATAACTCATCTGTTTAGATTATCCAAAGCTGAACAGTTGTACATAATTAAGGGAGTGGCCGCTGTGATTGACAGGTGAGTGCCGTCAGTGTCTGTGTGGGCTTTGATTGACAGCTAGCATTAGCTCAGAGTCGGACATTCAGACTCTGGTTTATTGAATAAAACGTGTTTTTCTCCCTGACAGGCAGCTCTGCTGTAGTTGTGTTGAAGGAGTTACACTAACAAGACTTCAGAGGATTCTGTCATGAAGTTTACTGTACTTAATTACAATAACCAGAGTAACTTAGCTGCATTAGCTGATGTTAGCATTAATTCGTATTGTATTATATGGTCTGTAAGCTAGCCTGCTAATGACCTCAGATAGCTCTAATTAGTGTGTTTATACATTTCACGATTTTGACATTACTGTTACCAAACACAACTCTACGCGTTAACATTTATTAAGAAGTTGAAATGACTTGATGGTATTTATCCACCCTCTTGTTTCCATTAAACCAACATGCTGGGCATCTCGAGGCTTCAAAATTGCAGTTCACAAACCAATGGGTGACGTAGGGTCACGTATATATATATATATATATATATATACGTGACCTC
>JAPQRN010000009.1:18698373-18711371 GCA_037367275.1 Coranthus polyacanthus
AAAACTGACAGAGAGAGAAAACATTGCTCCAGGCAGACCTCAGTCTCCGTTTTGTTAATCATCACCAGATATTTCCATACAGTCTATGGTGATATACTGCATCCCACAATGCATTACAGTCATCCTCTTGGTCTTTTGTCTAATGGCATTACCGCCACCTGCTCCGCTGGAGGAAATGTAGACATAAACGACCGTGTACTGCAGGGGAAATGAGCAACTACATGCATAAGTACATAAAACTATCAGCAAAACGTATAGTGTTGTAGAGCTAATAAGAAAATTGCACTGCATACTGCTGTAGAAAATAGCATGTAGCATCAAGTATGATTCCAAACACAGCCTAAGTGATGTTTTTAGTCATTTTTGCAAAGATCCAAATACAGCTACAAGGTGTACTCTGCAAGTTCAAGCTAGACTCCAGATGATAAGTGAGCTTTGCAGTCAGGAATGTATGTGAACAAAATCAATTGTTAATAGTTTCTTCTGGACCACCTTACTGTTTACATTCTCTCTTTCCCGCCCACATCTAACTAATGAGCAAGAGAGCATTACCACCTCTTAACTCATGCATTTTGGTTTGCTTTAACTGAACCCTGACACCAAGTTTAGCAACTCATCCACTGATTCACACCCGGACAAACAAACGTGGCCGTCCAAGTCGGGGTCACAGTCCTTTTGGTCTGGATACAACAATCCTCAGCGAGCAACTTTATAGCATCTCTCAAACGCTGTCTGGTGCTTCAAATGCCCTTAAGGCTGAAGAAGATGAAAATGATATCATTAAGATTACTTTCTTAAACTTTAGAAAGCTCCCTTCGGAACTAATAAACAGATGTTCACAGGAAAAGAAGAAAAAGTAACAAGAAAATTGATCCTTGTGTAAAATCAGCAAAGAGACATTTTAACAACAATGAAAGCTTGTAAAAGGCAGAACACTCCTCTATCCTGTTATTTGTTTCCCTGAAAATGAAAAAGCTGGAGAAAACATCTGCTGGGACAGTGAGACTCCAGCAGGAATCTTCCTTCACCTCTGACCTTTCCTCCAACCTTTATTAGCTCAGCTTTCATGGTAACAGACTGAGTATGTTCTCATAATAACACAGGACCTTTTGTCATGATGGTGATTTTTAAATTTTGTTAAAAAAATAGATAAAATACAGATCACCGCCAGCAATAAATAAGTGACAAATTTTGCACATTTTCCAGTGGCTTAACTGCTGGTAGGGATGGATATTGAGAACGGATGTCCAAATTGCAATGTGGGCTTAAAATCCAAAGATGCCAGGTATTTTTTTGCAGACTTCCCCACAGCAAAAACTGATCAGGAATCGGTAAATTTAGAAATTGATCACGAATCAATAAAATATTATCAATTCCTATCCCTAACTGCTGGGATCAGGTGTTACATATAACATCCGCTCAGACCCTAAAATTAAATACTATTAATATACATACAGTACAATTTTGCTGCATTTTATAAATATCTAAAACACACACACCTACTCTGAACACCCAGTACACAGTATTTCAGATGGAAAGACTGTGAATAATAAAATGTACCTTTGTGCCTCATCTGTGTGGTGCCAGCTGTCATCCATTGTCCCTGTAAGGTTGAGTCCTGCCTGTATGGTGCCCTGTCTGCCATCATATGTCAGCTGAGTAGCTGGAGTGTGACAGCGGGCAATATGGCAGTCTTCTGCTGACAGGCCTTCAAGCTGGCCAACTAGTGTATGTCTGGACATGTGTGTGCATTCTGGCATGTGCATGTTTTTGCAGATTCTGTAATGTGAATATTCCTCTAAACACATGGCCTGTTTGCATGTGAGTGACAGTTGCATTAAAACAGAGACTGACAATAGAGCAGGATATTGTATTAATGACGTGCACAAGCATACTGCTCCGAGGGCTGGCCCGAATGCCAAGTTTTGGGCTTTGGCACTAGACAACAGCGAATATCCGAAGCTTTGCCAAAGGCGGAGGCGTGGGTGGTGTCATGTTTACACACTCCATTTAACATCTCAGCTAATACTATGTTTCATGATATCAGATTTCCAGTCAATAGACAAAGCTGTACCAGTGCAGGTTTAAAATGTTTTACTGACTTTGTTAACATTTAGCATCGGAGCTGACAGCAGCAGACAGAACACATTCCCTCCATTTTCATCAAAGTTGGAGAATGTTAGCGGACCCACCCTCTCTGTCTAACCTCCGCTGCAGCACCACAACACAGTGTGGAGTTACAAAGTACTTTCTCTTGTGGGGGGTAAGTACTGTTTAAATACTCCAGCAAGTAACAGACAATTATTTGTTTTCATGCTGTATATGTGACTGAAATGTAACAACAGAGTGTTGACACAGTGTTAGCGGAAGCTTCTCACCCACCAGGGCGACACCTACGCAGCTCTCAGCTCGATTTCCTCATCAAAACTCAGTCCTTATCATGATTATGTCTCCTTCTCCTTATCTGCTCTGCTCAAAATAATGAGGCTGTGATCTGTGGCAAATGTATGAATTCATATTTTCAAACTCACACTTGTCAATGTTAGCATTGCTGTTGTGAGAGGATGTCGGATGTCAGGCGCTCAAAGATCACCTATTGTAGGGTCCAGAGCGGTGTTGTTTCTGTGTCAGTAATTTACTAAGGTGTTATGCACATTTTGTCATGTTACTTTGTTCTATGTTCTATTTTATCATGCGTGTAGTTCAGCTCATCATGTAATGTGGTTATGTGGCCTAGGCTGAAGGTAAACTTCCCGTCTTAACACAGAGTGTGAAAGGATGCTCTGCATGTTGTTCAAGTTACAGCCCAGCTTCAGGAAGGAATCAGTATTTTTTGCTGTTTCTGCTATGAGTAATTAAACAAGCAACTACCTAAATCTCAGGATTGAAAAGGGATGTTTCACTGAATGAATATTTGAGTCCAGCCCTAACTGCTTTAAAATCCTCTGGTTAACAGCTAATCTGTTTTACTACACTACATGAATAGAGTTTTGCTTTTAAAATCTCATGTTTCAGCTTGGAACAAAATGTTATTTCTTGCTCAGTGGTTTGAGCTGAATGCCAGTCCCTCACAACGGCCATGGCCCTCCTCTAATAGGTGCCATTAGACTCTGATAAAGGCAATAGATTGCTTAAGGTGCCTTTCGAAATGTCAGTCGAGTGCAGTCAAGTCTGAGCACTGTCTAGTGTGAGTTAAGAGCCTAAAAGCAGCTGACATCAAGTCAAGGTGAGTCAATGATTTTTAATAGGGGATTAAAGCTCACTTTACTTGACTGAAAGTGCCAAATACTGATCGTGCTGTGGATGTAATGATTGGTCAGATTAGGAAATCCAACATGTCAGTTTAAATTGTGTACATTTGAGCACTGCTTGCAAAATAATACTGGTGATGCTCAAATCTGTACTCAGGTTAACTACACAAAAAGAAATCACCTGACTGTTCTGTGGGAATATGTAAATATTTAGATGCAGAAAATATCCAAAAACATTCCTATAAATGGAGCTTCGTGGTAGTTCTGGTAAGCATGTCAGATCTAGTCACGAGCTCCTTTCTTTCCAATTGTTCACAGCTTCAGTCTGTCCCACCCCAATTAGCGCTCATTGTAACTGAGCCAGCAATCATTCATTCAGTCGGCCTGGTCTGTGCTCAGTACATTGCTCCTATTACAGATCTGAAAATCACCTCCTCTACCTCCCCAGCCTCCTCCTGCATTAGCAAACGTTCTCTTCGTTCAGACGGTGTGAATCTCCGGCTCTACTGGGGGTTTGTTATCTCAGGGACTGTCTGTGTCATGCTGGCTGTGATTGTGCCATCACTCAAGTAGAGTCAGAGCCAAACTCATTCTGTAGAAATGGTAAATAACATAATGACATAAAAGTCCTGCCTTAACTATACGTCTGAAATGCTCAGTTAGATATTCAGTCGGTCCATGCACTTATAGTTTGTCCTTCCTTCTGTTGCATGGCCGTTTGCAGACACACAAGACACAAACAGAAGCTCTCAATGTCAAAAGAAAGCCTTCTCCTAAACCTATAGAGAGCCTCTCTGAGCTCTAGACCTCTGAATCAGTGCCAGATCTTAGACCTTTTCAGTGGCCGAACAGACTGGATTGGATTAAATAATTAATGTAAAAATTACAGTATGTCATTAATCACAATTTTAATAGGGACTGGATTGACTCAATTACAGTCTGAGAAAATACAGAGCTTGTAGAAAATGTACAGTATTCCTAGATTTCCTACAGCTACACTTAGAGAGGGCAAGAGCTCATAATAATTGGATAGTTTCTTCTTTATTGTGGAAAATGGAGCTCATAATTGAAAACGTGCTCATAAATAAATTGAGCGGCCTGGTTACTAGGATGGATAGTTACATCCTGTTGATTGGAGACATCAGTAGCGGTCGACAGTGATGTTTAAGCGAGAAGACAGAGAAAGGCTGGTCTGGTGACATCAATATATAAGTCCTTAGAGGGAGGAGGTTGGGTTGGAAGGTGAAATAAACCTGTGGACTTAAAACTGAAGGTAAACATTGTTACCTCGTCATGAGCTGTGTTTCCACTGTTTTTTTTGTTTTGTTTTGTTTTTTTATTTTTTCCATTTCTATAAACCATCCATTGCAGTTGATGGAAAAAACAACGATTATGTTATTGTAACCACGACAACAACCCTAATGTAACTTTCTTACTTCAGCACTTATCTTTTCACAACGCTAACCAAGTTATCGTGCCAAAACCTGTCCAAACTTTAACTGTTGCATTATCACATCCTAAATGCATGAGATTTTGTACGTTTTACTTTATCTGTGGTATTTCTGTTTCATTTCTCCTGCTGCTTGTAGGGCCACTAATCCATCAAACATTGATACAGGTTGCATGGGGAGATATGAACAAAACAACATATTTGGTCGTTCGGGCTGAAAGACTTGAATAATACAGTATTTTGTTTGAGTCATAAAGGAGCAACCAGCCCCATCTGCCATACGTGTTATTAATTTAAAGCTTGTCCTGTTTCCTTCATTTCTTTGGAGGAATCTTTTTCAGTTATTCCTAAACAAAAAATAAATTCTATCTGAGTCACTTTCCTCTGCCCTTGACTGTTTCCCATTTTCCAAAAGCTACCTCATAATAAAATATGTACCGCAGGCAGCCACAAAACATCTCTTTCTGTTCAGAATGCCAAACCAATCTCACCTTGAAATGAAAAAGCTTTGTTAAAAAGCTTTGTTGTGACTGAGCAGACTTGATTTTTTTTTCTCCTTTGGCAAAGGAATAAAGGAGGCAGTACTTTATGTTCCTCATCTCTATTTGTAGAAAAAAAGCCCAGACATCAGATCATGGCTCTGAAAGTAATTACTCTGTGGCACAAAAATTCTCCCTCCATATGGCTGCAATGGGAGTTAACACGTGGTCGAATCGGTTCCACGTTACACATTCCATTCTCCAAAGAGGAAGGTGCCGGATAAGAGGGAACATTTGCTGAGAGAAGTGGGAGCCAGAAGATAACCAAAGCTGACATTTCACAATCTTTTCTCCTTTTTTTGCTGACAAACATGTAACAGACTAAACCGGAGCTGCGGCCAAATCACATTTAGTTTCTGTGAGCCAAAACGAAACTGTGGATAAAAAATGGGAAGCTTGTTTCAAATAGCAAAAAGTTTAGTTTCTTCTGTTTATCGCTCAATGATGCAACTACTGGCAGCTTACTGATCACATAAGCCACTAATATCAGGAACCTTCAGGGGTAAATATAATGTTTCAGTGTTTTAGCTCCCCTCACGTAATAGATCCCATTAATCTGAGCATGAGGGGATGGCTTTAATGTAATTTTGGTCCAGATGCCAAGATTATTTGGATCCAAACAGAATGCAAAGTAGAAGCCTCTATTTAAAATTAAAAGTCTGAAAAAAGAGCTGTGCAAACTTTGACACAGAAAGGTTTATCGAACATGTGGGGAATCATCTTTCTGGGATCATGAGTGCTTCGTGACATTTTGGGGTCAAAACTTGAAAAAGATTGAGCTGCATATTCAGACTGTGTTGTAGACATGTTCAAAGAATGCTCTTAAAACCCAAACAATATCGGCATATCTCACGTGTCTTAATCTGAAAACGTGATGATCGGAATCGGACCTAATTCTGAAAATCCAAACCTGTATCAAACTGTTGTTTTCTAAAAGGAATAGAAGGATATGTGACTTCCACAGGAGACCAACAAGACTTGTCATAGTTAGAGGTTTAAACATTAAACAAAGCTTATTAAACATAAGTTACCATTGTTTGGCATGAATACACAGACATCTGCTTCTCCCTTTTCTTTCTTCACAGATGTCTTCTTGTTTTATCCTCCCTCCGTCCACTTCATCCCATCTTTTTTATGATTCCTTCTCTCATTCCTTGGCTGTGCTCTGTCCTCCTCTGACTCTGTACCACCTGCAGACACAACCCTGACAGATGTCATTTTTATAGCGTGGAAACCAACCTGGTTGTTTCATTTCACAAACAAGCTGTGGGAATCTGCTTGCGCACACAAACACCCACAGCAAATGCTATCTCTCTGCTCCTGAGAGAAGGAGAATGACATTCTTGCCCGGCTGTGTTTTTATATTTACAAGGCTCTCTCTCCTTGTCTAAATGCTCAGACGGGATTGGGTTTGCACTGCTGCTGTAAACCCATCAAATATCACAAAGCAAATGGCTTTTAGCACTGAACCATCCACTACAAAAGACCACTACTGACCGCAAAAACACTGCAGTGTAAAAATGCTAATTCTAGCTTTTATGTGTCATTTGGTTTATTACTCCTCTCTACCTTCTCCTTACCTCCTGCCTGTGTTTCACTTTGGTCACCCACGACTTCATTTACTCAACAAAATAACACCACACATCATGTAGTATGTTCAGAAATACACAAACCACCTCCACATGGAGATGACTGACAGATGGTGGTGTGGACAGTGTCCCACTCAGAGTTGTACTCACAGCAGATTGAGTGGGAGGCAAAGCATCTCTGAAGTCACTTTCACTGCACTGAGATCCTTCCTTCTGTTCTCTGACCAGTTGGTCGTCATTACTGTACAAAGCCAAAACCACAAGGCTCCAGACAGCGGCGCAGAGAGTCACTACTCATAAACACCAGCAGAGTTTATTGTAGTGGGTACAGTGTGACGATTCCCTCCCAGGTTCGTACAAACACATCCCAGAGAAACACCTACAGTGCATGCATTCATACATAATTGAGTTCATTCTCAAAGACTGGGTGCTATCAACAATTTATAATATGCATCACAAGACTTTAACAGTGAATGCCACTTACACTCGGGGACATGTTGCGGAGAAACTGCACAGGGAGTGTGGGGGAAAAAAACAATCACTGGAACAGAGTCTGACACAACAACTACTACAGAACAGACTTATGTTTGGAGGGTAGAAGATTCATTGTCACGCACTGTGACAGTCCTGAGGCCTGCAAAATAAGCTCAACGCTGGCATAACATGCCACACCATGTCGCGCACACGTAGCCAGTTACTATATTTAACACCAAGTTGAAGAAAACTGTGTCCAACGAGAAGAAATGAACAAAGAAGCAGGGAGAAGCCAGAGAAGATGCTGCCATACTGATATCTTCCACTGACTAAAGAAGACATGTGGACGAGGACACGGCTTTCCTGGAGTCAGCATGTATGTCCTGCAGGGGGTCGATCCCAGCACCTGAGAGATGGCTTTCACTGTTGGAATTTAACCGAGATCTTTCCTTGAGTGTTTCCATTTTATGCAACATTACACTTCTACTCCACTGCATCTCAGAGACAAATATATTGTACTTCTTACTCCACTACATTTGTCTGACAGCTTTAGTTACTTTTCAGATCACACGTTTTCATCCCCTTCCCTTTCACTGAAAAACACATATCTGCAAATGTGCTGATTTTGAATGTTTGTGATAAACTGAAGGATTAAGTGCTCCTTTGTGGGTCTTAAGCTAAATGAACTCTTTAAAACCCTTTTGGATTAGCTGGAAAATGCTTTGTCACAAAGCTGAAAACAGTTCTGTTTTTCTGAGCTCATGAAAAGTTGACTCTTTAGACTTACGTGATTGTCACAAGACAGCAACACTACAAATATAGAATGATCTTATAGAATATGATGCATGAATATGAATCTAAAAACATCATATGTAATAGTAACACATAGACAGGGACCATTTTACTGCATGATACTTTTACTTTTCACACTTGCTAATAATAGTCACTTGAGGCTTTCAGTGCAGAACATGTATTTGTGGTGGAGCATTTTCACAGTGTGTTATTAATACTTTTACTTTGTGAAGGATCTGAATACTTCTTCCACCACTGCCAGTGAGACAAGCATTGTTTTGTCAGAGGTTTTCCTGGAGAAAGTCTCTTTATAAAACACAAACAGCTGGGTCTGTCTGATGGCCTTCTATTTGGGAAGCCACCACATTTCACGCTTCGTAACACACAAACCAGAGCATAGGGTCAATTTTATGAATGAAGTAAATAGAGGAGATACCCTTGCCTGCAAACCTTATTTTACTGCAGTAATATTTTGCCTGGTATTTGTGAAACAAAATCACCAGAGTGAAAGTTTGGCAAAAAAGCTATATTGTTACGTATCCTTGTGCATATTTAAGTGGGTAGATGGAAATCCTGGAGCTTTCTTAGTGGGTATAGGTAGATTACACCACTTCTTTGTAAATGTTCTTACTAGGCACCTTTGTTGGCTGTGTTACTGGTTTATTTGTTCCTACATATTGTAAACATGTCAAATAAACCTTAATGCCGGCAGGAAATGGGTTTCTGCATGACCTTTATTCCCTCAGTGAAATGCCTGAGGGAGTTAGCCAACTTTAATTGTCTGGAGGGGCAGTTTATTTTCCATTTACGGATCATCAATTCACATTTTAAATTGGCAAAATGAACAACATGCAGTTATAGTTTTACTCCTTTTAAGACTTTTGTAATTAAATCCTAATCAGCCTGTTTCATAGGGCTTATACTGCTTATTCTGATTACAGCATATTTGACACTGGACAGCAGAGACACATTTAGTTTGCGGACAGTATGATGACTGGTATTTGGCACTGTTCAGACCTGGGTGTAACATGCAATCTGGATACATAATGGCATCTCATCACAAGCCTTTGCATGTATGCCTGGTACTATTAAACACTGTAGTCATCTTAATTCTGCCGCAATCAGAACCCATTATGAACATGAGGAAAAATCTGACTTTGTAGAAGCAATGCAGAATTCACTTGAGGGACCACTACAAAATGCATATACAGTACTGTAGTCAAGTGATCTTAGCCTGGGGGGAAACTTGCTAACACAAGGGATACCCATGTCAGTTGCAAGACTCTCTCTTCCTGCACATGTAACAGCCTATTGTCAGCCTCCAAAAAAACACTGACAGTTGTTTGCAGCTTTTTAACACCTCTTCCTCTGGGCTTAGACTAACTATCAGCTCCTGCAGTCTCACATTAGTTTTGCTGCACCTTGAAACAACACTTTGCTAAGGTGGGACTCTGTTATCTCTCTTATTCTCATGCAACTTCCTGCATGATTCTGCTCATCTTAAGCCTGAGCCACAACATCTGTATGGGTGTGTTGGACCTTCGAAATAACAGATAGAAGTGAAGTTAGGCACAACTGTAGAACATTCATAAATATGATATCACTTAGACTTGGTACTAACCCAGTATAAGTATTAGTAAGTACAAATGTTACCATGTGGAGTTATATATCAAACACTGGACATTTTGTTGTAAGTATATTTAACATTATTTGTAACTGCATTTTGACTGCTGCCTCGTAAAAAGTGATTCCAGTTGGAACCAGTTCCAAAAAGTCAGGTCCATCGAATAATATGCCTCCGAGCTTTTATTGATGCTTTTCTGACAGTTGCACAAAGCAAAACAATGTCATCAATGTCATGTGTATATGTTGCTGGAAAAGGAGTCAAAAGGAGTCATGAAGAGTCATAAGGAGTCAAAAGGAGTCATATGGAGTCATAGTCAAAATGAGTCAAAATGAGCCATAAAGAGTCAAAAGGAGTCATATGGAGTCATAAGGAGTCGAAAGGAGTCAAAAGGGGTCATAAGCAGTCAAAAGGAGTGGAGAGGAAGAAATGTTCAGGAAGTTCAGGAAGTTGTTTGGGGGTGCTGGCAGATGTCTTCCACTGCATGACACAGTTGAAAGCCTCACCTAACAAACTGGATGTCCAGGCAATGGTCAATAGCTGTGTTTCCATAAAATGACAAACTAATTTGAAGTGAACTTCATATATAACATATATAACTAACTACTATACTAACTATATATAACATATATATATATATATATATATATACATCCAGAAATGTGGATGTTTGTATGGATTTGTGTGCCTTTTAAAAAGACATTTAAAAAGGGACTTCCTGGCTAAATAAGGGTTAAATCATTTTTTTTAAAGTTTGTCTGAAGAATGAGCCGTTTATGGAGACAGTAATGTGTAACTTTGTAGTTTTGAAATTGCTATGCAACACAGAAAAAAGTGTTGTCTTGTGCATTTTCAGTGTTTCCAAAAGCCTGGACATTTTTCATTAGAAAATACTTACAGAGTAAACTGTTGACAACATGGTTAAATGATGATAAACGATGACATAAGGACTAGTCATTCTGATGATACTGACAGTGTCATTGGCATAAATATTTGCTTTTGACACGTGAACTAAGCATTTTGAGCAAAACACACACTTTTGCAGATAATCTGCTGTTTTGCAGTTTGCACACATTGTTCTGAGAAATGAACCAAAGTGACTGAGAAAAACTGCAGCACATTATTCCACACTCAAAAACATGCATTACATCCATTTTGAAAAGACTTTATAAAAATACCTTTTCAGAGGCCTTACTTGTCATTGATCCTTTATTCATCATTTTAACTTTCTTCATAGTTTATAATGACATTTAAGACATTATTGGCAAATTACAATTATAACTCATCCTTTTCATTTGAATTTGTATAAATCTTAAAATATAATATTTTAAGATATTAGTATAAATATCTTAAATCACATGTTTAACTGTATCTTTATATGCATCTATTTAAAAACAAACAAACCTGTCTCCATAGCAACAAAGTTACATGCTGTGACGTTATCAAGACTAGAATGCTTCTGATGTGAGACTCAGAAAAACCGGCTTTAAGAGTCGAGCCAGATCATATTTTCAGTCCAGACCCATCTCTCACGGTGAACTGAGCTCTGCAAACACACATTTACACATTTCATTAGTTTCCTCCTTAGTTAGTTATTTCATTAGTTTTATTTTAAGTTAGTTATTTCATTAGTTTTATTTTATCAGAGTTTATGAGCTGGAAGATCCTGCTACTCTGTTTGATAACAATGTGACTACAGACAGTCTCGTCCCTCCTCCTCCTCCAGCCGATGATGTGGAATGGTTGAAGAAAACCCTCAAAGAAGCTCAGGAAGATCTTTGTCAGCAGACCCTCATAAGCAGACAGCTTCAGGGCAGGTTAGAGGACCTCCAGCAGGAGAACATCACCCTCCACAATAAGACAGACTGGCTGCAATCTGAGGTCAGCAAACAGAAAGACCTGAGACGAAAGGAGGCCAGTCTGAAGATACCTGACAACCATCTGAACTTAAGGTCAGAAAAATGGCAGGAAGAGAGGTTCCTGAAACACATCCACAGCTCCTGAAACAGCTGGAGGACCTTAAGACCTCTCATCAGGCTGAGCTTAAACAACAACGTATGAAAGCTGAGCAGCAGCTCCATAAGTCCCATGTTCACTGGAAGGACTGGGTGAAGACAGGGAGCCAGCTTATGAAGGAGAAAGAGAGCAAAATTGAAGCTCTCGAGGAAACTCTGAAGATAGCTGACAACCATCTGAGCTTAAGGTCAGAAAAATGGCAAGAGGAGAGGTCACAGCTCCTGAAACAGCTGAAGGATCTTAAGACCTTTCATCAGGCCGAGCTTAAACAACAACGGCTGAAAGCTGAGCAGCATCTCCAAAACTACCATGTTCACTGGAAGGACTGGGAAAAGAGCCAGCTGATAAAGAAGAAAGACAGCAAAATTGAAGCTCTCGAGGCCAGTCTGAAGATAGCTGAGGAGTGTCAGGTATTAAGCTCAAGAAAATGGCAGGAGGAGAGGTCACAGCTCCTGAAAGAGCTTGAGGATACTTCAGTTCAGTTTTTGAACTATTTGACAGAGAAAGGGCTCGTTAATCAAGAGACCATTAAGACTATAAATGAGCCAGAGTTAGCCAATGGGGCTAATTTTCATCATGTTATGACCTCCCATCAGGCCAAGCTTAATGGACAGCAAACGAAACCTGAGGAGCAGCTCTGTAACGGCCAAGTTCAGTGGCAGGAGTGGAGAAAGACAGGGAGCCAGCTGATTACAACAAAACAGAGCAAAATTGAAGCTCTGGAGACCAGTCCAGACAGACAGAAAATCGGAAGCGCCCTGCTTAAACAGAAGCAGCCAGAGAACGACACTGAGAAGACAACTCTGAACAAGCCGAGGTTGACCTTAGACAGCTGGCGACAGAGGACGCAGCACGTCTGTGGCTCTCAACACATTAAATTGAGCACGACCTACAAGAGACTCACCAAGAAAACGAAACACTCAAGGCAGCTCTGAGGTCCATGGAGGTTTCTCCAATGATCTAATGTTCATGGGAGTTTATCTTCTTCTTTGTAGAGAGCTTGGGCTGGCCCCTCTAACTGTAAAATGATTTTATACTTTGTTGCTAATATTTAAATTTGAATTATATATAAATATCTAATATATAAATACATTTTATATATTTAATATTTTATAATATATATTTATATATTATAATGACCACAGACTATATACATATACACATGTATATGCATATACACGCGTGTATATATATGTGTGTGTGCGTATATATAGATATATATATACACACGTATATATATATACACGCGTGTATATGCATATA
>JAPQRN010000009.1:18729308-18754624 GCA_037367275.1 Coranthus polyacanthus
AGAAGAGAAGAGAAGAGAAGAGAAGAGAAGAGAAGAGAAGAGAAGAGAAGAGAAGAGAAGAGAAGAGAAGAGAAGATTTGTGTTCATCAGTCTTCCGCTCTGAATGCCTTGTGGTGTGATTGCAGTCAGCTGATGGTTATGTACACAGGGCTAATTGAGCTTTGGTTTGTCTTTTCTGGTTAAAGCGAGTGTTTGATCTCCACTAAGCCTTTGACCACTGTCATGGCTCACTGCCAGAGGAGAAGGAGACACTTGGTCAACAGGACCAGAGGGACTGATTGTACAGAGTGAGTTAATTTTTATTCACGCGGAGGATACTTAAAAGAGTTTTCGAGGACCATACCAGTGGTTTTGTACAATCGGCTCAGTAAATCATGTGTGGTTACAACTTACTAGTTGTTCTTACCCTCCAGGGTTCAGTGGTTTCAGTTCATTTCAGCCCACTATCAGAATCCAAACAGTAACTGATTCACAAACCTGATCCTCCAGAATAAAACTCTCTTTCACACTGGTTTCTGTTTCCTTTGGTTTGGAGTTTGAACAGTGTGAAAAGGCACAGTGATCTGTGAGTCTTTCTGGTGGTGTGTTCATGTACTGAAACAAAGGTATCCTTCCACTGTGGGATTGAGTTCCAGATAAAAAGACTATTTGACAGTCAAATCATGAAGACTGTGAGTCAGAAATGCTACCCTGTGTTTTATAAGATAAAGGTAAAGGCTTGTAACAACATGAGAGTATGATCAGTTTTCCATTTAATTGTGTAGTAACACGTATTTTGTAATAATAAACACTCTAAATGCAATACGTAATACATTTGCCCACATTTTGTAATAAATTCTTACCTAATGCTGTGGTTATACAAAATACATGAGTTACACCTTTAGCAGAAGAAGAGCTGATGATCTTTTCGAGGAGCTCGGTCCAAAGACCACTGCAGTCGTCAATCCCGCTTGTCTGTCTTTGAGGTTTTCAGGTCAGATTTTGACATGAAGTCCTTGAGTTTGGACTCTTTATAAATAAATTAAGTGAAAACGTCTTACTGCTTTTATGTAGCTATTTAGACAAAGACCAGAGTCAACTATAATGTTAGTCTGATTGGGAACTTCGATGTAGCTTTGTTAAGAAATATAGCATCTTTACAGAGAAGACTTCTTCCATTTTGGTTGGTTAGTACAGAATACACCATATTATTACATTTGTATATTATGTTGATTTATTAAATATTTTATACAAGATGGTGGAAACGTTGTAGGTACGAAATCACTTGTATGGACCTTTAAATATTCTTCCAATTGAAAGAAATGCTTTAGAAAGATGAACAAAATTTAAACAGTATATTATTAGCACTTCAGAAATTCATATCAGTAAAAGATAAAAAGATTAACACACTGACAAAACATAATTAAATGAATATCTGTAGGCAGTAACGGGCTGCTCCCACTCTAGTAACACTTATCTCAAACTGTAGGGTGAATAAACAAATAATGTGGGTCACTGGCTCATGCATCAACACCAATGTGACAAAAGAGAAGCAGTTTTTATGCAGATGACCCCTATGTTTAAACCACTGATGTAATCGTGACATTTAGAAGTGGCTTTATGGGCTTGTTGTCGACAGCAAGGTATTTACTCCACTCTCAAAGTATCACATAGAGTTTGAAGATAAGAAATGTACAAAAGAGTCAGAAAAGGGGATTCAAAACATAATGAAGGGAAGCAAACATAAGCATTCAACTTCCAGTGACAAACAGGAGTAGGAGAATACTTTTTTCTTTTTTTTTTAAGTTTTTATGTACAGAAAAAACTTGCTGAAGGACTGTGAAGACATGTATGAGTTCAAGAAGGAATAAATACTGCATGTGATGAGTTACTTTCCCTACAGATTGTACTTCATGTACATGTCAGGGACTTATCTACAGAAAGGGCGAAGAAAACAATAAAATGCAAGAAAAAGCAACATCCAAGAATGTTTTAATATGAATAAAATTATATGGACATTCCTGAAAAACCTTGTGTAAGGAATCCGTGTGTAAAAGCAGTGCCTTTTTCCACAAAGTCATAAAGGAATAGGTTTTCCCAGTTTAGTGGGAAGGTATTGACTGGTAAACACAGAGCCCTGACCTCTTTCCCCACTAGGATGAATTGGACTCCACAGGCCAGTGGGCAACCTCACCAATGCTCCTGTGGTTGAATTAAAGCAAGTTCCAGCAGCCAGTTTCCAAAATCTGGTAGAAAGCCTAAAACCAGCAGATGAATGGCTCCTGGATTTGGAGCAACATTATCTTACTGTATGTAGGATTATGTCCGAGTGTTGTGCTGTTGATGCTGTTGTCCACTTGTCTGTAGTTCTACTCACTATCATAAACATATGCTAGTTGGTCTGTAAGAAAAACTGTACAGCTTGTTCAAAATGTGTTTATTTGCCCTCCCTTGCCTGAGCCTTTGATTTATGACTGTGTTTATGTTTATGAAATGTGTGTCCACACCGTCTAGACTTCACTCCAGAAAACACATTAACCATGTTGGATAAATGACACTGAGGCAACTTTCCGTAAATCCACCCCCCATCGTTCGGCTCAAGTGCAGCCACGTGTGCTCACTGTCTTGCATCCCTCTGAAGCACGCACACACCTACAGATGCACCAATGACTGCATTCACAGACAATTTGCAACACATGACAAATCCATAAAGCTCTTTCCCAAAAGTGTCATTAAAGCATCCCAGAACAGAGACGTACAACACACATGGAACAAATGATAAAATGCGTAATTTGTCTGTTTGGCAAAACTACAATGGCTCACAGCGAGAGAACAACCCTCAGATCTTTTACTTAAGTAAAAGCAGCAATACCAGAGTGTAAAAATACTCTTTTAAAAGTAAAAATTCCTGCATTTTGAAAACTTGCAAACGTATTTGCATGAAGAATATACTTAAAGCACTAAAAGTAAAAGTGCAGAATGACCAATTTCATAATAATATTTATAACTAAATTACAATTATTGATGCATTTATGTGTTCATCTTTCACGTTGCAGCTGATAATGGGGCATTTTAATTACTGTCCATACTGCTTCAGTGTGTGATATTTAGTGACATCTAGTGGGGGAGTGGAGTGGAGTGGAGTGCGCCCTCACCCGCCCCTACGGTGGCTGCAAAAAATCCCTCATTAGAGCCAATGTTTATTTTGTTACTTCTGGGCTTTTTAGTTGAGAGGATATTAACTTTGGTGGTCTCCATGAACACCTCATGATTTTACACTAACAATTAAAACACACTGGACCTAAAATGATACATCATAACATTTATTTGATGACCTTTGTTTTATGTTAATAATGTACAAAGTAACTAGCAACGACAGTTACTTGTAATAAAATCTACGATATTTGCCTCCTAAATGTAATGGAATAGAAGTATAAAGTAGTAGAAATTAGAAATACTTAAGTAAAGTATAAGTACCTCAACTTTGTACTTCGTATAGACTAGGTTACATTCCAATGCTGAAAATTAAAAATCAGTTGGAAGTACTGATTGGAATAACATGCGTAAGTATCAATATAAAGAAAGTGTATCATAAGGAAACACACAAACACGCAGCAGGGCTGACCAAAGATGAAACCGAAAGATTATTTCCTGTTTTGAAAAAAAACTCAGCTTGCCCCACGGTTACACAGATCGTTACTCTCCCAGCTGAGGAGGCAACATAAGGACAAGTAAACAAGAAAAGTCAAACATGGCAGGTCGCTATTAGCTTTGTGGTTTTGCCTGTGCACAGATCCAGTGTCACTCATTTACTTCACTGGTGTTTTTAAAGAAATTCACCCAAACCGATCACTGCTGGCTCTCGGTGAACATTCCAGTCCGCTGGGTTTCATTAAGAAGAGATCACCCACCCAAAACAAATACTCTCCACAGCCACCGCTACCAGCACCGGTCAGCGAGAGAAATAAATTCCCTCTTTCGTTTACTTGGGAGGGCCCTTCCTTAAGAGCAATCTGGCAGGTTGAGTGTAGAGAAGATGTGTGTGCTATGATTGTAAGATTACGATACTTTAACAGATTCAATTATATTTGTTTCCCTGCTTTTTCTGTTGTCTCTGACATTACGTGCAGGCTTCACTCTGTGTTTTCCAACCTGTTTATCATGTTGAATCATTTCAAGTACTTCCTCAGTGTTTCCTCTTCCTCTGTACTTAATTTCCTTTTCATGAGAAACTTCAAGCAAAATGTCAGCATGGAAACATCTATGACTTTTTACAAGTTAATGCTTGCAGTGATGTAAAAATACAAAATGCTGAGGAGTAAATCTGCTTAGAAGAACTTTTTTGTTGCCGTGCATTAAAAGTCACTTCCTATAGCTTTGAAGAGGGTAGTGGAAGTCACCGGGCCCTTTAGTGTTTATGATCTGAATATTGACTTCACACAGATTCATTGAACAAGGCACGCACTAAGGGCCACAAAAGAAAAGCTAAATCTATCCGAGAGCCCAGGATTTGGCAACTTTCGGAAAGTTTTAATGTCTTTCACTCCTCCAACACCAACATTGTGCATAGATGTTACAAGTCATTAACAATTTCTAGAAAATATACTATGACAATAACACACGCGAGACTGGCAGGAAGATAAGAGGACATTTAACACTCCTTCTTTTACATACACATCTGATATCTTAATGCCATCTTTCTTTTGTAAGATTTGTATGTGGGGTGGGGAGTTTACCCTGCATTGCCTACACATTCTCACTCCCAGTTCATCACATATTTAAGCTTGATTTGCATGTCCAGGGCATCACATTAAGATGCACAGGGTATCCCTGAGGCATCATTTTTCGACACGGGGAGGTACCGACATCTAGACAGAACAACTAAAAACAACTTGATTAATGTTAAGGGAAAAGGGTTGGGGGAGAGGGTTAGAATAAGAAAGACAATGAGAGAAAATGCACAAATAAACAGCATGAAACGGATCATAAACCCTGGTCTCCTGCGCGTAAGTCCATAAACTTTAGTGTTCCGTCAAAACCGCCTCCTGCTAAGGATTCACATTGACTTCTATTTGGTGCTCTGCGTGTTAAAAATGACCGTGCAGGGATACAAAAGACTCATGACCAAGCGGCAGAATGTGACCACTTTGGAGCGACAACGGATTCACTTTGTTTCCTGTTGCAGTTGTTACTGCTTGGGGAAACTAGAGCGGATTTTTCATTTCTACACATTTGTAGTGACTTTTGTAGCGCTGATAGGAGATGAAAAATTGTCTCACAGATGACCTCACTGCAGTTGTTGTAGCGCCAGTAATGCATCACCTGCATGACCCTTTCCCTTTCTTAAAAAAAATGTTCTGTTTCTGTATAGAAAGAGTGTATAGACAGTTTACCTTTATAAAACCAGGTGGATGCCAGTGGAAGGTGTAATAAATACAAAACCATAAATGAGAACAAAAGAAGTTATTATTTTAAACAGAGACACTGTTAAGAGAAAAGTCTCAGCAGTTTCTGGGAGATCTTTAAGAACTGGAGCAAAAAGGGGATTCTGCAGGAAAAGCTGATCTACCAAGAGGTACATGAATTTAAGAACGAGCAGATGTAAACTTACATGAACAGAGAAGCTGAATACAATATCAAAGCTTCAGAAGAAGCACGTTATGGAGGAAGTGTTAGAAAATCAGTAGAGTACCATCACATAAACCCCTGACACTACACTTACCACGTTTTCGATGGGTTGTAGCTGAACAGACGACACATCAAGAAGAAGTCAATGAAGCCCAAAACCACCAGACAAAATACAAATATAAAGTGCTTGACTCACATACAACACCTCATGACCTCGCAACAGACTTTTTAAAACTAACATGACTCATTAGCACCTGATTTTACGACATATCTGTTTGTATTCGTGTCTATATGTAATCATGTTCTTATGATCATCTGTCATGATCATATGCTCAAGCACTCAAGGTTGAATTGAACTTTTAAACCATAGACTCTTCAGCACCTAATGCAAGGCTAATCGTTCATTTGACTATTCAGTGGTTTATTCTAAATCAATCCCACAAACTGAACATTAGTGTAAATTATTTAGTTGTGATACTTTTTTTTTTTGGTTTTGGGCCGAGTGCAACAGACAGAGTACAGAAGATGGAGAGTATTGGTGAGAGACTAAAATCAAGCTGGTTTTGATCTTATCTTATCTCTATAGTTGTTCACAATAGGAAAATTAGGAAAAAAAACATCATAGCCACACGTGTCCTTTCAGATGAGGCTGGTGAGAAATACTGTGTAGTGTTTGTGGTTTACAGTGACATGCAGCGACAAGAAGGCCCGCATTATGTACAAAAGAACATTATAATTAAAATAGAAGAAGATGACAAAATAAAAGAGGAAAACACAAGACAGTAGAACATCAAGGACACACTGATGAGCAGACACAAATTACTCTAATCATAACAGCACAAAATGTACATTTTCACTTTGTTTTAGCATCAAATCAAACACCACTGCTCCCCGAGAACCATGAAGCGTGACTGTGGGCGTAAAAATGATCTATTACACTGTATAGCGTACTCCCTTTGATTTAGTCCAACACTAAATCATTAAAGAAAATCAAATCATGAGGCAAGACTTAAATTAAAGACCCCAGAACCCGCGAATTATAGGAAAAAATTGCCAAATTCTAACAATTGAATTATAGCAGATTGAAGGCAGCGTGAGAACACCCTCCGCTCCCTCCTCCGCTCCCCTCTCATGGGGTTTTGGCCTGGCTCTAGAAGCACAACTGCAGAAGTTAGGAAGTAGATTAACAGCGGCAGCAGGGAAATCACAGGGCGGCACCTTGCACAGATCATGTTCTGCTGACTGATGAGCCCCTGCTTCCCTGCAGCTCCACTAGTCTCTTTTGATTAAAAAACTTTGCAACATGCACATAACTTCTTCTGTAGGCTACAGTGTGTCCCTGTAGAAACTTTTCCTGTGTCTTTCTTATTATTTTCTACCAGTACATTGCATTTTGTTCATGTGTATATACAGCATCTCTCTACGCTCCTTAATGTCTTCCTTCAGTTCTGCACTAAAAGCACCCGATTTCTTTTTCTTCTTCTGCAGTAGTATTTCTTTCTGATCAAAACATCTCTTGGTTTTCACTTAAGGCGAGTGTTTGAGCAGATGTCTCTCTGCGAGTCCATGTGCGATGGGTTTACCAGCTGAGTTGAAGCACTCCTGTCCTGCCAGCTTGAGAAATGAGAGGAAGCATTTTACAAGTTGAGCAGTTGTACTATAACCTGACTCCCGCTGCACATTTTAACCTACAAATGAATGCAGCAATTGTACGACATAGAAAAAAAGTAACACTTCAAATATAATCCATCATCCATGCATGGCTGACAGACTGTCTGTCTGTCTTTTTTATGAGTTATTGTTAGATTTAGCAATCCTTTCTGCTTAATGCAAAAAGCAGAAAGTACACCATATATGTAAGTAGTAAAAAAAATCAGCCTATTACAAATGAAAATTCAAATTAATAAGCAATAGCATGCACTTTCTCTCAATTCAGTGCAGGTCTGGATCATAGACTGCATATAAAAATGCAAGGATGCAACTCTGCTTCCCCGTGCTGTGGAAAACGAAGCCAAAATACAGCAGTTACAGGAGCTGCCGTGTTGCTTCTGTGATGCACTTTGCAATCAGAGTCTGTGTAGTCGAGATGCATGGATGTGACACTCACCCATCATCCACATGTATCTCCTTGTGTGCAACTGTCATCCTTTTTTATCCTCTAATCACTCATCAAAAACAAACTTCTCAGAAAGATGACTGCTTCAACACAAACCAGCCTCATGAAATCTACTTAAAAAGTCACCTTTTGGAAATAAGTTGGATGTGAAGCTTACGACCTATACAGCCGCCAGGAGGCAAGTCACATACTTTGGCTTCATTTTAGGGAGCTGTCCAGTTGTCCATCTTTATATACACTCTACGTATACACAGAAAACGGAAGCAAACGTTAGAAAAGAGGCCATCACATCTCTGTATTTATGGTACTATTACACTACATTTAAGTAATTCACACAAAAAACTTTTACGACAAAACACACAGAATTTGAATTTAACATAATTCACTCATATATAGCAAATCTCACATATGATATGGCAAATGTATTGTACCATATCAGCTGTAGCTGGCTAGCAATGTACAAACCCCAGTCCATTTTTCCTTATTTTCTCCCCTTTTTTTCTCCTCTGTGTTAAAGATGTAGATTCGTTCTTTCTTTTTTTTAAATTTTAGCTCAGTGGAACATTTTCCAAGAGGAGATTTGTGTCTGAAAGCTGAGCAAACCAGCAAATAACTGATTTACAAGCGTCTTAGGAAATGGTGGCAAATGAAATGCACCGTTATCCTGTACGCCAGATGGGCCACCGTTCAGGAAAAGGTACATGGAATTTATTTAATGGAAGATTTTTGGAGTCATGATATTCATAGACTTTTTTGCCCCTGTGCTAAGTCACTTTCTACTTTCTCCAACATTTTCCCATGTTGCATTTTACAGTATCTTATTGATTCACAGTAACTCCTGATTATGGTCAAATGGTTAAATGACAGGCGGTGGTGTACTCATGGAAAACAGAGGTGTCATCAGATGTAACCTGCTCACAAACTTTGTAAAGCAGTGCGAGATATGTGATCTATCACCAACACAGCATGACTACATTACAATAAGACATTTACATTGCACACAACACCCCCAAAAACAGATATATATGCCGCTTCTTTGTCTCTATATGTATGTGTGTGCAATACTTTGTATCTTTTGCTTTAAAATGTGGTATAAAAATAAATTTACATGACATATTTAACTTATTCACTGTCCATCAGCTGTCTTTTTGGCTTCTGTCCCTGTATGAACCACAGAGAGCACATGTTACAGTCTGTATGTGTCAGTATCACTGTACATGTAGGCTATTTTTACAGGCCCGTGTGCAAGCGTGTTCATTTGTCATGTGCATTTTAGGCCTAAATTAAATCATATGCTCTCTGGCCCTTGAATCAGGCAGGCCATTATCAGACTTCCCTCCCATCAGGCCTCGCAGACTGTGTGCTCAGAGGTGAAATGTCAAACCTCTAAAAGCAAAGCTGAGCTGTGACATCTGATGTCTGAGGTACACCACAGACGCACATTCACACAGCTTTCAGCCAGAGCAGGACGAGGAGGAGGAGGAGGAGGTAACAGGGAGTCAAACTGCACACAGAGGACAAACCGAGGCAGGGAGGAGTTCCACTAAAATGAGGGAAGCTTATACAAGACTTTCAGAGAGACACGACAACACCAGACTGAGGTTTAGGATGTGTGCACTGTTTCTTGTTATTAAACTTGCACAATAACAAATGTGATCTTACAGTAATTGCATGAAATGTGCCACAAAGATCAAAGATTAAACTCACATCTGGACAGAGACTTTGTACACACATTCCGACAACATGAATAATGCTGGACTTGAACAATCGAAATCATCAGAACCACAACCGGAATCCGAATCAGACTACAAGCATTACGCACATTGAACCCACATTAATTAGAAATAGTTCAGTTTAGCTGCATAAAACTTAAAGTCGTCCCTCGAGCAACATTATATATACAGTATATGTGTATATTTGTATTAGCATTGTGAAGGTCATACAAGAGTACACAACATAAATCCTGTGCTAATACTTTGTGGCAAGGTGCTATTTCTGTCGGTGCTATTCTGAATTGCATATACGATGATGAATGAACAATTTGTTGCATCAAGATTTATTTCAAATGGCTGCATGGGTTACTTTCCCCAACAAATTTAAACTAATCTAGAGCATGTCTGATGTAAATATGAAAGTACAGGATTGCTGTTGGAACATGGTCATGCTACGATGCTGCTTATGTTCATTATGATCATTTTCTTTTGAGAGCTTGGCTTGAAAAGTACAATATATATAAGACTCTTTTGTCATCTGTCATTATGTACTAATACTAGAATTATCAACAGAATGCTTTCTGCAACCCCGGTCCATGGAAATGTTAGTTTAACTAAATTGCCACTGCAGTTAAGTTTTGATAGAACTGTAATGAGGCAATAAAATGTGTAACTGAAGGATTCTTTACATTCTCATCACCTGCCACAATCGCCAGGAGCTGAGCTGAATGGCAGGAACTTGCCATTTGAGAGGTTTGGCTAGTTTTAGAGCAAGACAAGCACTTTGGTTACAGTTAGGAAAGGATTGTGGTTTTGTTTCTAAAGAGATTATGAGTCGTCTTTTTCTTAACTTTCTCCTTTTCCTTAACCCTAACCAAACACGTCCAGTTTCTAAAACAGATATACATTAGGTCATACTTGTTGCTGGTAAAGAAATGTCCTTTTATGATCAGGATGAACACATTTGTTGTCATTCACAGCGTTTGCCTATTATGCTGATACAATATACATACGTTTCTAACAAAACCTGATTGCAGTTGTAATTTAGTTATATATAAACATCGTTTCTGGGAGATAAGATAAGACAATTTTCAGAATGATGTATGCAAAAACTTCTTTCCTGTTTTGTACAAACAGGAAAAGAGATAAGATTTAAGTCAAGATGCTTATTTCAAATCTGCTTAGTCATATTTTCCATCCAGTATTTATTTTGACTTCTGTCAGGGCACCCAGATTTATATTTTTCCTCATTTTATGGTTTTGAGATAGCTTTCATTTCTGTCGTTTTTATACAACGCTGCCAACAAAACATCCAGTTTAGTTTCATTCTGTACACTGTCATATAAAGGTATGTATACTGTAACCTAATACACTATCGCAATCTCAGAACAAATGGACTGTCACATAGAGGTTTACAAGCTTCTTTTTCCTTTCCTTTTCCTATCTCCTCCCTCCTCTTTCCACCTCCACCTTCCGCTCGCCTCCTCGTTGAAGTTACAGAAAACTGTTATGACAAGCGTGCAGTTTTGCTGCAATTTCAGTCCATTAAACTTAATGATAATAGCCTTTCACTTTGCATCCAAAAGGTTGGCTTTCTCACTGCCTATGTGTTATGAGTGATGTAGTTTGGCACTAAACTCTCTAATCTATCTCCTATCCAAAGGGCCCTGCCCTCTTCGCAGTGTTTCCCAACAACGCCTCACACTGTGCTGCTGACGTCTGTCTTTCCTGCATCCGTGCCAGGAAAAGCAAGATAAGTGATGAAGTAGAAAAGGAAATGCAGGAAACTGAAAGAGATTATGGAGAAAGGCTTTTCTCCTCAGTGATGGGCAGCTCTATATTGTCAATGATAAAACAATAGCAGAGATAAAGAAAAGTCTGTTATTCTCTTTTTTTACTGTCAAACATGAGTCAATGTTTCATCATTTCCTTGCAAATTCCCCTGTTTTTCAAGTGAAGAATGAGATGCCAAATGCATAATATTGTTTCTTTTATGATCTTCTATGGCTGTGTATAAGCTTTGTATGCAAGCATGACCAGTAAATTGGTTTGTGGGTCTTTAAGGTAGTGTGTGTAAGGGTTAGCCGATGGTATGTGCAGCGCAGTGTATCAAGCATTCCATTCTTGCGGGGGCTGGACAACTCCTTCAAGAGCAAATGCTCGCCTTCGACACACACACACACACACACACACACACACATGCATAAGTATGCACAAAAACACACTCCACATGCTCTTCCGCCCACTCTTATCAGCTCCAATTTGTTCCCATGCCCAAATTAACTCTGGCCTCCTGCTTATGTTACAGAGATAAAGATGGCCTGACACAAGCTGCAATTAATCATTAGGGGTTAATACTGCAGAGATGCAAACAAGTGAGGTTTAATATGCGACAGGTTTCAGAGATTAAGAACAATAAGATGATAGTTTGTCTATAAACCTTCAGCATCATAGTTTCAAAGTTCATTAAAGGGAAAGCAAGTGTAGTGTTTGTAAGGTTACATCACAGGGTCTGGTCGGACCATGGAATCCACCTCAGCGTGAAGATAGCTGTTTATTGTGGCGTTGTCTTACCAACACTTCTGTATGGCTCAGAAAGCTGGACATAGTATAGCCAACATAGGGGAAAGCTTGTTCAATTCCATCTCAAATGCATTTGTAAAATCTGCAGGATCTCGTGGAAAGACAAAGTACCAAATACCACTGTGCTCGAGAGATGTGGCACAGAGGCAATTGAAGCTCTCCTCATCAAGTGCCAACTCTGTTGGTCGGGATATCTAGTGCAAATGGAGGACAATCAATACCAAAAGCCATCTTCTACGGAGAGCTTGCAAACAGCCGATGTGCTCAAATGGGTCAGTATAAGAGGTACAAGGATGTCTTAAAGTCCAATCTTAAGGCATGTGAGATTTCCACCGACAACTGGGAAAGACAAACTCCAACGGAGTGGTGATCAGGGTAACATGCTGCCGTGAAGTGCTTTGAGAAACGACGCATCGCCAAGCTACAAGAGCACCGTGCAGGTTGTTAGATGAGGTCCCAAGTGCAATCATCAGTGGGAGATACCTTCTGTCTATCTATCTTCATCTTCGACTGTCAACGGCGTTGTTGTTCGCAAATTGGGCTGTCTAACCACCGCAGGTCCAAACCAGGACTTAAATGCAGAGAGCTGAGGTCCGCCGTACTCGACGACTTAGTCCAGTACTCCCAAGTTGTCACATGACGCTTGTTCATGAGCTCTTGGCGTCTCTTTTTCACGCTCAGGGTACCCCTATTGACTTAATTTTCAACACACAGGGTACCAGATAGAAGTTGGCGACAGGTGATGTATCTCACCCAAACCAAGTTGTCTTTGTGCCTCAACCTAATCTGCAACCTATGCCCTACCATCCCTATGCGTCGAAATGTTACACATTTGTGTCTCAGTTGTGGTTGGTCACGTGGGCGATGAAAGACTTGGATATCAACAGGTGTTTAAATATGTGCAGATAGTAGTTGAAGTAGTTGAAGGAATAAAAGAGAGGCTTTGCTCAAACAGTCAAAGCCTCTCTCGGTGGAAAGCTATTTCATGTTGATTAGAGTTTGGAAGGCTGCAGGTCAACAGGAATGTTAGAGGAATATTCATTTTGATTAGCCATAAAATCAGCTTGGTAAGAATATTGTCTTTTTAAGGGCAAAAGCAGAATATTTTGTGCATGTAAATGTAGTCACTGACTGTAATAAATTTACAATTCCCCTTTGTTTTCACTTCCATGTAAGCTGACCTGGGGGTTTGTTTAAATTCTGTCTGTCTGGCGGCTTTTGTTTCTTTCATGTCTGACTTTTTTTTCCAGCAATGTCTCCACATTCCCAGATATGAGCATTGAACTATGTACTAAGCACACTGCTATTAGATTAAAAAATGGTGGCCAAACTACAAAAACAAGGCCAAAGTTATAATTAACCAGAATTATCCTTCAAGAAGAATCTTTCCGGCTGATTAAGGATACTGCTGATTTGTCTTTGTGTCTTAAAACACACAAAAAACCCCTCCTGGCATGCTACACATATCAGTTCCTGTTAGCCAGTAATTGCTGGGTAGCACTGAATCCAAAAAAGATCCCATCAAAAAGCTTCAGAGGAAGACACAATGATCCCTGGATTACTTTTAAATGGTTTCTGTAGAGGCAGCTGCTGTACTACAGCGAAGAGTTTTTTTTCTCCCCCTGAATTACACAGCATAAGGCCTCTCAAACAGAATTTAGATGTGTGGTTGATATGGTTAACAAATGTCATAGTCTGCAGATTTATTACCACACAATACTGAATATTTCATTCTTCCTTTGCCCTTCTTATTCACACATGTTTAGTATCAAGAAACATTACCAAAGAATGTTCACCATCATTAATTACTTGGAGATAAGCTCCCTGTTGTTCATGTTTCTCCTTCTCTGTCTTCTTCCCTTTCTTCTTCATCATTGTTCCTCTCCAGGGCTTGCCCTTTCCTGTCAGTAACATGACCTAGGCCAGGCCTCTCTCATTGCAAAAGATGGTTGCTGTTAAGCAAAACATTCTTTTCCTTGGACAAACACTGCCAACATGCAAGTGGACTCAAATTTTGTTTGCTTTTGGATAAAAAGAAGATGAAAAAAGTGTTGAATCTGGAATTGTACCAACTCATGATTGTCATGTAATGAGATTAGTATCTTGCCTGACACAGTTTTCTTGAAGTGATGGGCATAGATGTTTCCCTCATCGGTGAAGGAATGTAACTCAGTACTTTAATTGTAAAGTACTGTACTTGAGTATGAGTTTGAGGCACTTGTATTTTACTTGAGTATTTCCATTATATGCCACTTTATGCTTGCGCTCAATTACATCTCAGAGGCAAATATTGTACTTTTTACTCCACTACATTCATTATAACTTACACATTTATCTCTAGATGTGTTGAGTCTGAAGGATTAAGTGTTCCTTTATGTGTTAACAAAATTCTCCTACTTCTAGACAGATAAGTAACCTTTTGGATTTGCTGGAGTTGAAAACAGGCCTGTTTCTCTGAACTCCTGAAAAGTTAACTTTTGAAACATACGTGGCTTTCACAGGACAGTGATGCTTGCACTTCAGGTTTTAAATGTAGAGCTTACACTTGCAGTGGATTTTTTCACAGTATGGTATCGATACTTTTACGTAAGTCAAGGATCTGAATTCTTCTTCCCCAAGTACGTAACGACAAACTCTGAAACTCTGAAATTACATCCTTGACCTTTGATCCATGCAGGTATCTCACACTCACATATCTACCCTCAGTGTATGTTTGCCTTCCTGGCCTCCTTCCACCATCACGTACACATTGGACAATAGAGTGGCGCAGCAGGGACAGGGTGGTCTCTGTGATAGCACTGACCCTGATACACTCCACATTTCCACTTCCCCTGCTGCTCCCAGACGATGCATCATTCCTACCGTGTGACAGTGACGCTGTCAGCTCCATGTACAGTATTCTATCTGGGGACCTTTTAGCTTTTCCTGCCTCCTGTCCGGATGTCTGTCTGTCTGAATGTAAAGAGACCTTCTGTCCGATCATTTACATGCACAGATGCAGCTACTGCAGCAGAGGCACTCTGACATGCTTCTCTGCAAAGCTGTTACGCTAATCAAAATAACATTTATGACTTTTCCATTTTTAACTTCAAAACATTAGGGGATCGTGAACATGTGGTGGTCAGTAGCGTTATGAGACTACTTCTTGAACCTTGACAGATGTCGGCATCAAGAACAGAGATGTAAAGATTACTACATTATTTTACTGCACCAAAAGTAATAGTTGTGATAAAAAATTGTGTAAAAATGTACTCAAAGGTAATAAGAGTGAGTAGAATTCATTACTTCTGTCCCTAACAACCATGAAATGTAGAAGTATTGGAGAGATCATGTTACATTGCACTTGAACACAAAGTCTAATCTTAATTATTAATTCAGTCTCAACGATATAATCGATAATTCTTCCCTTACTAACATTCTTTGATGGCATAAATCTATCAAGGATATTGTTTGCTACCTTCTTACACACCTCGTTTTCGCATCAGCAAACTCTTTGATTCAGGTCATTGTCATTTACCAACTCTGTCTTCTGGAACTTTTATTTGTATATAGCTAAATTATCAAAGTCAATTTTTTTTCATTAATCTGTGCATTCAGGCTCTGAGACAAGGATATTTTTTTTAATGTAGCAATAAATGAAGCAGGAGGTTGGTTGAGGTGGATGACTCTGATTGAGGTATTAAAAAACTGCGCTTATTGGTCATTTTCTTCAACTTCAAATAAACCAAAATAAAGAGATGACAACTCACAATGACGATCACAACCACTTGTCAAATGGGGACTTTTTACAGGCATTTTGTGATCCTGAGTTGAACTGTAGACTTCATTTTGATTCCTAATACTTTGATGACCTTTGCACACCTTTTCATTTAGGATGCTTCATAATTTCTAGAGGCACCATCAGGATAAAACAGCAACTACACAACACAACTTGTAATGTGATATGCATTAATATTAAAATAACTATGTAATCTCCCAATGGAATCAAATATTAAAATGACATCCGATCCCTTTCACTGACAAATAATTTTCCTGAACTGAGCAA
This sequence comes from Coranthus polyacanthus, assembly GCA_037367275.1. Lineage (NCBI taxonomy): Eukaryota > Metazoa > Chordata > Actinopteri > Kurtiformes > Apogonidae > Coranthus > Coranthus polyacanthus. The sequence continues at coordinate 18,745,372 of JAPQRN010000009.1, forward strand.
TACTCATTCCTGTGTACCGCTGGGTGGAGGGTACTACTAAGTAGGAGAAGAATTAGGGTGGGCTTGGAGGGTACTTCCCAAAGCATTAAGAACTGCTGAGTGAGGATGTGATGAAAGGGGCTTGAGTGAGTTTCCATTGGGTCCAATGTGAAATGAATGAGCTCTATATTCTTAGAGAGAATGACTGCTTTCTGGACTCAAAACAGCAGCGCGAACAATAGACAGAGAAGCACAACATGGAAAAAAAAAGCAGAAAAGCAAGCATTGATGGCAAATGTCAGCTGAAAGTAATAAGAGTCCATTTTTGGATGGTAATGAGCTTCTATTGTTGAGCTGTCTTACATGAAATTCCCACTTACGCATTTTCCAGTTAGCCATAAGGGACGTAATATATTATTAAATCCAGGCCAATAGTTTTGTTGATTTAAAAAAAGTGTAGGATTTTTTTTTTTTTTCAGCTTTAATATCATTTTTATTTTCATTTTACCTCAGAATCAGGCCTGCTGCTGGCCATCTGGGTGACCCAGTCCAATTGTTTTGTGGTGTCCTCAGGCACTTCCAATTAGTAATGTGTCTGACATTTCCCACTCTCACACAGAGCTGTGAACGTGGCACGGTATCTGCAGATTTGGTGCGTGCTTTAAATCATTTGGTTAAAGTGCCGTTTGGTCTGGAAAGTGGCCGGCAGCATTCTCTTTTTTTTCTGGGTGGTTTTGTAGTTGGCCGTTTTTTTAGAACAATTGCCATTTTACTGACTTATATCATATTTATAAACAGCAATTCCTGTTCTATGATACACTCATTTTTAGTTTGCTGTTGTCTCAAAGTCCAAGATCAAAACTTGAACTTCACCATATGGGTATACATGTATGTATATCAAGAGTGATGTAGTTATATATGACACCTATAAGGCAATATATTATCAAATACATCCCCTGGATATATGAAGATACAACATAAATAACCATAAAATTTGTATAAGTAAATATATAAAAAAAATATATTTTGCAAGTTCCAGTTTGTGTTTTTTTCACTATTATTTAGGATGCATATACTTCCTGTATAGAAATCCAGTATATGCGCCTACTGTATGTTACATTTGCGTATGTTTTTTTCAAATTAACTAAACTATTGGCCTGGATTTGGCTCCATTATATTATTACGGTGGTTAAGATGGGAAATTGGTTTGTGGATGATTTTTCTGTCAGCACCATATCATTAATTCATTCCTTATTCATGCATTCCTCCATAATTCCCTTGTATTTCTCCTATTTATTGGACATTTCAGCCCCAGAGCCATAAGCTGCAGCATTAGCTTTCCCTCAATCCACAAGGCAACAGGTGGAAGGGCACACACATTTCAACACACTGCAAACGGCGGCTTTCAATTAGTGGTGTTAATATGTGTGTGCATGTGGGGGATACGAGCAGGGACTTACACACACCCATTTCCATAACCCCATGTCACCTCAGGATGTGTAGATTAAAGACTGACACAATTATATTTGTGTGTGCTAGGATGTTTAGAGGAGTAATGGAGTCACTGTAGGATGTACTGGTGGAAACGCAGCTTTAGAGTCTCATTACAAGATCAGCTCGAATTATGACAACACACAAATGAATCACACTGTGTCAACTTCCCAGTGCTGGTATTTAGTTGTTTTTTAACATTTGCTGAATTCCTTCTAGACCCCTCTGCTTCCTATTTGACTTAAAGTGAGGACATACTGGTTTGTACTCTAACAATATGACATGTTTGGACATGTCTTGAAGAGATAAAAGAGCATGCAGAGGGCAGAGGCAGTATGTGTCTATAGGGTTTGACTGTAAGTCATGGTTTTATGTAATGTATACAATTATTGTATATTGTATATATTGGTTTACTAAACAATTCATCAATTTATTTAAAAATGAGAGAGAAAAGATTTATTGTCTCCCACTTCAGTCAATAGGGTCAAAACTTCAGCGTCACGGTCAACGGAGCAAACGTATAATAATGCGTCTTCTCTTTTTATTGATCAGTTAATGTGTTTACACAGTTACTTGTGGGAACAAAATGCAGGTTCACATAACATGTAACGTTGTGTGTGTATGTGTGTGATATTGTCATGAGGTTAAGTTTCTGTGTAAATTCCTTCAGTCATGTCCACAGCTGTTCTCAACATTCCACACTGGAGTCTGCTGGACTTCCAGGAGCTGACGCACACAAATACGCACACCCACACACACCCACACACACACATATGCACGCATTCACAACACACAACTGCAGCATCCAGTTGCCAGCATGCACAAAGGTCAACTGTGTGCTTTGGCAGCCTGAGTTAAAGCAATACCTATAATGCTTTACGTGGCACTGTCAGCGTTGGGGAGTAGCAGAACACACGTATTTGGAATAGCTGTTTAGAAACGTACTTAAAGGTACAGTACGTCTGGCCTTTTCTGGCTTGTGTTTGTAAACAGAACTGTTCAAACTTGGCCCCTCCTCTTCACTCAACGAATGGAGAGCAATAGACTCAATGGGGAGAGCGAGCGGCGTAGCGAGGGGGAAAAAGCTGTAGAAAAGAAAAATAAAACATTATTTCGTGTTTCTGTCACAGTGGTTATATTCTAAATAAACAAATAAAGACAACCACGGAAAACGTTACATACTTTGCTTTGAAAGGGATTATATTTTTAGTCAGTATTATTTGCTCTGAAATTTAAAAAGTATCATGTATCACCATTCATTTTCCATAAGCCTGTGATTTAAAACAAAGTCTAAAACACATCTGCACCGTGGAGGGGTATGCACGCAGTAGCCACGTTTCCAAAAAATGTCAAGCGAATTTGAGCTTTTCCTGTGCTTTTCCATTAAAAGATATAACATAAATTGAATGTGAAACTTCCTCCATCCTCTTTGTTGTGTGTGGACTGGTGGCTGCAGTCGGTGCCATATGTATTTTAAGCGCATTTTGAAGTTTCGCATTACGTTAAAGTTTTTACACACAAAGTTGTGATGTAGCAGGCATTTTTACTCACACAAATTATCAGCTGTCTGATCCCGAATAAACGATGCTCTAATTCTTCTATTCTGTTTATTACAGTCATGTGTAACGTGGCTTATATCGCCACCTTCTGACCACACGAAATAAAATGCACTTCAACTTCAACTAATGTTCACACCAGGCAAAATTGGGTTTTCATCCCTTTTCCAGACAAAACATCACACTGCTTTTGTGTTTACAACTTGAAACGTACATATTTACGGCTTTAAAGCTAGTTTAACACTATCTCAGCAAGTGTTCAGAGTGAATGTTGGGTTCAGTCCGCTTCAGGTAGCAGTACTATGTGAAAGTGTTACATACAATAATAATGCAGGACAGAGTTGAAGTAATCCAAAGAAAATACATTACTTTGAGCACTGTAACAGAATATGTTATAAGTTACATTTAAAGCCACGTATTCTGTGATCTCTTTTGAAAGTAACCATCCCAACACTGGGTAAGAAGTTTTAAAAACAGGGGTCAGTTACTGCTTGTTGAGTAAGTTGCCATGGTGATGGTGATTACAACCTATAGGAATGCCAGTGTGTTGATAGAGGGGAAAAAAAGAAAAAAGGCCCTATATGACTCACTCAAGAGTTGTGTCTGTGAAGTGTGACAAGTGTGTGTGTCTGTGTGTGTGTGTGCGCGCGCGCGTGTGTGTGTGTCTGTGTGTGTGTGTGTGTGTGTGTGTGTGTCTGTGTGTGTGTGTTGCTTTTTGCCTGTGGGTGTAAATGTGTGGGATGCAGTTTATTTAGTGTAATGAGTGGTGCAAAAAGGGACTTCACGTTTCAGACACATGCCACAACTTCAAACATGTGTGCCACAGTAACGCTAAACACCATTAATGAAGGCGCTTTCACACTTCTTGCAGTCGTACAGAAAATACTGTACATCCTGCTGTAACTGTGTCGGCTGACTAATCAATTGCTCAAGCCCACAGCGGTTATTTTCACTTCTCTGAAAATGACTGCTACCATGTTGTATATAATGGGGATTTGCTTGTCAATAACCCGCTGCGTTGCTTTGGCACATGCAGTGACAGAACTTGTTTCGGAAACCCTTTGTGTGTGCTTTGCATCGCCAGTATAGGGCCTTGGTAGATAAGGCCTTGGAGACATCTCAGCCATGATCTTTAGGCAGCAAACTCCACAGGGCTTTGCTTCGTGGGCTCTCCTACAGTTTTGGAGTATGTTGTATGCCTGTTGGAGATGGCTTATGTCCAATCAGATGTAAATCAGATAGTGGTTTTGATGTATTTCTGCTTCTCCGCTCTGTCTTGACAATGGGGTGCTATCTGTGAATACATCTTTTCCAGTCTTTTCAACACCGGGTGTGCCCCAAGGCTCCATATTTGGTACAATCTACTTTTCCATTGATATGCTTAGACAGTAGTATTTATTTTCACTGTTACGACACCCAGATATACGACTGTCTTGAGAACATGAAATTACTTCTCAGTGACAATGAAAATTAATCTGAAGTCATAATATTTGCACTGCCACATCTAACTACTTTGATTAAGCCTCATCTCAAGGCTTTTCCCCTTTTGGAGTCATATTTGATTCTGTATTTATTCATCTCTACATTGGTTCAAAGCTTAGATCAAGTCTCTGTACTTCCAACCTGGAGACAGTCATGCATGCTTTTGTAATGTTCAGTCTTGATTCCTTGTAGAACTCAGACCTCTATATCCCATCTCCAACTCGTCCGAACTGGTGCTGCTGGAGGCTCAACTAGGTCAAAAGCAGGGGCCGCCATTTGAAGTGCTTTTTGTTTACAAGGGGTCAAATGCCCCATCACAGAACTCCTGGCCTCCCATACCATACGTGACTTTACTTGTGACTCGACTTTTGTTGAGTTTGCAACCTCTTACTTTTGTTGAATGTAGTGTGTGGTTGTGCTCTGGTTTCTGACTCGTCTCTCGTTTCTTTTTTCTTCTGTACATGTTAAAAAATGCTTCTTCACGAAACGGATGCCACACCCCTTCTTCTGCATCAGCAACAAAGAAGTGGTTAGAAACAAAACTGTCAGAAAGCTTGAGGAAAATGCAGTTTGACGTCTACAATGAATGCTTCATCTCCACCCAAGTGATCGAATGGTGAATATACTGTACTGATAAAAATTAACACTTTACTATTAATCTGTCAGACCGACTTGAACCGACTTACTGTGTACATTAACCGCTGTAAATTTCCATTACCCTGTCTTCAGTGGGAAATCCCTTTGGCCAGCGGCTTCACCTCAGTCAGCAGTTAAGAAAACAGCATCCTGTCATGATGTCAGCAGTAAGGCACTCTGAACACAAGAACATAAGAGCAGACAATAGCCAAAGTGAAGAACAAGGATTAAAACTGTGTTGACATTTGGAGTGTGCTGATAGCTGCTCTGAAAGCTCTTCTGGCAAACTCCCCTGTTGCATAATAACCTGAAGAGGGAGGGCATCCATCATTTTTACATTGCCTTTAAAGAATTAGTTTAATGTTAAAAACCTCCCTTGGTACCTCGTTTGACAATGAAATATGAGCATTTGTAAAAGATTTTTGGAACATAAGCACATCTGCCAACATCTGTACTACAGGCCCAGTTTAAGACTCAGCAGACTGAGACATGTTTGAGTCAAACACGGCAAATAATTTGGAGATTAAAGAGAAACCCCAACAGGAAACATACCCTAACTCCTTTATACTTGATGATATTTTAAGTAAAACACTGATTGCATTATTCATGTTTAAAAATGTGATCAAAGCGTGAGCAAAGTTTGAACAAAATTGGAAAGCTTTTGATCTCTGATACATAAACAACAAAACAGAGACTAAATGAATGCATCATGAAGTGTAATTTTGTCATCCACGCAAGCCATTTAGCCCATCAATCTTTGCAAATAATCTATTCTTTAAAAAGAAAATAGCTTCCATTTTATAAAAGTCAGAGTAACTTTGAGGATAAAGCATCCGTTATGCTAATTCAGACATATCAGTTTCAAACATATTGAGAAAAAAAATGACAGGAAAGCGTTGAGTGTGATCATTTACTAAACAAAAGTAACCTTGAGCATTAAATGCACGTACTTGTCATCAGTTATGGTCGTGGTTGCTTGATTCCTGACACTCATGACATATTTAGTTTTGGTTTAATCAGTTTTTGTTCTGCTACTTAAAACGTGCTGTGTTTTGCATTTTTCTGAGTGGTCAGACAAACATGCAAACAATCCTATATCAGAAAAAAGTCAGCACTCTATCAAATACAACAATAGAAACGGAACTGGAAAGAGGACAAGCATTTGTGGCTGCTTTGTCAGTCAAACCACCCTCGGTTGTTTCCCAGACTTGGTTTGTCATCAAGCTTATCGGAATGAAAGTACGAGCTCTACCCATTCATTACAGGCTACTGGTTTCACAAACCATCATTAGATGAAGAGAGTGGGGAGCAGGCCCACTGGTCAACTCAGGTCGACTTCATACATCCTGCTGCTGTATATTATTCAGGTTATGATGAGTAATCTGTATGCTGCTGACTGCAATAGAATTTACACAGCAGACACACACCTCTTCTGTGCAATGAGGAATGTTGGTCAAATAGTCAGTCCATCACTTTGGTCCACACATGATATGTTATACAGACATTCACAGCCCCTAGAGGTTAAAATCCTAATGATTTAATGACATTTACATTTGTAGTTTGAGTGAAATACTCCATTGATATGAACTTTGATAGTCCCATCAGTCTTAGCGAGCCTGTCCTCTAGTTTCAAACGTGTTCATACGTTATTTGAGCGCAGCCTGCTTATTACGATCAATCGCTAGGTCTTATTGTTTACCATCATCCAGCTCTTGAGTCCATATCATATATGGTAACATGTAAATGGTAAGAGGAATAAGACGGTGATGTTCTTATGTAGGGACAAAGTCCTTATTGGGAGGAGGTGAATACCGAAACCTGAGGAGTACCGCAGGGGATCAGTGTTCATGTCCTTGTCATTGTCCTCATGAAATGAAGATTATATATGTCACCAGTATATTTGTGAGCATGATAACTAGCTGTTATATTAGCATTTCATTCAGTGCCTACCGTCGGAGAGCTGCTGTAGGCTCTCATTCATGTGTAACAAGAACTAACGCCTGAATGTTGCCAGTGGAAATAATCCAGACAACAAATGTTTTTATATTAGACAAAAGCACTTGTTAGAATATAAATGTAGGCGTAGGACTGCTGGCTATTGTATCTTTAATGAATAAATATATGTACAGCATGAATAAAAATTTGCTGTGATTGTTGGTCTGATACATGACACATTAAATATCACTTTTAATCCGTCACTAAGTTAAAAAAAAAATCTTGCAGCACTGAAATAAATGACAAACTGCAGGCTTGGTGGGTAACGTTTGATAATGTCTGTCCACGGCCAGGCCTGCATGTGTTTGTGTCTCCGGGGGCCAATGTAACAAAGCAGATACCACATGAATCAAAATAAAGTACTCTTTTAACAGCTAGTTGAGCCTGCATATGAGCAAAAAGTCTATTCACACACTGTCCAAGTTTCCATTATTGTGAAACTTCCCTGGCAAACAGCATCTCACACAATGGACCACAGGACTCCAGCATGTTAACCGCCACGCACAGCAAGAACACGACAAACAAGAACAACTCGTGATTGAGAATAAAGTTTGATCCTGCTGAAGCCTGATGCAGCCATTTGGATGGCGTTAAGGTGCGTACAGTCCAGTACGGAGCTTGTTACAGATGGACAACTGCTGGTGCTGACAGCTGGAGTTAATAATGAAGCAATCACACACACAGCCACACCTACGCGCACTGACACGTCCTATACATCATTTTGATCCACAGTGGGAACTCTTGGGAATCAGTTTAAACTTTTAATTTGCACCGTGAATGTGCCTGTAACACCCATGATCTCAGTCATGACCTCAGATAATCCAGAATTAGAATCCTCAGAGAAATAAATTGTTGCAGCATCCCTGCATACTCCCATCCGTCAGCAATTATCATACATCATATTCAAGTCAGTGCACAGTGAGATTTATGCAGTGTGCTGTAACATTTACATTTACATATTCCATGCACGTTAGGAGCTCTGGTGTAGCTGTCAGCGAGAGCGTTTAAAATTGTTGTTGCGTTTTGTTGGTGAGGGTTCAAGTCGGTCAGTTTTTCAGCGTGGTTTAGGTGTCAGCTGTAAGTCCTTCACAGTGGAATGTGTGATATATTAAGTGCCTTTAGATGGTGATCAGAAACAGATAGAAATAAGTTATTGTTTGGATCCACATGGAGCCCGGGTAGTATAAATAAAAGTATTAGAAAACAGCCCTGCTTTCACAATGAGTCTATAAATGAGACTCTGAGCAGGAGGTAGAGGTCTATAAACATGTCAGGACTTCTCATATGCTTTCAACTGCCTCTGTCAAAAAATACAAACTTTTTTTTTTTTTTTTACATAACTGATCCTTTTTTATAAAGTCTGTTATTTTAGAAGTCCACAGAGTAGCACAGAGCACCTTAAAACTGCACAGGTTTGGAACAGTGTTTGCTGTGACTTGTCACAGCCAGAAAAGCGCAGGTATAAATAACACAATAAATGATATCATCCCAAATCATAGCATCTTTCATTCTGCAGACTGGCTATTTTTAATGTTCTGAGTAAAACCTGCCCTACTATAATACATCAAGACAACTGCTGTGTAAAAGGCCAATTTAAAATGTGGATGAGGATGAGGCAGGTGATATTTTATTTTTCCAGTTCAACAGTGATCACTAATCCAAAATTGAACATAATTCCCCGCAAATGCAGTTAGAAACACCTGTATCTTTCGTTCACTAAGAAAAGTTGGACCCCTGGAATACCAAACCTCCCCACTCAGTTGTTTTTGTTTTAAGTATTAGAAATAGTGTCAACACCTACATAAGGCCAAAAAACTGTGAAGTGATGTTGTCCGATGTCAACAAATGATGAACTACACAAATCGCTAACAAGTAGTTACTGAATTATGGAAGCTGAGAATGGCTGTACTTGCTTATCTTGAGATCATGAATTCATTATTTTTGCGATCTTGACGTAACAAAGCTTGTTTTCTTCTAGCATTTCTTGTAGGTTAATTTATCTTGTTATCTTGAGAAAACAAATGTGGCGACGAAATATTATCGGGAGAAAACAAAAGCCCCTTTCTGTGGTGGTGTTTAACTTAATGCAGGACGCTCTTATGTTGAAAGGTTGC
>JAPQRN010000009.1:18759009-18778784 GCA_037367275.1 Coranthus polyacanthus
CGACTTTACTGGCCTCAGAAGAGAAGAGAAGAGAAGAGAAGAGAAGAGAAGAGAAGAGAAGAGAAGAGAAGAGAAGATGGGTTACCCACTTTAACCTCACCAAATGTCTCCCTTTGACTTTTACCATATTAGTCAACTTCCCCTCGCGCTCTTCTCATCTCGACTCACTTCGCTGAATCTCTCAGTCAAAGCAAAGAAGGAGGGATGGAGGTGGAGGCTGCTGCGGGAACCTGAGACAGTAGGAGAGAGGGAGAGAATAAATGGGGACAGAGATAAACACAGGAGGAATGAGGGGGATTATGGCCAAGTTGAGGCGGATTAGGAGGGAGTCGTAGAGGTGGGAGGATAACTTTCAGGAGCCGAGGGAGCGAGTCCAGCTTCCTGCTGTGGCAGTTATGTGGCCCTGCGCAGCCTCTTGCCAGTTGTCTCCCTTCATTTTGATGACAGGACTGGACTGAGAGAGGTTAGACGGAACGATTCATATCTCGACACATAAACTCAGTTAAACATCATACATTGTACATGTGGACTCCTGAAGGCACATGTTGAAACTCAACCTACTGTTTCATTGACCCTGACCTCGAGTATGTCTGCATGCCGTGCAGATTTTTCAGCTTTTTCATAGACATTTGAACAGTTCAGAGCAGTCTTTCCTGTACTTGGGTAATAAATGACCGTCAAGTTCCTGTCAGTGCACATCCTCAGTCATTTGGACGAGGCGGAATGAGAAGTATTTCAGCTGATGGGATGACAGCAAGTTTTCAAGATGGTGTGCATAATTCTGCTTGACAGGAGCCTTGAGATATGTTTGCAACAGAATAGATTTGCAAAAGATTTACATATTCATTTTTTATGTAGAATACATTATCGGACATTATAATGTGGGCTTGAGAGAGCGTGAGATAGAATTTTCATTTTAAAGGAACAAATGTTAATACCCGGACATTATTGTGACTGTACAGTAGACTTTTGGTAAGTTGGTGGTTCATATAAATGTCACTGGATTAAAATGAATCAAATGATGCTAAGAGAGGTGAGCTGCACAAAAAGATACTGTATTTTCTCAAACAGAAGTTAACAGACCTTTATTTAAATGATCAGAACAAGCAGAATTAGTTATATTTTGGTATGAAACTTTGTTCTGATCTGCTCCCTTTTGCTCTTTTAAAATCCCTGCATTACACTGTTAATACAAACGTTTTTATCTGAAGAAATGTGATACGTGATGTTAGCACTTGTTTAGCACTGCTTGTTTGTTCCACTCCAATGTTTTTAGCAGTTTCTTCAAATTAAATAGAAAGATAGAGTTATCAGGCCTCTCACAGAATTTGCATTGTGGTATTTTTATCTCAGTCCAGACACTCTTTCTCCAGTGCTAAAAGGTTGAAGACTGGTATTTATCAAGGTTATTTATCAACCTGACTGCCAGATGGAAGCCGGTCACAGTAGCATGATTTCATTTCATCAGTAACAGGAGCACAAAGAACTCTCAGCTTTCAATTTCAGCCCCTTCAGGAGTCATCAGGAGCACGGTTAATGACAGTCCACGCTTTCCTCCTCCACTTTCGTGTGACGTACTGAGGCCACTTGTGTTTTCATACTGCAATTCTTACACATGAAATAGCAGCAGGGAAAAGTGCGGCGGTAATAAAAGAGAAAAGCAAAGCACTTTAGCAGCTGGAACAATGACACACATGCCACCGCAGACCTTCATGCATAGTTACCCTTTAACTTTCTGCACTAGCACAATCTGCTGGTACATCAAAGAAAAGTTTTTAAATCTAAAGCCTCTATCTAAGATCAGCAGCAGGGTTTTTAAAAATTTTTTTTATCATAAAACCACAAAAGCAGATGTGCCATTTCCCTTTTTTTTATCGTTTCTTTGACCCTAATTGGGACACACTTGCTATCTCAGAGTCAAAACTCAGCCAGATCAACAGAGATTGCCACATTTACTGGAATCAGATGTTTTTCCAGTTGCTGACTTTGCCATAAATGTCCACAAACCTACTATTTTCCATTAAAAAGGAGCTGCGATTATCTAAAGCAGTGCAGATTCTCTAAATGTGTTATCTCATTTACTGTAATATATTACCCAAATTCAAACAAAAAAGAGCCATGGGGACATTAGGTCATACCACTTTTTAGTTTTACAGGTGTTTTAGTCATTTTTTTTAACCTTGGATAGAGCTAGGTAGCTGTTTTTTCAAAGTATCCAGTTTTCATGCTAAGTTCGGCTAAACTCTGACTCCACCTCTGCCTTTATTCTCAGATGGACCTTCTTAATCTCGCTCTGTTTTTCCAAAAATGTAGAAGTGAGAACACATGCGCACACATGAGCTACAGTAGGCTGTGGTCAAAGGGTTAAACAGAATGCACGTCCCAAAAATGTACCTATAATAAAAGCTCACTGTTAAAGTCCAGTGTGAAAGATTTAGGAGGATCTGTTTCAGAAATGGAATATAATGTTTTCATTTGTGTATAATCACACACAGTCTGCCATGTTGCCCTGAACTAACTTCTCCTTTTTTCCATTTGTAGTGGGTGACATCCAGTGTTAAGGTGTATTACCATTACCTACGGTTTGCATGTTGACCAGATTAATATCCCTTTAACTAAAAATCCTAGAATGAACAAAGCAAACACTGGCTCTAGCACTTGCATCTTTTTCAATTGGTTGCAGTCTGCAACTTCACTGCTAGATGTCACTGAAAATCACACACTGAACCTTTAATGTGTTGTCAGTGTGTTGCACAACATCACAATAAAGATTAATTAAAGCCATAACGGTCTTACTGAGCTCACTGGCTGCACGGAGGGTAACTCTACCCCTGTTACACAGTCAGATTTATTCACTCTCTGTGGCACTTTGCTGCTCTAAATCAGCAGGTTTTATTTGTCTCTGAGGTTGTGTGTGTGGGTGTTAGCACTCTGCTATTTCACACTCCCTGTCCCCCACCAAACTCGAGTCTGTGTGACGGAATGTGTCTTGAAAGTATATTAACTGTGCTTCCTGTTAAATGAATAACCCGGCCTAAGAGACTATGATCGGGTGTCACACGGACACGCACACCCCTCCATATAAACACACACTGTATCAGGGAAGCTTGATTCTTAAAGGAGAATCAGTGGCGTCTGAAGACATGATGGAGGCTAATGAAAATGAATCTTCCTCATGGTCAGGTTTCATAGATGCAGACATGGTACTGTGTCAGTTGATTTTTACAAGCACAGTCTGCACTGCATGGAGTTGTTTTGTCTGTGTCTTGGATTGCAGACTTGTGAGGGCTGTTGTTGCTGTTTGCAGGAGAGGGGTCTGTTTTTTTATCATGGCGGAGACTTGTATCAGACAATCTCTTTCTTTCCTTGCAGAGGAATCTGAAGATCTGTGAGTGTGTACTTTACCTGTATCTCTGGCCCATACATTTATCTGAACGGTGCGACACTGGTGATAACTAAGGGGATCAGCTTATTGACAATTGGTGCACTTCATACAGTACAGCTAACATTTTATTTGTTCAACTTGTGTTAATCTCTGATTTTCTCATACTTTCAAAGAATCATTGGGCCTCATGCAAGAGAAAAATAAGAAAATCCTATTTTGGATTCATGAAGTGAGGGTTGGTAAAGTGGTGTGATAAGCCATGGTAGTAACGGATAGCTCTAACAGATTTATGTTGAAAAGTAATAATGCAGATTTCTATTATTTAAACCACCCTGTTCTGTAGCATGGAAAAGATGTGCACTCCATGGCCTGTTTGTCACTTATTATTTAGACAATGACTGAATGGTTTACTACAATAGATCGAGTAGTATTGGAAAGATGATGTGAATGGATATTTCACAGCACAAACCCAAGTTGTCTTTTGTGGCTTGTGTGTGGTCTAGGGCACTCTTGAATTTTAATCTTATCAAAGATGGGAGACATGAAAGTATTGGTTAATGCCACAAAAGATCTTAAATGTTAGTGGCTGCTAAGAATATGACAATGAAAGGCCGTCTCTGGAGCCTGTGTTGGTTTTTGTCCATTCTGGGCTTTTTGGTTAAGAGGATATTAACTCTGGTTCACACTCAAATATAGTAGGTGACAGTAATGCACCTTAACACTGGATGACACCCACCATTAGATGGAAAAAAAGTCCATTCTGAGCATCTGTAGAAACATGGTGGACTCAGCGCTCCCTCTGTAGCAGCTTTTTCTAAGGTAAAGAAAATAAAACAAGTCGTATATTCAGGTGATTCTACAATAATGAAAACATAATTATCATTCAATTGAGATCTTCTTAAATCTCCTTAAATTGTACACACTGAACTTTTAAGATCATACCTGTGCGTACACCTGTGAGACCCATTGTTTGGAGTGTTCACATGGTGACAACCTTGATACCATGTGAATGCCATGTGTATTTTTGTGTCCACTGGTGGAGCTATGGAGCAACGTTTTTATGAGTGGGCCGAGGATACACATGAGCCCACACACATTGATATTACGCAAGGTTCTGCCAATGGTCTTTAAGCTATTTCACTTGACATTTAGTGGTGGAAACATAGCAGTAAAGACTGTTAGCCAATGTAAACATTGATTCAAACAATCCGCCTTCAGAATATATGTGAAAAAGCAGCCTTTTGATGCATTGAACATTGCAGGAAAAACTACCCAGAGTACCTAAAATTCTATAGACATAAAGATTATCACCTGTTATCTCCCCCTCCTCAAGGGTAGTAAGGCTGATAAAATACACAGAGCTGGAAGGAATTCAGGCCCTGTTCAGTCAGGCTGAACCAGAGCAGAAGCTTGGCGACATGGAAGCTTAAAGGCAGACCTCCCAGCTGAAGGAGGTTTTCTCTGACTCTGAAACCACCCTGCTGCTGCACAGCACCTGCACTCTGTATCTGAGTTACTGACACTTCAAGTTAGGATTATTTGAACATAAAAGCTTTCGTCCCACGCAGGTATTCTAAAATCTCTCAAGCTCCACAGCAACACAGGCTGGCGGAGCTTATCTGCGTTTCTAAAACATCCTCTACTAGGGCAGGAGTCAGGGGGATCTGAATCAGGGGGACAGGTCTGAACAGGTCACCGAGCAGATCAGAAGCATAGGCTGCTCGAGTCATGCTAAGGAGAATGACAGGGATAAGATTTTACTGATTATGCAGTCAGCCCAGGCAGCACGCGACTCCTTGTACCGCATGCAATACCGTCCAACCTGCCAGGGTGATGATATCCAACAGTGTAATCATATCCAAGGGTGGATTGTCCCTACAAAAAAAAAGGCGAAAAATATAAACAGATGACAGCTGTTGGTAACATTAGTAAAGCAGATACATAAAAGCTGATTTAGTTATGATCTGTTATATATAAACATAAAAAGAACAAACACTAAATGGGAAGCAAAGTCATGCAAAGTCATTGCCACTTCCAAGTCTGTGCCTGTTTATAATTAGTCATGTTGGCTCAGTTAGTCACGACTTTGGAGACCTTGTGAGTCATTTTCTTAGATGCATTTGACTTCACTATTTGGCAGATTTATCCATTCATCTTTCCACAAAATCTTGGATTAGAAAACACGACTCATTCTGTCTTTGATGCATGGATGAATTTTTAAAAACGAAGCAACTTGATTTACTGCTTCAGGAAATCCCTTTTGCATAGTCGTTTTGAAGGCATTTCAAAGCCTTTCAAAGTGGTTTGAAAAAAAAAAAATGGCTGCAACCTGGCACAGTCAGCTTATTGATTCAGCTGTGGTTGTCTGTGTTGGTAGTTTTGTGTGGTCACGGCCTATTTTTGTATGGCTTGATGGTCGCTTTAGGCTCCATCCAGTGCATTTGAGGTGGTTCATCTAAGCACATAGACTGCAGCCTGGCGGAGGTGTTGACCTGGTTGTGGTTTCTGTGTTGACAGTTGTTTTTGGTCCCAACCTGGTTAAATCCAGGCATCTGCTGCTTTCCTGTGGTCCCATCCTTGTGTGATGTGTGATTATATGTGTGATTCTTTCAGTAGCATGTGAAAACAATACTTGCCAACATGAAAACAACCTAATGGATATTTTTATGTGTCTTCCGCAGGTATGCCCCCTTTATTCCCATTAAATTCACTTTGTAAGTTCTGTGATCTGGAGCTGTCATCCTGTAGCGGTACAGGGACCTGCATGACCAACTGCTCCATCACATCCATCTGCTCATCAAGCACGGAGGTCTGTGTTTCTATCTGGTAGGTAAAAAAAAACTGCATTCATCTCCTGGAAGCGATTCTGACTTTTTTTTTCTTTTGATAATTTCCTTATATTTTATCTATTCATTATTTTAATTAATATATTGGGTTTTTTATATTTTAATTGTATAATTCTTAATGCTTTGGCAATAATATTCATTTAAAGGTTCTCTATGTAAGATGTGTGAACTTGTGTGCTTATGTGAAGTCTGCATTGTGCTGTACGTTGATGTTAGTTGACTCCATTTCTGACTTAACAGTATCTAGCGTTGCAAAGTGTTGCAGTGATAGAGACTCAGAAGAGAGACGTTGAAGAACTCGGGAACAAACATTAGGATTTTTGCAGAAATCCGTATAATGTGGCTGTTAGCATGGATGTAGGCAACAGGGACCATCATTAGCTTAGAAATGGAGGTAGCTAATGTCAAGAAACAACTGGCTCCCATCTCCCATAGTGCAGCTTTAACATTCATTCTTGAGTTAAATTGATTTACTTGATAACTATATACACACAGTTGCTCTTAAGATTCACACATTCTCTTTTACTTTTTGTGTTGGAGTCTGTGTTGTCTTGGGGGCTGCCGTTTGTTGACGTTAGCTGACATTTCTAAGCTAACAGCAGCTGGTGTTGCACACTAGTGCTGCGATAGAGGAGCAGAAGACAGCCACTAAGGAATTCGGGAGTGAGGGTTTTCGCAGAAAAACTGACCATACATAGAGAAATCTGTCTGCTATCATGGATGTAAGCAACTGAAGCAGTCACACAAAACTCCAAGAAAAACTTCATGTAAGCGCATAAGCGTGTGCAAATCTTACATATTGAACCTTTAAGGCAAACACTGTAGTTATTACACCTCTGCTCTGTCTGTTTTTAAGGAGAAAGAATGATAGCAGCTTCTCCATCGAAACTCTCTGCCACGACCCAGGAAAGCCACTCTACGGCGTCATGCTGGATGACTACAACAGCTCCACCTGTGTGATGAAGGAGAAGAACACCACAAGTGGAATGGCCTACTTCTGCTCATGCTCTGACGAAGAGGAGTGTAACGACAAACTGTCCTTTCCCCCGAGTGAGTACATGAAACCAGCATCTGATAAAAGGGTTGAAGCTTCACATGCCAGTGTATGTAAAAGTACGACATGTAACATATGTAAAGAAGTTTACATGTGCCAATCAGTTTGCGAATGCATCGTAATATACCATAAAATTTAGCACCTTCCCCATTGTTCTTCACCTCCACACTGATTACTATGCAGAGGATTTGGGCCAAATTGTCATTTGACATTTATGCTCACTCCTGAGTTCAGTGCCTCTCTTCATCTCCTCTACAGCAGCAGCAGTGTGCTACACAACATACCGTAGTCTCCTAACACATGAGCCAGCACAACACGCACTCCAACACAAACTTCACTGAGCGTACGAGCATATCCGAATGTTGCAACTTTCATTTGGGTCACGTGTAGGAGTAACTCCACATAGAGTAATCTCTGCAGGTTCTTATGGAACGTTTTAGCATCTTTCAAGTCGTTTTTATATGTTAAGCCCTACCAGTTTGTTCTAAGTATTTTCTATAGCACTTTACAAACAGCAGTTCTGAAGTGCTTCACAGTTCAACATAAAATCCATTACAGTACACAATAAAAGCAATATAGCATGATAGTATACAGAAATGCATATTCCGATTCAGCATGAAAACAGCAAGGACATTTGAGAACAACTGACTAGAAGATCTGAGTGATCTTGTTGTAGAATATTTGGTTATAAGATCATAAATATGAGAGGGTGCCAAGCCATGGAGGGCTCTGTGATCACGGAGATCTTGAACTAAATTCAGAATGAAGTCTAATGTATGAATGTAAACACAGAGATTGCACCACAGTAGTTTTCTATACTCTAGCAAAAACATTCCTGCGTTTAATAATACGGGGATACACAATAGAGCTCACAGTGGAATGAGATATATCACACAAACTATATTTGTTAGTTCAGTCGATGTTCATTGGTCTTTTTGTGGAATTTGTTGAGAAGAACAAATATATAAAGGTGACTACTCCCAGTGTCAGTTTTAAAAAATGCTTTGCTCATTCAGCTGCTCAAACTGCATTTCATACAACTGTCAGCACAGGAAGCAAACAAGCAAACCAGAATTAGGGCACGACATCTTAACAGTGTACAGTGTACATACTAGTCATATTTGGTTGAGTAGGTTATCTTTTTAGACAGCTGCACAAACTTCCTCATATTTCAGCTGTAAATCAATAACCAAGTGCTTGTTTCTGTCATTATTTGCCTCTCCATATCTCATATCTTTAACCAGTTGTGTATTACTGGTGTCTTTCATTTATCAGTAAGTCATTACGCCTTTTTCTCAACTTCTCACCCTCTCCTCCTCCTCCTCTGACTTTCTCTCCAACCACTGAATAGGAAACTCTATGTGTATTTTGGCATGTAAAGCCGTTCGCATGCATTTCCAAAGTCGTGGGCGTTTTCTTTGGTTCTCATTATGGTCGCTACTGTCTTGTGGAATGACTGAAGAATGTATCGTCATCACAAACAGGAAGTGGAAACGTGGTGTTTGCATCACACGTAAACATCATTTGGGGAATCCTCAGTGTGGTCACAGATGTGCAGCTGGATGCTCTCAGTGGTTCAATGTCCTCTCATAGCGTTGAGGAGAAAAACTGGGTGTCTGTCTCAGCCTCAGTGTGTGTGTGTGTGTGTGTGTGTGTGTGTGTGTGTGTGTGTGTGTGTGTGTGTCTGTGTGTGTGTCTGCGTGTGTGTGTGTGTGTGTGTATGTAGGCCAGCCACACTGGAGAGCTCAGACATATGGTTTCCTGTCTGTGTTTAACTCAAATCAGAAACATCTCCAGCACATGGTGAACAGTCGTCATAGACACAGAACACCTCTGTAGTGAATGACAGTAAAGGAGACTGAGACTGCTGTTATATAGAACTTATTTGTTTTCTTATTATGTTAAAGCTACAATATTTAACATTTCTACACTGAAATAGGTAACAGCGGCTAGACCTGTACTGTATATTTTCTTGGCTTGTATAATTTCACACGCTTTCAACAATGTTCAAATTCGGAGAAATCCATTATTTTACTCAATGTAATGCCTGTTTCATTTGGTTTCCTGCCAATGGTGTGAGATCCACTTTACTAATGTTAAAATATAAAGTTACTTGCAGCTATATCATCAGATTAAAATGGCACAACATGAATGAACGTCACTAAATGTAATGTGAAAACTGTTGCCTGAGTCATGTCAGATAGATTATCATCGGCAAAGGTAGCAAAAACTACAACTCCCACGATCCCCTCACATCAGCCACGTCATTGTTGTTTTGATTAAGAGACCGCTAGCAGCAGAAATTACATTCTGTGCATTTAAAGAATTATTAAAGCAGACTGGATGCTGCTAATCTTTATCAGCTGAATGCGTTATATAATGTGGAAAGCTGTTGAGATGTTGTAAACACTTGAGTCCGTTGGACAAAACCTCATAAAAGACTGCATTGCTGCAGCAATTTCCTAACATAGACTTTAAAGGGTCTGTTCAAAACGAAATGAAAGGTTTTAAATGTATTTTATTGTAGATTTCTACCTCCACCCATGGCTGGATCAATGTTCAAAGGCTTGAAGAAGCTTGATTTGCTGCTGGGCAGATGCAGTTTCATAGTGTGCCAAAAGGCTCAGAAACACACCAGTAAACTTTGTGTTGTTAAATTTGAAATTTTGCTTTATTTAAGGACAAAATACACCAGAAAATGCGAACGCTCTTAAAGCTGCATTTTTGGACTGGATGCTAAAACTAGCCTAAGAGAAGTGGTGAAAAACAGGTGGTAGGATTAGTAAAGCAGGATTATGCCTTAGTTGTTTGTAAAAGGTTTGATACATTTCCAGTAAATCTAATTTTCAACCAGTTCACACAGAATGTACAGTACACTGTCGAGCTGCAAGCATTAGTGTGAAATAAGGTCACCGCGCGCAGCCCGAACTTCACAACTGCACTATGTGTCAAGAAATGTGTGAAAATGATAATAAAACCAAATCTATATGCATGTGAGTTAAATGCACGTGGGGAAAATGTGTTTTCCTTTTTGATAGTGAACTGGCCCTTTAGATCTAAGTTTATTCAAGTCACACGTAGATGCACACCAGCAGATTCATTACCAACTACAAGAACAAACTGCATATCATGAGTCGTCTTTTATGAATAAAAATAGTCTGTTCTCGTTGCCTGCCTCACAAGCTTGTGGTGAGTCTCACAGTAATTGATGCAGACACTAAATTCTCTTCATTACTTCACACCACCAGTATCTATGTTATGTGCTACAAATAATTGCCGAGTTTGTGTTGCAAATTGAGCAAAACCTCTCTGGCCTGGCTTCACCTACAAATATCTATTATGCGGGCAGTAAATTAGCTATAATTTAAATATGCACAACCGTGACATGGGCCAGTAGCCATTTTTTTTCCCCCTCACTGCTCAAAGTTGGTAAACAAGCAGGAATTTTGACTTGTTTGTACTGTAACTGCATGTAAAGTGTATTCCTGTCAACTCCTTTCTTGCTGTTACAGTATACTTCATCAATAAACATGAGACAACTCTGGAAAGACACCAATGGTGGAATGTAACAGTACTTTTACTCAAGTGCTGTAGTTGTGCAAAATGCAACATACACATTAATGCAACAACAGTATAAATCCAAAAACAAACATAATGCATAAAACACTGAAAGAGCCTTTCACAAAGGCTACTTTTCATACATAGGTGATACTTTTACTTGTGGTAGAGCAGACATAAAGATTTGAATTTGGCTTGTTAAGTAGCTCAATCAAAGACACAAATAGATGTGTAAATCGTCATCTATCTTTATATCGGTCAGTCTATCTATCGCTGAAACACACACACACACACACAGCCTCTGAGAATAAGGGCTGTGGTTCCTTCCTCCCATTGAAGACACATGCAGCAGGAAGTCCATGTTTGTTTATTGGACCACTGCCACAACATTTTCCTCCACAAATGCCTCGCATTGTTCTTCCCCAGCATTACATTCTCATGACGTGCCTGTAATAGTGTTTGTGAATGTGGTTTATTGCTTGACCATCACACATCCCATGTGCGCGGTTGTGTTGATGCATCCAAATGTGTGCTGCAAATGTCGCTAACAGGGAGTGAACATTGTGATCTTGTTGGTTTTGATGGACAGGGACAGGGAGATGTCTGATGTGTTGCGCTAAGATGAAGTAACCATCCAAAGAAGCTTCTGTTTATTAAAGGTGCGAGAATAGAGAGTACAGTTTAGAGACATAGCCGCTACAAAGACAACTTATAAGACTTAACTTATATCAACTTATATCAGACTGCTAAATTATCATGCATTGTATCTATTAGTCAGGTTATGTTTATGCTTATAACATAGAAGCACAAGTAAATGACTAAATAGCTTAAAAATAGAAAGGAGAGTTGCTAAGAACAGGAAACATGCCCGTGGACTGGTATTGTTTTAAGATGGTACTGTGGGCCATAATAAAACACACACACTTCACTGTACAGTACTATTGGCAGGTATTTCCAGGGGTATTATTGCAGCCACAGTGCAGACCCCAGTAATAATGAGATAAGAGTGGGAGAAAGCAGATATAAAAAGTTGGGTTTTATTGCTACTCCAGCAACTTGTCCTAATTTGGGTGCAGTGTTTAAGGCTAATTGACAACCAACTCGGCCTCTGATGGAGCGTAACGTATTCCTCTGAAGTTTTCCTCCTGGGTGATCAGTCGTATTGTCGAGCACAGTAAAGGCTGTGGGCGACAGCACTGAATGGCACCCTGCTCCAGGTTTCAGTGCACAAGGTATGTTTATTAGCATTTGTGACACTTTTATTCTGATTAACTGTCTTAATTAAAAGTGATAAAACACTGGCAGCAATCAATCGATTTGTCGTTTTCTAATGGGATGCAGGAGAAGAAGCAGAGAGCGAACTTTATTTCCATGGAGGAAGAGACTTTTCTTATTAAGCAGGATATGTAAAAATGTTTATCTGTCAGACTTCAGGCAGATTAAGCAGAAGGGTGCGGTAATAACCCAGAAAGACTAGATTCATCTTTGATGCAAATGGCTCATTACTGTAATGAGTCAGTGGGTTTATAAGGCATTTATTGACCATCAGCCGCTAACTCTGGAGATTGCACACAACAGCACTTCAGAAGCAAATCTGAAGAACCTCCTTCAAGAAGGCTTACCGGTTGTTAACGTCATAAGTTAACATTTAAATCGGATCACTCGTTAATTACTGGAGAGTCACACTTCTCCTGTTTTGCTTGTAGCTTGCCTTCTCACACTTCCACCTCCTATTTCAAGCTAATATGTACCGAACCAGTCTATTACCTGGAAGTAGTCCATGCTGAGGACGAGCTCATATGAAAATTGTCAAAATAGCATAGTGTTACTGAAATTGTTAACTGTAATGCAATTAGGAATTACAACTTAACCATATCATATTAGTGATGCCTGTTAATGCCCAACGCTGTTTCTAATCGCTTTACATGAATCTCATCCCACATTTCTTGTTCTTCTTTAAACCGATTAGACATGAACCCTCTCATTGTGAAAGACCTGGCCTCATATGTGTCGCAGCAGTTGTTTCTAATTACGATCCCGTAAAGATGATTTGGAGCAGACCGTCACCGCCTTTCAGCTAGTGTCAGTTACACATGTGTTTTGAAGCTTGTGAACTAATTTCATTGGGAGGGGAGGGATTGATAGTAAATGCTGCCTTGTCATTGTAACACGCTATTTGCTTTAGTGCTGTATTTACTACTGTGATCGCGTGGAGTCACGCCATGTGAGGAATGAGAAGAAGGTAGAACTAATTCACAGATGGCGCCTCATCTCCTCCAAGTCATTTCACTGCATTGTTTTAGCATCTCTCTTGATGAATGAAATTTTCTTTCTTGACATGTGGGATGTTGATGCCAGCGGGTTGTTTCTATTTTCATAAGAAAAAAAAGAACTAAAGATAAAAATAAAAATTAAATAGACTGACTTCTTGATACAGCCGTCAAAGAGGAAGAAGAGCGATAAAGGAAAAAGTGTCTCTGTGCATGTTCCAAGATCTTCTTTTTATTCTTATTTTTACTGTTCCTCCTTAACTGTGGAATCTTGGCTTATACTCTGTCACTCAGTCACACAGCAGACTGCTTTAAAGACAAATGACTCAAGCAGGCCAACTCTAATGTGCCTCAAAAAAGGGAAAGAGGAGGCAGAGTGAGATAAAAAAGAGCGGTGACCAGGACAAACACTGAGATGAGACGAGGAAGTCGATGAGAGACAGGGCAGTGGATGAGATGTTGGAGGGAGGCGATGGAAAGAAGAGAAGGAGAGCCGGAGAGATATGAGCCATGTTTATGAAGCAGTCTGGTTTGTAAAGGCAGTGCTGTTACCATAACAAGTAAATAGAGAGTGTGATATTCACTTTAAGTCGGTGTTACTGGACTCCTTCATGCTTCGCCATAATGATACCAGCCTAGATACAGACAGGCTATTTATATACATTTAAGGTGGCAAACAATTTTACTGAAGTTAAACTATATCAAAAGGAGGGCGGTTTGCTGTAATAAAAGATAGATATAATACACTCATAACCTCACAGAAGCTGTTTTTATGCAACCCATAGTATGAGCAAAAAAATTAAAGCTACGTTGTTGTCTTTTTGTCCACTGGGGGCAGCAGAAGAAGCAGAAGCAGAACTTCACCTTAGAAAATTTGTTCTGTGACATTTGCTTATTCATACATCCAGTACATGCAGAGAATTACTTGGATTTTAAATTGTCCTTTTAGCTCTGTTTTGTTTTCCCTCCCCAAGTATTTGTCATTACATTAAAGCCACTTTCAATTGAAGATTTTTTGTAAACAACTACAAGTGAAGAAAGGGAAAAAATACTCAAGAATGATCAAATAAAAGGTCTTAAACCATTGTGTGTTTAAATCGCTAATGCCCCCCTCAACACTAACATTTACACACAATTTATACAAATTATTTGATGAAGAGAAAATGCAAACAGTGCACCAAAGCCTAAAGGAAACATCCACCTCCTTAGCAGCTTTATTCCTTACTTTGGCCTTATTTATTTATTTACTATATACACTTAAAGCAATTATGTAGCTCCCTTTGCAACGACAAGCTGACATTTCTACATTTCTAGTCTGTTTGTGTACAGGCTAAACAAAAGGTATGTTCATAAGAAAATACAAAAGAGTAAGAAATGCTTCCACTCTGGATGTTTTATCATTGCAGGTCAAAATGTATTTGAACCACTGAGCCTCTGTTTAAGGTTTCTTTTCATGCATTTTATGGCTTAAGGTCATTGGAGCTATTATAAAAGTTCTTATCAGCAAATAGCTGCTATTTCTGGACCTTATCATAAAGCCATCACCCGCTAGACGTGACATCATGCTGTTATCTTCTCCATATTATTCTAACAGTTAGTTGAAGCCAGGTGTGCAGCAGCTCGGGGCAAAAGAACAGTTCAGTATTTCTAAAAAGATGTAAGGAGAATTTACAGCACCAAAAACACATTAAATGTAGGATATATATATATATATATATAAAACTATATAAGAATACAAAACACTGCCGCTAGATTGATTTATTACTTTTCCATGATGTGGACGAAATTATTGACAAAATATTCAAATCAGAAAATATCTTGTAGGTTTGAATGGAAATGTTTGATCGATTCAGTATGAAATAACGTTATTTAAAGCCTCATTAGAAACCCTTTTCTGGCACAGAGGATAAACTGGCATAGAAAAGGCCTGTTGGAAGTGTGTTACTCCCTCCTCAGTGTTTATAATGGATTCCATCTATCCACCCGTCACCTGTTTCGAACATGAAATCATGTCTGGCTCTGGCATTTTCCGAGGAAAAGAGTTCCTCTTAAATATCCAACCGAACTTCATTATTTACAAAACACAGTGAGGATCCAAGTAATTAGCAAGTGGCTAGAGCAATAAGAGCGTGAGTCAGAGATTTAGTGGTGGCAAGATTGAAAATCTCAGCACACACATCCTGAAAAACACACACAAACTGTACATGCACACACTGATGACGTGCGTAATTGCGCGCCGGAGGCGAGGATCCCTCTAATAGTTTGAATGATGTGTCAAACCTCATTGAAGCCTGCATGAGAACTCTCTGGCATCCTGATTGGAAAAGGCAACATGAGTCCTATTACCAGTTTGTCTTGGCAACGTGTGATGGGCTGTGTTTCTACCTCGAGCACACACACTAAAACACACACTTTAATCATGGCCGAACGACAGCGAGGAAATAAAGCTGAAACCTCAAAAACCTCCAAGCAATCTCAAAACCTTTAAATCATGTGCACTCGTAGAGACACGTGGAATTTGAGAAGCAGTGTCTGACTGTCTGGCAGTTGCCTCTTCCTCAGTACCAGACTTCTCAGGTTGTCTCAGATTTAAAAATCTCTGTGTGTTTGTATTCTGTTTTCTTGATTGATAGCATCCATGGCTTTGCCCAAAGCAATTGCAGAAACATTTACTGCTTAAAAGTCACACACACACAACCACAAAATGAAGACATTATTCACTCCGCTGTGCGATATTATTACCTTGCATGATCACACCTCACCACAGCGCATGATGTATTTGAAAGCAAACCTTTGAGTTTGAAGCTTATGCATCAGACATACTTTGCAGTTGAAGAGGCTGTATAATCATATGATAGCTGTAGCTTTAGGCACAGCTATTTAAAGTAGCTACACCTATTATATCATATTAAGTATTCATATATAAGTATGTGTGTGACATGGATAGTCACCCAATAGTCGAGTCTTCGCTGCTCTGTGGTGTTATTCCGACTCTGCTGCTGCAAGTTAAAGGTATAATATATAACATTTCTACATTAAAAATGACCAGGCCCATGTTATATATTTTGTTGTCATATGTACTTACATTATATCAGTGTTTCTAATGGGTGGAGTTGAAAAAAGCATATGAGTGAGGGTTACAAACCAATATTACATTTAAGTGTTCATAAAAGTTAGAACAATTTTGTGTACTTATAATTAAGACTTTAAGATGCTAAAATTAGAAATGTAATGACAGCAAAAATAAAAATAGTTGTGCCTATTTCCACTTTAATCGAATACAAATAATTTTGCTTCCTTAACAAATGCAGATAATACATATACTGAGCCCTAGTTTCCAACGATGTTCAAATTCAGAGACTTCGCTCTGTGTCATCAAACTACTTCTTGTGTTGTTTTTTTGATTGAGAGACCCCTAGTGGTAGAAGTTACATATTACACATTGAATATATATAAAATCAGTGTAGAATAAAACTGCTACAGATTTTTTTATTTTTTTTTAATTTGTGTTTCTCTGTGGATGCACTGTGTGCGTTATGGATGTGAAAATCTAATGCAAATAGATGCAGGGTGGTGAGACTTTGAATGGTCGGTCCTTAGTCCGAGCTCCCTCAGACTGTCAATGTGGCAGCTTCGCTCAGGAGGGTAATGCTCCCCTGAGAGCCTGACTGAGACACTCTTTGAAAAGGTGCCCAGCCAGAGCAGACCAGGCTAGGCCAAGGCAAGGCAGACAGGCTTTCGACTGTTTTCTTCCCGCCGCTGGAGCTCTGAGGGTTGGCTGCCATTCTGTCCGGGCTGGCAGTCGGAGTCAGAGGAGGTAGTTAATGCTATAGGTCATGAAGCAGTAAAGGCTGCTCACACTGTTGGCAGTGTCCACTGCAGGGCTTTTGACAGAGTACACAGTCAACTCCCTACTGAGATCACAAACCCTAAGATACAGACCATGTGTTATATATCACTTTTAAACCTCATTGTTATGAGGGAAGGACAAGATTTACAGTGCTCCATGGAGTGGAGAACAGCGTGTTGTTTTCATAGCACAGACTTCAAGAATGACTTTCCTGTAGTGGACTTGCTTGTGTTGGACTGTTGCTGTATAGTAGTGGGAGGAAATTGCAGTGTGTTGCTGCATGCTGCACCCGATATACAGAATTTACACTGTGTGTTTTGCAAAGACCTGCCTTTACACCACGACCTTCCTATTCTGTGGCAGTGGTGGGCTGCTTGCTTCTGTCTGAAGAGGGGGGTGTGTACTCAGATTTTTTTTATGCGTGCTAGATCAAACAAGGCACAATGAAACCCAGACACTATTTTATGCTTCTATAAAAAGCAGCTAAAGTGGAGTCAACTTTTGCATCTTATGGCACTGATAAAAGACATGTATAGAATCTAGAAGAGTTGTAGTCAAACTCCGTTTTGATGCTTGTGTGGTCAGTCACTCACTGTTATTACACTTAGTAGTTTTCGGCTAGTTAGTGACTTATACTGCTCTGGATTCAAATTTCTTTCACACACATGAGGTATTCAGTAAGGGATAATGTACACTGTGTTCTGCATCAAACCCAACAGGGCGATGCAGGACCTGAAGAGGAGAGGCCTTGAATCACCCTGAAGGGGTTTATTTCACATCATCCTGCTTTTTATGGAGCTGCTCACTATTGAAATCTGTGATTTGATCAAAATGTTGATTTATAACTGATTTTGTTTTCACAATTATTTTGTTGTTTCTACCAATAAAACAGTCGTCATTGACCAATGGTCAAAAAAAGAATTAATACATTTAGAGTAAGAGTTACTACTTTGTCTCTTCATGAGCATCACTTTACTTTCACTTAACGATGCAGCATAAACTAAGTAAATGTAGGTTTTTCACTTGAAAACATTTGAAGGAGCAAAGTGCAGAATGGCCTGTGTGTTTATACAGCAGTTATAGGAAAAGCAAAGTATCTACAAATGAGGTAAGGTCTGCTCAGCAAAACTGGGTCTAAAGAACAAAACCTAAACAAAACTCTTGTGTGACAGTGTATACAGACTGCAAGTGGATGGCAGTTGCTCATGGCATTGTGGAAAAAAAGGCTTGTTGATGACCATCTTCTTTATGTAAAACGACTAGTTGAATATTTAGACCAACTACGAAGCTCATCTGACAAACACTTTCTGCAGCTGCTACAGCTGCTCTGTTTACTGACAGGGTTTTACATAGAACCAGCCACTTCAGATTCTTGCTTTGCATTAACTCTCTACTAGCATTCCCAAAATAACTTCTACTTTTGTTCCTCATGTTGGCAGTTACAAAAACCACAACCTCAGCCCACCTTAGTATCAGATCAGCAGGGAAAACCCTGTACATGCCAGAGTTTAGCACTGCTCGCCAAAAGAATGGCATGACAGCAAATAATCATGTCTTGTGTTTGCAGCAGCCACCACAATCAACACTCTCTGAATTACGAAACTGACTTTTATGATTCAGTTCAAAGACAGCCTTAAGGTCACAGAGAACCCACAAGTAGTTTTACTCTTAAATGGGGGATTTTTATAATATGCTAGTAGCAAAATACAACTCTGGCATGCTGTAAATGCTGTATCCTCTGGCAAGATCAACATACTGTATGTTGAACCTGTTTATTGTAAATCTTGATTTAACCTTTTTACAGCCACCCTTGTCGAGGGTTAGGATTAAACTTTTACAAGAAATTTAAAGCCAACATTCATGTATTACACTTCATTTGAAAAGGAACATCTTCTGGTTTCTGTGTTTAGCATGTGGTAAAACCCAGCCTAAACTACATTAGTTCAAACATGGCCCAAATGTAACCTTACCCTTAACCCTGGTGGATGTTAAGAGTTTCCACCATCAATCCAGTACCATACTCTATTTTGCCTTCTTTTTAGTAATGTGTGGCTTGTGGTTTTTGACACAACATACTTAATCACATTTTTATTGATCTAATCTGATCTTTTCCAGTTGCGGATCCAACTCCAGATGGTCAGTTTCTGTCGGTGATCCTGGTGAGCCTGCTGCCCCTCCTTTTGGTGGGGATCGTGGTTGTGGGCATGTTCTACTGGTACAGAGTCTCACGCCAACGCATGCTCAGCCAAGAATGGGAGAGTAGCATTAAGAAACGTAAGACTAAAGTTGGTGGGCTGGATTGCAGTGAAAGCTGTGCTATCATGATGGATAATGGGTCAGACAGCAGCTCAACACACGCCAACAACCTGAACCACAACACGGAGCCGCTGCCTATAGAGCTGGATCTGCTGGTAAACACAACTAGTAGCATATTAGGTCTAAAGCAAATCTTAAGAATAATTTTTATCCTTTTTTAATGCAAACTTTTGATCATGTCCTAGGTGGGCAAAGGTCGCTTTGCTCAGGTCTACAAGGCTAAGCTGAAGCAGACCACCTCAGATCAGTTTGAAACGGTGGCTGTGAAGATCTTCCCCGACGAGGAGTACGCCTCCTGGAAGAACGAGAAGGACATTTTCTCTGACACAGACCTCAGACATGAAAACATCCTCCACTTCCTGACAGCTGAGGAGAGGAAGGTGGAGAGACAGTACTGGCTCATCACTGCTTTCCATCCCAGAGGAAACCTCCAGGTGAGCCCATGAAAATACAGAGGAAGCTCACAGATGCTAACTTAGAGTACAAATCCTCCATA
>JAPQRN010000009.1:18781716-18801072 GCA_037367275.1 Coranthus polyacanthus
CATCCATCCATCCATCCATCCATCCATCTTCTACCGCTTATCCGGGCCCAGTCACGGGGGCAGCAGCCCAAGCCATCTCCTCCAGCTCCCCCGGGGGGACCCCGAGGCAAGACATAATCTCTCCAGCTTGTCCTGGGTCTGCCCCAGGGCCTCCTCCCGGTGGAACATGCCTGGAACACCTCCCCAGGGAGGTGGACGACTCCTGGAGTCGTCCAGGAGGCATCCTAACTAGGTGTCCGAGCCACCTCAACTGGCTCCTCTCGATGTGGAGGAGCAGCAGCTCTACTCTGAGCTCCCCCCGGATGGCCAAGCTCCTCACCCTATCTCTAAGGGAAACTCATTTTTCCGCTGCTTGTATCCGCGATCTTGTTCTTAGTGACCAGTCTTTAGTGACCATCTTTGAGTCTTTGTTTTCTGGAAACAAAGACTCCATTTTTACTTGTGATTAGATAATGACTGAAGCCAGGTCAGGATGTCCATAAGACAAACAGTTGATTTTTGCAACAACATTATAAATCACAAACCACACAATGGGAAGAAATGTCATTAGACTCTTTAACAAACTAATATAGTGATTAATGTGTATGTGGTGTGTCAGAGCGAGAGTGAAATACTGCTTTTTCTTTATTTTTCTACCGTTTTATCTAAATGGCTAAATGAGGCAATACGGAAGAAGTGCATTTCTATGTATTTGTGTGTGTTAACTGTTCTGCTGTCTCTATACTGTAGGTGGGCACAGCGCGTTACATGGCCCCAGAGGTCCTGGAGGCCCGACTGAACCTGGAGAACATCGAGTCCTTCAAACAGACCGACATTTATTCCATGGCCCTGGTGCTGTGGGAGATGACGTCGAGGTGTGAAGCCATTGGAGGTCAGTGTTCGCACACAAACCACAAACTCACACACACACATACTTAGTAATTAGTACCTGCTGCAGAGGGAAGTATGAAGTCATGTAACACACGAGCAAACACACACACAGAACAAGCAAACCATGCTGAGGTGAAGAGTCAACCACTGAGATGACTCAGCAGTGACGACACACAACAGTTATCACAACAAGCTCAGCGGGCGAGCTGACCGGCCGGTAGTGAGGCCTCCATGTTCGAGTTCAGCGGAGTGGAGACAATAACATCTGTAACATCTGTAGCACTCTGTCTCTACTGTAAACCTTTTGGTTTCCTTCATTTTGAAACATTCCTGAGCCTGGCTACATGAGGTAGAATATTAAGTTCTACCTATCTCATATGTTATCATTGGCTCTGATTTCCACGATAACATATGAGAGCATTACCGGAAGAATTCACAGATCACTTCGCCATTTTTCGAACTTTGAAATGAATTCAAACAGAATCCAGTGTAAATGTTTGATTCTGATGTGTTCTGAAAATAAGTGAAATCCTGGGAAAATTATGGTGTTACATTCGTACGTTTGCATGGTCCTTTAAGGTCGAGGTCAAATTGAGATGGTTTGTATGATT
The DNA here is from genome assembly GCA_037367275.1 of Coranthus polyacanthus. Taxonomy (NCBI): domain Eukaryota; kingdom Metazoa; phylum Chordata; class Actinopteri; order Kurtiformes; family Apogonidae; genus Coranthus; species Coranthus polyacanthus. The sequence continues at coordinate 18,783,198 of JAPQRN010000009.1, forward strand.
TTGTCGTCCAACCACATCTGCAGGCGGAAGCCATTCTATACAACCAAACTACACACAAATCCTGCCTCTTTTAAGTGAAAATGACAACCATTCAAATGAGGATTATACTGAACTTTCAGTTTCTTTTATATCTTTCCTTAAAGGCGTTCATGTTTTTTCATTTCGTATGTGTGCACAAACAGTGACAGAAGTAGTTATTTGAAGGTTTTTTTTTTTTAAATGAACACACCGTGAACTGTATGAAGTGGGTGTGCTTTTCAGATTTTTTATCTTCAATTGTCCAACAACGCCAGCCCCCCTGCAGTGGTAACGTATCTCTACTAAATGAAGAGCTTTTTTGTATTGACACTAGATTTGTTACCTGAGCATTAACAATACTTTTGCACTTCATGAGACAGCAGCAGTGACAGATTTGATTAACCCACGTATGTACTCTGCTGGAGTGTGAGAAAAACATCTACATTACCATATCATCCTGTTTGACATACAGTGTTGTATACATACAGCTGCTGCTACATACATGTACATGCAGTGTGTGTAACCACTGTGCATCTTGTGACCTACATATTGCAGACGGTGGGTTCATGCCTACTGTTTCCTGTTATGCAGTGACTGAGGTTTAGGTGTCAACAGGAAGCTGGCGGTCTTGTCTGTCGGACTGCACCTTAACCTCAGCTCCAGGTCTGCAGCAGGAATCTGAGGAATGTCTGATATGTGAGGGAGACAATCTGAACTCTGCTGTTGCCCTTCTTTGGGCAGGAAATCATGGGGAGAGCTGGAAGGGATACTATACCTGCTTGAGCTGGATATGCGTGTGCATGTGTGTGTTTGGGGTGTTTCGATGGGACGTACAGTACTGTGCAAAAGTCTTAGGCAACCATTAGGTTTGTTGTTTTAGCAAGGTTATAATGACCATACATATGCATTTGTCAGTCTCTGTATTTAGATACAACTGGGATTATACAGGAAATATATATAAACATTAAAACATTAAAAAATAAAATTTCAGAAAATAAAAACAGTTTCTACAGACCAAAGTGTGACCTCCTTTTGCACTTAACATGTCTTGAACTCTTGTTCAGACAGTACGAGATTTACTGCATTGATCTTCTGTTGTTTTACTCCAGGTTTCATTCAACACATTTCAAACATTTCATATTGTTTGGGCTACTTTTTGACAAGGGAACACAGGTCACACTAAACACCGATTTTTGCCTTTAGAAGCCATTTAGATGTTTCTTGTTGTACCTTCATAAACAGACACAGAACTAAATAATGCGGCTCATCACCGTCCAGCAAAAACAACGCAGCTAAAGGTGGCCTAAGACTTGCACACAGCACTGTACGAGTCTTTATCTGTGCCATAGTTTCAGTTTTGTGAATCTTAAAGCCGTTTTATTGGGTATGTGCTCCTTCTCACACTTCCGCTTGGGGAAACACAGTGATGCATGTTTGTACTTGTGAGAGGATTCACAATGAGTAACAAACCCAGTTCATTCATTACCACTTCTGGTACTACTAACCCTAGATCTAACCCTTACCCTAAAAGATCTGGTTTTTTCACTTCTGTCGTCATACTGGATTTTTACTAGCAAGACAGCAAGGGGACAAAACTTTGTCAATGCAAATAGACAGCTAATGAAGATATTCTAAGGTTAGATAGATTACAATAAGCAGTATGTCAAGTGTGTTTGAAGTGTTGAGAAATAATGTCACAATTACACGGTTTGTCCACCAGAGAGCAATGACATTTCAAGTGACATTCTAAAATGAAAAACTGTCCGCTCACATTACAGTACAACAGCATCGGGCTTGTAGGAAATGGTGTTTCTTAAGGGCAGCCGAAAAAAAATGTACTCTGGGAATAAATGTTGTGAACCTCACTTTATATTCTCAAGTAAGGTTTTGTTCCAAACGTGGATTTTTAGTGATCTGTTTTTGAAAAATGTCTTTAACTTTAAAAACTCCTGCAATTTAAGGTGGAGTAAGCGATTCTAATCCAATCCATTTTTTTTATTGTCAAATTTAGTAAACATCACCTCATGGTCCTCCTCCATGTCCGTTGTGTGCGCGCTAAAAAAAATCCAGTGTTTGTACACAGTCCTGGTTCTGTAAGTGAGAAAAAAAGTGGCTTGGAAACTTAAAACGCTATTCCAGTTAAAAGCAACAAGGGGCGTTCATACTTGTGCACATTCGCCAAATTCACAGGTGAATCTGGGGGATGGAGCACCAAGAGAGCATTGAAGGTTTGTTTGTTGAGTTAAAATATGAATAGTCTTTCTCACAAATTGCTTACTCCACCTTTAACCAACATGCGACTGATAGCGACAACAATTTTTTTTCACTGCACATAAGGCACCTGAGTAGGCTGCTGTTTTAATCTAGAATATTGTTTCAAACAGAAACTTAATCCTTAGCTTTAAAATCTCAAGGACCAGACAAAATGATTTTTCAGAAACATCCTCAGGGCAGAAAAAACTCAAACTGGCCCTCACAGAAATAGAAGCACACACTTTTCCCTGAGTCTTACTCCCCGGAGAGTGTAAAGGGAGTCTCTCCTTCGCTCAGCCCAGCGGTCTTTTCTACACAGTCTGAGACATTTAGAACGAGACAGTCACATTCCAGCATGTGTGTTTGTCTGTATGTGTGTTTATTTCAGACAGAGACGGAGGAAAAACAGGCGGAGGTAGACAGAGGCCCGCATCCAGTTTTGTTTCTATGTCTCAATTTGGGATTGTGTGTGTATTTGTGTGTCCCCAGCCCAACAACAGTGGACAGAATGGTGGATAGAAACACTAGCCTGCGCTGGCATTGTTGTTGTGGTCAGTTATAGTACATTCTCTCTGTGTCTCTGAGTATTTTATTTACATATCCTGAATTAGCCTGCAGGGCGCGGCAGGGCCTGCATGTTCTGTCTGAAATGAGGGTTATGCAGGGTAATGGAGCGGGACGAAGAGTTTGCACTGTGCCAAGCTTAAGGGTTGTGGTCTTTGAAGGGAGACAGGCATTGGCAACAGCTGGTGAGTGGGTGAGCGCTGTACGCCGCTGGTGTCCAGAACATTTCAGGGTTTGAAGGAATAGTTTGACATTTCGGGACATTTACATTTATGTTTGACATTTGGGATGTGCTGATAGGAATCGGAATTGATGAGATTTTATTTATATCAATGCTATTCTCAGCTCTGTTTATCAGTCCAGTTCTTTTTTGCTTCCCTTGATTCCTGGTACATTTTATGTGTGGAAATAAATCGTCAAGCTGACTGGGAGCTGATGGGGGAGTCGAGCTGGATGTAGCAACCGTCATCATCTAAAATGAATGAAATTGGGGAAAGTTTATACAGCATTCATTCTCATTTAGGCGTTCTTCGTCACAGGAAAAACACTGCTAAGCCCGCCTGCATAGTGCAAATATTACTCTAACATAGGATATTTACTCTCAGTAATGGATGTTCTGCTTGGTTGGGAAGCGGTGTCAAATACATGGCATCCTTGGAATTTAAGGCCTTGTTACACAGAGGGATGTTTCCACCTTTAATTTAAGTTAATTTTACAGACATTACAACTACCACTGCTGTCATCTTTTTTGTGAAGTGAAGCCACGTTTTGGACCAGTTCATACTCTCTGTCATGAATCCTACTTCATGGATCAGTGTTGTCATCTTAGCGATTCTTTCATTATGTTTGTTGACTTTTAGCAAATTTTGGCTGTTTTTTGGGCAGATCTTAAGTCCCTTAAAGAGAGTAACAACCGTTTCTTAGTGAATGTCTCTGGTCAGCATCCCATTTTTTCAACCAATCAGCTTTCCAGATAGACACGTGTACCACCTGTGAATGGATGCACCTCCCCTTTGTTTATCAGGAAATCCTACTTTGCTTTAGTTATAAATGACTTACAAAGAATTTACACTGACATCTCTTCTATGTTCTTTGTTACTAATGACTATTTAAATTCAAAATTTCCCCAAAACAGTTGAATATATACATAAATAGTTATATAAGGCCATAATTAATATGTAAAATAATAAAATCTAGAAACACCTTCTCAAAGCAGGCTTTAGCTACTTTCCATTGAAAATAGTTGGCAACACTGAGTAGTGTAGACGCATGAGTTTGACATTGTTTTGCATTGCACACCTGTCTGAAAATATCGCCAGCATCGATAAAAGGAACAGATAAACTTGGACAGGCATGATTCTGATGGATCGGACAGTTTGGAACCGGCCCTCAGACGAAGTCAGTTGAAGGATCAGTGCAGCTCAGTACAGTACATTTTTGTGGAGCTGCAGCCACAAGGCAGGCTTTAATTGCAAACAGTTAAAGCATGACAACATAATTATCAGCCGATGATAACAGGTGCCAAAGCGTCAAGACAGCGCTGTCAAAGGAAAGGGCACAGTCACAGAGGCACAAAACAGGAGGTATGAGAACATGCATATTGCTTATCAGTTATAGAATCAAAAAATCGAAAAAATAAACTGGATTCATTCTGGTTCATCAGTTAAAAAAAACGTCTTTATTTTTAACAAGAAAAGACACTAGTTATTTTCATCCTCAGCCATGAATGGATCTAGATTCCTTGCAGCAAAGGCGTTCCCTCCTCATTTTAGTCTTCGTCGTACTGACATTTAACTTTCACAGCTCCCTAATGTGTTAGCCACAAACCTGCCGCAGGAATTTTGCTCACATCTGTCTTTTGTGATCGGTGGGTGCTTTGAAAGAGAATTTTGTTTTGTGGCTCTTTAGGGTTAATTACTTTAAATTTTTCATGATATATAATTACTCATCAGTCTGTTTTTTTTTTTTTTGCACCTTCTGACAGTCTAAAGTCTCTTGAAAGCCGAACGCAGAGCTTTGTTTTTTCGAGATAGCAGATCCCAGACAGTGTAGCCAGTCACAGAGGTCTCTGCTAATCTCCAGGCCACAAAGGTTTCAGACAGATAATCTGAAAAGGAAACTGTCGTAAACTGTTTTCCGCCCCTTAGATTGGATATAGCAGGGTTTTAACTATGGGCCCCAGACAGACGACAAGGGGAAAGTGAGACCGAGGCTCTGGTTGCGTTCTCCTGTGAAATCTGCACAGACGAAATTGTTCTCATGTCTCCTAAATGTAGAGCTGCTCGAGAGGCGCAGACCGCACCTCTTATATAGACTGCAATGATAGTGCACTTCTATAATTTCACAAAAACTCCTCAAGGAGGCATACGGACAAGTGTAAAAGTGACATTATTATTATTATGAGAATGTGAAATGAGATGTTTGTCGGTGAGTGACACGTATTTTGAGCTCTCCGCCTCTTTTTATTTCTGTTTTAAAGCCTTACATTTGAGAGCAGTTTGTCCACTGCTGTCTCTTTTTCAGCTCTGTCCAGTCCAGGAATATGTGTGGTATTTATACCAGCTCCGCAGAGCTCAGCAGGAGATCTAAACAGCAGAACGCTGAGGACAATACCAGCCCTGGCATAAATAACCTCCAGGGTAATATTCAGCCGGACCCTGCTGGGTTGTGGTTTAAAATATTAAAAACGGGGGAAGTTCCACATGTCAAAAACAGGAAGTGTGGACCTGTAGAGTCAGCTCCTCTGCACACAGTCCCAATCCCAGCCCTTCAACTTCCTGTCCTAGGTTCCGCTTTGCTCCAACCTTCCCACTTCCTGTGTTTGAGTAGTACCCAACAGCAGAGACCACAGGGGCCTGTTTTATATGAAACTACTGCAGCTTTCCTCGATATCTATAAAGAACAGTTTTCAGGAATAAACTTCTATAGAAGAAGCTGGGCGAGAAGAAGCCTGACCTCAAGGCCCGGCAGTTTGATGAGAGCTTTCAATCATGGGATCTTTATCTGCAGATGATTGCCCACATGTTGTGGCATTATAGAAGCAGAATTTTTCATTTTTTGTTGTTTGTTTGATATAACAAATGGGAAAAGTACGTTCTAAGTAGTGGTATTACTTTTTGAACTGCTGTTTAACCCACAGTTTGAAGAGTGCTTATGGAGGGTTGACTTCACTGGAGGAGCTTTCTTTAATCAATTAATACAAATTAGGAAAAGTTTTTTTTCTTATTGATATTGTGATTGGGAAGATAGACGGTCGTAAGGTGTGTTTCCATGAACATATTTTATGTGCATTTTGAAGTTTTGCATTAAAAAATTTTTATGGAAACTAAAAAAGAAGTCCCAAATTTCACAAAGTCTTCACGCTCAAGACTTCACGCACTAAACAATATCAACATTCATTTCAAGTCATTTGCCATTTCTTGTTTTCCTGTTGTCTCGCACATCTTAACTGTCAAAGTAAGGCAAAAAAAGGCCCTAAAGTGAATGGGGATAGTAAAATGAGAGTGTGAAGTAAAGCGTGTAATGTTTGAAGTAAATTGTGATAGAGTGATGTGTAATATATGATTGCCCTGAGGATAAAAATGTAGTCTTTGTGCAATTTTCCCCCAAGTTGCAGATGCACTGTGGCAACTGGGTTTTCAGCTGGCACCTGCATCATACATAAGAACCCACACAAATTACCAAAACCACAAGATAAAACAAGTCAGCTACATTCAAGAATAACAGATGAATAGGAATAATCACTTGGTTGTTGGTAGTATTTCATACTCTTCTCGCCAGTTTAACGGCAAGCAAATTTAAAAACATTAACTTTAGCAACTGCTACAGCGGAGCCATGTTGATGGAAAACGATATCAGCAGGATACGAATTTTGTCGGCTACTGATTGGTTAAAACAAAACAAAATCATAGCTTTCCAACAATAAATGAGTTCACATGAAAATTGAGTGAATTACGGGAAGCCAAATACAATTTTCTGGTTAGATTGAACATGGATTGTCAGTGATGAGCTTCTGTTGGAGGTGAACATGGAAGTTAATATTCAAAATTGAATTCAGTCCATAGACCTTTTGGGTGCGTTTCTCCAGATGTAACACACCCAAAAAGAACACACAAGTGAATAAAACCCTAGTCGGCCGTGTGTGAAGGAGGTGAAATACAGATTACACGTAAGAAAAGGTGAAGACATATATAATTTGATGTCTCCTGTATTTGTTAAATGTTTTCACATCATCATTTTCTGGCTCAGACTTTGCAGAGACAAGTGTCTCATTCTGCAGCAACTGTGAGATCCTTCTCTTCGGGGCTGGAGACAGACTGCAGCTGTTGTGAGTTCAGTTTCATGAGGTCTGGACCCAATCCCGGAACTTTGTTTTTCATTTTTCATGGTTTCGACGTTATGTTCTTGCTTTCCCCACTAATTTTTCACCAGCAAATAGTAAAAAAAAAAAAAAAAATGCCTGGGAGATTAGGAGTTTGATGTTCGGTGCAGTTTGAGGTTGAGAGTAATTACTTGTGAGCAGAAACTGATTTGTTGTTTTTAGAAACAATCATCGATCAAGTGCCAGAGCAAGGTTTTTTCCCTCCCGTCGAGGCATCATAAAATATATTGTGTTTCCTATGGTCAGCATTATTTGTGCCAACGTGCTAAGCTGATAGCTTTGGTGAAAATATCTGCTTAGTGGTTTGGGGCGGAATGACCTCATACCAGGATGCTTTTACACTTTCTACTGGCGTTAACATGACAGGCCACCTGTTTCACTATGTCTTCCTCTGTTGCCTTTAGTAAAATGTTAATACAGTGTGCATCCACTGAGGTGGTGTTTTTTCTGTCACCGTGCCACAAACCATTTTGGGTTGATGTGAAACTATAGATCTTTTTGTCGAGCGCTTTTAAATGTCACAGACAGAAATAAAAAATACAAGCAGGTAATGATTTCATCCATCGGCTGTGCTGTGTTTTGCGTTCACAGAGGTGAAGGACTACGAGCCTGCGTATGGCTCGAAAGTACGAGAGCACCCCTGTGTGGAGAGCATGAAGGACAACGTGCTGAGAGACAGAGGAAGACCTGAAATCCCTGACAGCTGGCTCAGGCATCAGGTGAGGCGCACTTTTATTTAGCAGCTACACGGCTTTTTTCACAGCACACATTTTGACTTGTTAAGGCATTAATTGGTATCATTAAGACTGGCGGAATCCCATTTAGGTCGATCATTCTGAGGCTTTGGAAGCGTGCGTGCTGCTTCAACAGAAAGGCCTCCAGGGGCAACTGAACGGAGCAGAGCCACCATTAATGTTATCAGTAACACCTGTGCTTCGCCTGCTTTTTGAGTTGAGTTGAGTTGTGAAAAAGTGCTACGGAGCCATTCCATATCAAATCCCCCAGTTTCAGAAACATTTTGGAAGCCATCAATATAAAAATGATGGATAACTGCCCACATGGTCAAACGAGGACGTGAAAACAGATATTTGAAAATCATTTGCATTTAAAAATAAAAATATTCTGACATTCCTATAGCCGTAATAAATATGATTACTACATGAACAAGGCGTAATAGGTCATCAGTGAGAGGAATTAAACTCTAAATCTAGCATAGCGTTTGTGTGGGAAGCTCTCAAAGGAGGTGTTGTTTTGAATGTTTTGAATTTTGTGCCGTTCTGAGAGCGTTGCAGGAGGAAAAGCACATACGACAAACCTGATCCGATTTCATGCTTGAATTCTACAAGAAAAAAATAGGCTCAGTCTCAAAGTTTCACAGCTGTAGATGCCATATCGAAGGAGTAATGAATGTCAGAATGTGAACCAAAGGGCTCGAATGCTTAGAATGAATTAAAATCTCAAAGAGCTGTAGTTTCAAAACTTTTAGAGATACAGACCTAATATTTGGGAAGTTTAGTGCAGTGTAGATTTTTTTTTCTGGGGAATCTGTTATGTTACGATCATCATGAGCATCGTCGTGTGCTTTACGTACATTTATTTCTAGTGTTAAGGAGGTTGAAAACACCACGAGGTCACACCTTTTTTATACTTTGCGCATTAATGTACATCAGCCTCTTTTTATTATGCAACCGTGGGCTTTCAAAAGTTTATATTGTATTTGGCTGCAGGCACAGAATATTGCGATTTAGTTCCAAATTACAGGATTGAAGTAATCCTTTATGCTTTAAATAGCTGACGCCATCTGTGCCATTTGTAAGGACACAGCACCGTGTGACAATGATGCTGATTTATTTTGGACTGTCTCTTGTGTTTCATGTTGGTTATTTTCCAATGACAAATTTAGACAAGTTATTTTAATCTCACATGCATGAAAAACATCCTCATACAACATTTTTGCTAATACTCACAGCTAGTTACTTTATGAATGCTATTCAATGCATCACATCATTGGTATATTGTCTTAATAAATATGATATATTAACAATACGGGCAACAAAGATCCCCTGATGTATGAAGCTGCTCTGACAAAAAGTATGAACAAACAAAACACTTTAGTGTTCAGTTAATTTATCTTATTTTTTGCACAATTTAAAAACACACATAGAAATGATATACAGTGCAGAAGAGGCAGAAACTTCATGCGCTTATTTGAAGCTTTCAACTTCATAATGTACAAAGTTACAGAGAACACAAAATGAACATGAAGAAAATAACAAGTGTACATAAAAATGATGGTAAACTAGCAGAAATAAGCAACAAAACATTTGGCACAACAATAATAAAAAACAAAATACTAGCAAGCATATTGTGAAGTAAATAAAATATGGATACATAAATAACAATACATGGGGAAAAGCAGTTATAATACAGCAATTAAAAGGTCCTTTAAGCATCTTTTGTAACAGTTTATAGAAGAATGGGGTGTTTTTTGCCAGAGAAAATGAAAAAATAAAGCTATTCCATATTGCTATACCCACGAATCTTATAAACAATGGAAAGTAAAAAAAATCAACTAAATACTGAACTCAATATGATGTAAATGCCGATGAGCTGAGTAAGAACTAATAAGAATGTGAATTTGCTTGAATGTAAGTCCTCACGTTCCCTTCACTTGACTGCATGTTATAACTGAAAACAGTAGCGCTGGTGGTGATGAAGGTTACGTGAAATAAGGTTTTTTTTAAAAAGCCATGTGTGTCCCTGCTCTGCCTACAGGGTGTAGCAGTGATCTCTGCCACCATCACGGAATGCTGGGACCACGACCCCGAGGCCCGACTCACCGCGCACTGCGTCGCCGAACGCATCTCAGATATCGAGGATGAGATGGAGAAACTGTCCAGTCGCAGCTCCTCAGCAGAAAAGATTCCTGAAGAGCTGAAGATCCCGATAGAAGTGGAGATCCCAGAGGAGGTGAAAATCACAGACTTACAGGACATCATAGCTGTGGACTGCTCCGTTAGCGACGAGAAGTGAGAGGAAGCTCAACGTCCCTACAGATTCTGAGGGAGATTTTTCAACAAGCGCACTTATTCGACTTTGGCGGGATGGAAGACAGTGATGTTGAGGAGCTGAGCTCCTGCCTCCCACCACGTTGAGCCAGGTCAAGCTGAGTCACAGTGTCATATCTATTTGTAGCCACGGAAAGAGGCTTTTAAGACATACTCTGGGTGATACTTCTGGACTTCACTTCTTCTTAAATATAACAAGTTGCTTTTATCAGCTGAAAAGCTCAAGAGCCACAAAGCCAAAGTTAACTGGAAGCTTCCAAAGATGTGCTGAGTGTGGAGACAATGTTTTAAAGGAGTCAGACAGGCTTCTCTCTGAGCAAAAGGACTTTCTCTTTTAAGAAATAAACAGGGCAATAACTATTAAACCAAAGACATTTGATGTGCACTTTACCATGAGATATGTATGCTTTACGGATGTGTTAATTTATATGTGCTTGTGCTCCAAAATGTAGAAGTTAAGGGAGATTTTTGCATAAAAGTGCCTTTGTTTGCCTAACTTTGAGCCAAAATGTCAGCAGCATATCGCCTTAACACTAATGATGGCCTCCATCCTCACCAGCAGGAATCCCAAGGAATGTGTGTCTGTGTGGATGACATTGTGTGTGCATGTATATGTGAGTGTGTGTTTGTGTGCATGCTTGTGTGGAGTTTCTACACAACTATACTTGTTTGCCAGACAAACAAGCACAATGTACATAGAGACAATAACTGTACATAAGAGACAAATCAGCCAAAAAGGGAACGTAATCCCACTACTTATCTTATGAATGCAGATATTAAGAGGCTTCATAGAGACATATTTTTGAAAAATGTTGTATGTTTTATGTCTATATCATCAGGAACTGAGGAGTGTGCCAAAGATATTTTGCCTTACATACAGTATGTGTCATATGTAAAATATTGTAAATCTTTTATGAATTAAAGATATTTCTGTATACGGAGATTCCTGTTTTTTCAAATTTTGTAATCAGCAGAACCCTGAGGCAAGAAAAGAGAATCATATTCTTTTTCATCTAACACAAGCTCGCAGAGATGTACTATCACATCTTAAATATTACAATTTTTTTGTAGGATTCCTGTGTTTTTCCCTCATAATACGACCCCTCTGTGTCTGCTTTGACTCACGAGGACCTTATAAATGAAATAAAACAACGTGGAAAGGTTTAAGTAGTTTTTAAACCTGTGCCTTTCCCTGCTTTTACATTGTTTTATTTCATTTCTAAGGTCCCCGTGAGCCACAATGGAAACAGAGGAGCCATATTATTTGGCAAAACACAGGAGTTCTATAAAAGACACTGGAAATCACTTAATATGAAATAATTGTCTTACAGCCAGGTTTGGTTTCACTCAGGTGAAATAAAATAAAAAATAAAATGCATCAGGTTCTGTTGTGGATTGGTGTGGATGTTGTATTTAGAAAATGTCTATAAGTGACATTTTGAATTCACGTGAAAGATAAAGATACCTCACTTTTACTTTTACATCTATCATACCTGTAGTTTTCTCTGGACTTAAGCTAAGCTGTGGAAACTGCCTGTCTAGACTCTTCTTAAACTTCTACTGCTCTTCAGCTGCAACACTAGCTACCATTAGAAATGCACTCACCTAATGTCAAAAAACAACTCCCAGCACAACACGGATTTCACACAAGCATCACGTAAAGCACAGAGGCACATGCAAAGGTTACCTGGTAACAGCAGAACTAGCTGTAACATAAGCACATACTGTAGTCGTCAGGACATAAAAGGGTTGTTTATTTACTCAAAAATGCACAGTAACATTCACGAGATTCATATACAGTCGTCTTTCTATTTGCTCAAAGTTAAAGCCGTTCTATGGTGTGTGTGTGTGTGTATGGATTTGTTTACCAGTCAGGGCTGCTGACTTGACTTGTGACTCGCAGTTCTCAACTCTGCACTTAGAAAAACACTTAATGCCTGTCGAAGTTAAATTCCATTAACGTAACCGCTTTGGGGTCAGTTCTTAATGTAAACATTACAGGGTTATTTCTCTGAGAATCTTCCATATCCGAGTAAAACTGGTATTGTGACTGCCATATCCCTCACTGAATCGATATCCAGTCGAATGCAATCGTATCGAATCGTAAATAAAATCGAACTGGGATCTGGCGAATCGGAATTGAATCGATTCAGGAAATCAATGGCGATACCCAGCCCTAGTGTATGTGTGTGTTTATATATGAATTACATTGTTCTGTCTCTTTCACACACACACACAGGCCTTCAAACTCCATGGAACGTCATATTCTATGCAGCTTATTTCTGTATATGAGTTTCAGTAAAAACGTCTGAATTCTGTAAATGAGTGAATATTTAATAGTTATGATCAGGATTGAAGTTGATTAAAAGATCTGCCTCAGTGAAAGTGGGAAATAATATTAATGTAGAATAATTTGACGTCGGTTTGTTGACAGTATATTTGTCAACACACTGTAAAACTGTCAGTTTGTTGTTTTTAAATGGTGTTGGTTTTGACGCTGCGAAAAAAAAATAAAAATGCATCAAATTCAGTGTTGGTGCCAATCATTGACCTATCCCAGGCTGTAATAATAAAAAAATAAAATTCGACTTGGTATTTATTATATGGAACATTTTGAAAATATGCAACCACTTGACTAAATGTTACTCCAACACTATGAGTAAGTTCCTTTGTGTTTCCGTCTTGTGTTTTCTTCCTGCTCAGAATAAACATGAACGATGATCCCTTCATCTCTAAATTCTGTTTAAGTCTCATCCCTGCACTTTTACAATTTACTCCTTCTCTTTTTAATCCCAACTCGACTATTTTTTCTGCTTTTTACCCTCTTCCCTTTCCTTTCCTCCTTCCTTTTTGGCCTCTCCAGGAATGCGATGGGAAGTGCACCACCCCAGACTGTGTCCACATATTAGAAATGATGCCAGAATCATCAAGTGGTAAGAAATAAAACTTCATTTTGAAACACAGTCCAGGGTGAGATTAGGGTGAAGAGAGTCAGGCTAACACAAAGTTATCCAATAAAATCTCTCTCAACTCCTCAGGCGGTGAGGTTTATGTCTCCAGTGAAAGGATTGCATGACCCACTACAGACGTTTTACAATCTGTTTTGATACCCTTCGCAGACCCTGAAGATATCACGTGTCCATTGCTCTGTTTTCATACTTAAGAAATATAAAATTTTGGAGATTTGAGGTTTTGGGGAACACCATATGTCAAAGGAATTAGAAACATCACTGCAGTCCACTTCGATACAGCACAAATGAATTTATATCACTGTGTTTCAAAGTCAATTCAAGTTCAAGTGTAGGCGAATTTTAATTATTTACCCAAATAGCACCTCTTTTAGGACTGCATGTGTATAGTTCACCAATACTGTGTTTCTATTACTGTGGGAGTTTTTTGCAAACTTAAAAACAAGGCTAATGGAAGCACTGAAAATGTGTCAATAAAGCAGAGACTCAAAAAACAACAGAAGACAACAAGAAATGGAAGTGACAAGAGGTGCCTCCGTATTTATTCATTTATTTGAATAAATACTGAGAAATGAGAACAGCAAGCTTTATTCTCATAACATGTACATATAACATCACCAGGGAAACACGGACAACTCAAAACAGTTGTCGTTTGTTTTTCGAACAGCTGGTCGGCGTTCCGCTTTTTCCAGTTCTAAGTAAACATCTACCAACGTGGCTGAGACTAAGAGAACAATGGCTGCATTTGAAACAAACCTAGAAAAATGTGAAAATCACAAATTAGATCATCAGAATAGGGAAAACGCTGTAAAAAGTGAAAGTCAAGGAGGAAAAAGACAAATTATTGTTTAGTCGTCATTTGTGCATGTTTGTTCTTGCATGTTTAAAGGTTCAACGTGTAATATTTAGTGACATCTAGTGGTGATTTTGCACATTACACCACTCTGCCTTTGTTGTGTCTATTCTGGGCTTCTTGGTTAAGGCTGATATTAACTCTGGTTGACACTAAAATGTAGCAGGAAACAGTAATGTACCTTAACGTAGGACGCCACCCACCATGAAACGGAAAAAAGAAGTAAGTCCTCAGCTACTGCAGAAACGTGGCGGTGCCAAATGGTGGACTCTGTGGAGGTGACCCACTCCCTCTGTAGATATAAACAGTACATTCAAAGGTAACAAAGACACAACAATTCTCGTTTTCCCTAATGAAAACGTAACTATGAAAATTGTATCCCATTTCGGTAATTAGATCTCTCTAAATCACCCTAAATCTTAGACACTGAACCTAAAAGTTTCATCTCACACATACTTAGTTACATGAAAAGGTGAGATGGAGAGGAAAGTTCAGTCTAAATTCTGTCTTTTCTCACTTTCATACCAGAATTTGATTAAGGTCAGCAAGTAACACAACCTCGCCTTTAATCAGAAAAAAAGGGCCCTCACAACAGCCCACTCTTCTTTTTGTTCCACAATATTATTTAACCACCCACTATGACCTGCTTTCCTCCTTTTGTCATTTGCTGCTGCAGTTTAGTTTATTGTTTTTTTAAATTTGACTGTTACCAGTTTTATGTTAACTTGGGGATCTGCCGTGATAAAGAAAGCGAAAAACACTGTCAGCCTCCGCCCATTTTTATTGATCTGCTCCAAACGTTCGTATTAGGCCCACGCTCTGTCCTTCCACCAAGCCTCGTGAAAACCGGTGCAGTAGTTTTAGCGTAATCCTGCTGTGAGACACACCGGCCAACAGGAGCGAGTGAATAAAAGGAGTGTACGGCAGCTATCACTACCAACAAGCGTAAAACAGTTGGATCAATTGGTTGGACTAAGTCTTTTCATTGAGAGTGTGTTGTGAAGCGTGGAAATGTTTGTAGTGGAGTGAGCAGTGAGTCAGACACTGTGTGAGAGTGAGTGTGGTGCAGACATTCCTCTCAAACCAGAGTTTGTACCAGAGAAATGTAATGACAGGCCTGCCGGGCCCACTGGGCAGGAACAGAGGGTACTCACACACATGTGTATATATACACCACCCGTCCTTTTTCTCTTGTTCCCCTCCTTTTCTTTTGGCTCTGTTTGGTTCTTTCCATCTTAAAACCCCAGCTCTCCTCCTCATGGCAACCTTTGTTGGTATATAATTGGCATCACTGACTCTCCTCAGGGGCAAACATCCTGTGTCCAGGATTAACTTTGGACCGTTTTCCATTCTTTTATAGGCCTCGGTAGTGGAGCAGGGTTTTTGTATGTATTCTAGAGGACTCTCCCTCCCTGCTCTCTGTGTACAAATCAGCACAGTCTGGATGAGGCTGCCTCACACAGTCAGTGTTTATACAGATTTATTCCAGGTGTGATGCACCTGCCTGGCTCAGGCGCTGGATGTGGGATTCATTATTACACTGTGTTTCCACCCAGTATTTACCAAATGTAACACAAAACTAAAATAATGTGGGCACATCAAAGTTTATGTCTCCCTTCAGGGTGTAATCACTGAAATCATTACTACCATGGGATTATTTTTCCTGCAGCCTCCAAGGAAACAAATTGACTAGACTTAACTGACTTCCAATGTTTTCCAATACCTCATGGCTGTGATGTTAACAGAAAGAACAAGTCTGCCCTCTGGTGGACAAAACACATGCAAAAGACGCCCCACTGGTGCCCTTTTATACAGCACACATTGATTTTCAATGAAACTGCTGCTGCAGAGTTTCAGTCTGTAAACTTTGTTCAAAAGGAGCCTGGTGCAGGTAGCTTGACATTTTAAATGTATTGTTGTTGCTGCCTTTTCCCTCAAACACTTCTAACCTGGCCATTCATGATTTAAAGATCTTTTCTTTTTATACAACTTTAGATCTGCAGCAACGTGCAGTGGTGGAAGAAGTATGCAGACCCTTTAAGTAAAGATAAAAGTAAAGTTCACTTTAATTGTTCCTGTGGGGAAATTCAGCCACTTGTATTTAACCCATCCAATCACACACAAGGAGCAGTGAGCTGCCACTGGAGGCGCCGGATCCGGTCCAGATCTAAACCAGTACCTTGGTTAAGGCCACTGACAGGAGAATTAACCCTTTTTGATCACTGATCATGATGGTTTACTAGTATGACACTGTGAAACTGCTCCACTGCAAGTAAACATTCTGCATATGTATAAGTTCATTCGTGAAACATAATTCTGAGTTATTAGTAAGTAGTTCCTCATGATTTCATAATTATCTGACAGTAAGGTTTTTGTGTACAGTGTACGTAACACTCAGTAGTTAGTAAGTAGTCACCTAATGATTCATTAACATCTTGTCTCCCATTCTGTTCTGTTATGACTCTTCAGTAAGTACTAGACTTCAGTTTGGACTTCATCCAGTGTCATATATTCATTCCATTTTTATTTTAGTACAGAATATAGTTGAGTCAACAAAACACAATAAAATCCGTGATAAGAATAATAAAATGCAATTTAATAAGATATATGTAGAAATACTACATATATCTCCTTTAATATGAGGCTTCAGCCATAGCTTAATACAGTACATGCTCAATTTAGCTAACTGCCAAAACCTCATGCTAAAATTCATCTTTACATAAATTTAGAAGGTGAGTTCTGGGATTGATTTAACTGGGGTGTCGACATACTTTTAACACGTTACTGCAGAAGCAGAGGTTGACGACTGCTGCTCTGAACCAGCCCTGGGAAAAAAGGGTCCTCTAGTCCGGGTAAAAAATCAGTCTCTGGCCAGTTGTCAGTCCAGGTTTGTCTTTCTCTCATGCTTTCTTCAGCCTTGGTGGCGAGCTCAGCCCCTCTCTCCTCTTTCCACAACCTCTTACGCTCCTCCTTCAGCTCACTGTAAGTGCACATAAACATGTGGAAGATAGATGTGGAGGGGAAAGACAGAATGAGGATCCCTGCCAGGATGCTGATCAGTCCCACCAGCTGGCCCGGGATGCTGTACGGCACCATGTCGCCATAGCCCACTGTGGTCACTGAGATGATTGTCCACCAGAATGAAGCCGGGATGCTGCTGAAGCTGAGATGGGGGGACCTGGCAGCGTTTGGAGCAAACTCACTCTCGGCTAGATGGACAAGCGGCGAGAAGAGAGTCATGGCGACGCACACGAAGAGCAGCAGCAGGCCGAAGTCTGTCATACTCCTCTGGATCGTCAGCCCCAGAGTCTGTAGACCTAAAGAGTGACGGGCTAGCCTCATCACGTACAAGATACGCAAGGCCCTCATCACACGCAGGACTAGACCCAGCTTATCCAAAGTACTCTTTCCTGCACCAGCTACAATATCCTCCACAGATTCATCTTTGAGCTCCACAAACAGCAAGACATAATAAGGGAAGATGGCAGTTGCATCGATAATATTGAAAGGGCCACGTACAAACTCCAGCTTGCTCTTTGCATGGAAAAATCGCACCAAAAACTCTAAGGTGAACCAAGCCACACAAACAGACTCCACCAGGAACATGGTGCGACACTTCTGAGAGCATTCACCCTGTGGGGAAACAAAACAACATTTGATTAAATAAATAAAAGCTCTGAAAGTTCAACTTAAAGAAGGACCACCAGAACACTTATTAGAAGGTCCAAATAAAACGAATGAGACAAGACAAGAGTGACTCCTGGAAAAA
>JAPQRN010000009.1:18842310-18869259 GCA_037367275.1 Coranthus polyacanthus
TATATGTGTATATATACGTGTGTATATGTATATATACGTATATGTGTATATATACGTGTGTATATGTATATATACGTATATGTGTATATATACGTGTGTATATGTATATATACGTATATGTGTATATATACGTGTGTATATGTATATATACGTATATGTGTATATATACGTGTGTATATGTATATATACGTGTACGTGTATATATGTATATATACGTATATGTATATGTGTATATATACGTGTGTATATATATGTGTATATATGTATATCATCACTAGAAGGCGGCTAATCATTGTTTGAGTAAACTGCAAAAGGTAGCCTGAGTGAGAGCAAGTTTCGTTGCTGCATCTAGTTTTTGGCGCTTTGTGTAAAGCTTCGAGGAAATGTTTCTCCATTGATAGAAAATGCTTTCGTTCTTTCCATCATGATTTCAAAGTACACGCAGCACCAACCTCAGGTGTGAAAAGACCCAAAATGAATCCTGTAAGTGGACCAAGTGCAAGCTTTTTGATGAATAAAACTGTTCTATCACTGTACCTGTGATCACTATAAGCAGTTTCCACTGCATTTACTGTTAACAGTCATGTTTGGTATTACAGTATATGTCACTCAAGTGTAAAAATGGTGTACAGTGCAATGGAGAGGATGTTCTAAGCTAGCCAACATGTTAAACCTCTTGTGTACCCTCTTATTTAAACATACAAATGGCTAGTTATTCTTCATCTTAATATCACGCTGCCATGTATTTTGTACTCCGGATTGTCAATGATTGCCAGGCTGCATGTTGGTAATTATAAACTCAGCTTTGGTGGACACTGGTCTCTTCAGTAAGGTTTTCTTTCAACATCACCACCCTACTTTGCTTAAAACAACTGCCAGTTTGTCCTCACTTGACCGCTGTGTCACAGCATTTTTGGATTGTTTGGTTGGGATGTAAAATGCTCCCTGACTGCACAAACATGAGAAAATTTCAGGTTAATCTGTGTTGTTTGTGACTGCATTTCAATTTAAGTTTAAGCTTTTGAGTGTAGCTCTCTCACAGTTATTTGATTTTCATGAGGATATCCTGCCTACCCTGTACATGAGGAAGATCCCTGTTATTCGGGTTACATAATACTAATTCTTGTGTTTCATTACGCAACAGAAAGGGGATGAGTCATTTTAAGCTATCCTTCAGAGGGGAGGGTGAAATACCTAGTGCCACTAGAGTAAACTTTACAACATGGCCACCTTGCTTTACTCCATAATATTTATTTTATCAGCAAATACATGTGCATACATGTATGCTCAACTTGATCACATTTGACAGTAGTCTCTGTGAGCTTGCGGTGGTTACGTTTTCTGTTGTTGCATTGAGCCATTAAGGTGAAATACAGTGGAGACCACTTACAATGATCGACAATTCATATGGATCAAAAAGTCTGGGACAGAATCATTCCTATGGAAATGCTGTTTAAATAATTTGCTTATAGTGATCAGTAGTTGCTTAGAGTGTTCATTTTGGGTCTTTTCATGGTAGTGCGTGCACTTTGAAATAATTTTCTTCTCATGAGGAACAACAGAAAACAAATGCACACCTAAAATTGAAGCTGTACTTATACCTGTTCAATCAAATTGATATTGCACAGTTTGCGTTTTCGTCTGCGAGCCTGACAGAGGGCAGTTTCCACAGGCTTGTTGTCTTGAACAAACTGCACAGGGAAGCTTCTGGAGGAAACAGTCTAAGCTAATGCTGCGTTCATGTCATAACATTTGAACCACAACTATGAGGAAAACCCCCTGTGCTCCTTGTAATTCGAGGATAACGGGTATTTCACCCAGTTACATACATGCAATACAACAAACATGCAAGTAGTTGTAACAGTATCTATCTATATCTGACTGCATTTCCCACTACCAACAGCTTAAGGTGTATAAACCCCATTATCACTATAATATTGAGTGTTAGACCCAGACAGATGTAATCACTATGAGCATTTTCCACTGTACCATGTTCCTGTTATATCTTCACTAGTTCAACTGTGAGTTTGCAGTCAGTCGTAACAGATGCAGTTATCAGAGTTTATCAGGTTGTGTATCTGTGCGCACTGTGGTCAAGCTGTTACTGGAGCTGTGAACTTTACTTTATCACACACTGTAGTGTGACAGTTCCCCTTCCACCACTGCTTTTTGATCTACGACTCCCAGGACAGCTGCTTCTTTTATCCTCTTTGAAAAATGTGCGTGTGTGTGTGCGTGGCATGTCCATATTTGCAAGTCGTGCTATAATCTGTTATGATACTTCTGTGCAGGATATTAACCCCAGGGCTAGATTTCTTTGTCCCTAAAAGCAATTACTGTATACACATACTGACAGACAGTGATGATGAAACAGCAGTGCAATGGACCCTCGTGTTCTTTCAAGCATCTTCTGATCATGTCTTTTGTTTTTGCAGTCTTTCTTTTTTGGTTTGTGTGGCATCATCCCCGTTTTATGTTATTGTCTGTTTGCAGTTGTGCAAAGAGGCCTCAGAGCTCAAAGTGCCTTAAATGTGGGTTGAGTGAAAGAGATTAGATATTTAGTTGATTATTTAACAGATTGGTTGACAGAAGGTTTACAGCCAATGGGTACAGTTTAAGATTTCCTTTTATTGACCTAAACTTGGGATATACACGGGATGTACATTTGCCATTAAAATGTAAAACAATAAGAACTTTAGATTATCTTTTTTTCCATTTATTAAGTCAAGTCATCCAGTGTTAAAAGGAGTTTAATACAGAAAAATGCTTTACTTGTTTGTGTAACAATAATCACTTTAAAAGATTATCAGAATTGTTGCCAGTTAATTTTTTGTCAACCATCTGATCATTTGGTTGGTCTAATTATTTCAGCGCTGTAAACAACATATTAATTAAAAAACTAATAACTTTGGGTTGTGTGGTTGTGCCGGGATTGGATCTAGAGCTGTGAAAACAGTCCATAAATCAACAATAAACAAGCTTTTGATAATAGTCTGAGATTTTCATTTATTTAACTTAAAAAGGACCTGTGGCAGTTTTCTACTTTTTCTGTGTTTTTATAAAACTGCAAGCTAAATATCTTTGACTTCTGATTGACTGATGTTTTGGTTGGAGTTGAACAAAAGAACACATCTGATGAGATTGGTACATAAATCAATGATCACTTTTTTTAAAATAATGAAATTGTGTGCTGCTGCAGTAGTATGTATGTATGTGTCAGGGCTTTAGTGATGTGTGGGCCGACCCATTACCTGCTGGTCTCGCTGAAAAAGCATTATAAAGCAGTTATAAATAACCTAAAGAAACACTGGCCTTAATTACTTGTCAACCTTTCTCTTCCCCTTTCTCTGTCACCCTGTCTTTTAAACACACATACTCTGGAGGTTACAGGTCCTGTTATAGCCTTGGTGTCAATAATCTGCATTACCGGTCTTCAAAGCATCCATGTCGTGGACCCGCTTGCTCCACGACTAAGCCCACTCGAGCTCCATCAAATCAGCCCTTGATGTCTGCATTCATGAAGAACAAGGTGATACTTGCAGCAAAATCCGGATGAGTTTGTGGAGTTCTGTTGCTCTGACCTGTGCCCAGTCAATACTGTTGCACAAAGGCTGATAAATATTGATGCACATTTTGGGGCAGTGGATGAGGACTCTGTCATTCCTCGCAGGCAGACCATCTGTGACAGAGCAAAAGAGCAGGCACAAAAAAAAGCTACTACTGTCAGTCTATGAACTGAATGCTGGAATATGGAATTAGCATCAAAACCGATATTGTTTCAGCATTGTCATTGTGATGCGTGCCTGTGCACTAAACACATTGTGGTGACATGCAATGTCAAGTCAGGCAAATCACTAAAAATACAGACAGAAACGGCAAAAATGAGAACCTGGTTGCAAAAAGAAAAGCAGTGAATAATTTTAGCTACAGCAAGGATGATGTCAACCAAAAACGGGCACTTCATTGACAGTGTCTTCATGCTGTGCCGACCAGTGTATTAAACTAGTTACCCAATATTGTACCATATTAATGCATATTTTTGTGAGTTCTCAGGTGCAGATTGACTTAAGGGTTAAGTGGGTATTAAAAAAACCCTGACCCGCACGTCATTACCAGATATCCCACAGAGGAGCTCCTGAATGAATGAGAGCAGGAAATCATCTGGGCTATTGTCGCCTAGCGAGGTGGGGCCATTTGAGAGCAGGGATAAACAAAATGAGAAGGAGCAGCTAGATAATCACACACACGATATAACTGCAAGTGGCAGGTAACTGAGACAACGAGGTCAGGTTACTATGGTACGTAAGGGGAGGGGCAGAAATAGGATAATGTGAAGATCACAAGTGAGAGACACCACTGCCAGTCAGCCTGAGCTACTATAAGCTTTTTGTTCCATGTTTCTGCTCATTGCTTCCTCCACCCCTTGTCTGAACCAGAAATGCTTTTTGTTTACGTTGGCTTGATTCACGTGACAAAGTGATTTAGCAAATAGCTCGAGGACAAAGTGGTTTGAGGAAGGAAATTTAAGGTTCATGCATTCTAGTGTTTCTATCAGATAGTGAAGGCCTGTGTGACGTGCACTTCCGTTTCCCTCATCCCACATCTCCCCTAAGTTTCCCTGCGCTTACTCTCGAACAGAGTTACAGCCACTCTATCTCCACTCCAGTTGTTAGTTGACCTCCTGTGCTATAGCAGGAGGCATGTGACTGAGTAGAAGGAGTTCCACCTCTGCGACAGGCCCACACAAACACTAGCAAACACACATAACGGCGGATGTCAGTTCTCTTGTTTTCCATTCACCCCATCACGCTTCCCTCTTTCAGCTCTGTACCCTCCTCCTGCTCTGCTGTGTTTTCCCCTGTCAGCAGTTAATTGGCTTCTCTTTACGTCTCCCTGGGACTTGTCTCGATGCGTGGAGGTGTGTTGGTCTGATGCTGCTGGCATCAAAGAGACTGAGGCAATAGCTCCGTGCACTTCTCTGACTTGAGACAAACCTCATGACCTTGTAAAGCTGAGGAAATACTTTTAAGCTCAGACAAAATAGTTCCATGTTGTTTTTAGTTGTCTGTCATACAGGTCCTGTAATATTTTAATGGAAAAAATGTAACCCTTAGCTTACAACTAGGGTTGCTGTACAGATAATGGCGATGAATAATTTAATTGTCTTCTTCTATTCATTTTATGCCACTAGTACAACAATAGTATGTTTGTTTAATTTTACCTAATACAGAAGAAGAGACATTTATTGGCATTGAACACTGGAACACATAGATACAAATTGCATTTCTGTTTGCCTTTTAACAAAAATTGCACTGGTCAGATTTGACATAAATATACAAAATATATTACTGAAATATGCAAAGACATTACAGACACTGATGAGATAAGGGTAGCAGGTATTCTGAGTTGTGGCAATGGAATTGAAGAGAAAAACATACATGTACTGTATGAGTGTGTCCTTAGTACTCATGCACTTTTCTGAGTGATGGAGGTCACAGCACTGAGGCCATGGCATGCAGCACGGTTTAGTTTTTTTCTCCCAGTTTGTGTTGAACGTAAGTGCTGCTCATTGGTAGGCAAAGGCACACTTGGCACCAATAGTAAGACATAACATGGAGGCTTTTCTCACAGCGCTCTAGTCATTTGAGCTCTTGACATCACTTAACAGATGATTTGAGCATGGGGCTTAAAATTCTGTGAATAGCCACTTAAACAAGTTCTTCTTTGTGAGTAATGGCGTTTTCCCTGCTTTGATTTCCATCATGCTTTGAACTGCTGATTCTGGCAGTGTGCCTACATACTGCTAACACATTAGTTTATGCAGTCTTTCTAATCACATTATTGAGACACTGACCAGACGCACCACTTTTATTGTGAGTTTATTCCTTGTGCAAACATCACAGACATTTCAAAGGGTTTTATGCAGGATTTGTAGGTCAAGTGCACTTCGGCAGTGTCGGGTTGAAGAGTGATGCAGAGTTGGTGTGTTTAGACCTGTTCTATATGTTATCTATGTTATGTCAAACTGCCATGACATCCATTACAACATAACAGTTTGTGTGTCTCTGGCTCAGCAAGGACCGGGAGGAGGAGAATAGGCTCTCTTTCCTCTTTCTTAGAGCACCATTCTCTTACTGCCCAATCATGCACACACACAGCCTTTCTCTACTTCAAAGTTAAAGCAATTCTCTTTTTTCTTATAAGTGGTACTTCTGAACTTCTATATAGGAGCATGTTGTGGTAGACTTTTGATGTCTCATCTGTATTTGCAGTTGAGCTCCTAATACAAGTCATATTGACTGACAGAACTTCAGTAGACAATCTTGAATCCCTCGTACACTCACACTGTACCAAGGCCAGCGCTTTCCCTAACATTATTAGGCTTAGGCGTAGCTCCCAAGCCATTCAGGGCCCTTGTAGAAAATTGCTGGCTTCTGATAGATGTATTGAAGAGCCTCTGCAATACAAAATAAAGTATGTAGGACCAGGGGGAGATGGTGTTCCAACTGATTTAACTTCTTTCATATGATGAATAGAAGGACAGGCGCTACAACAGATGAGCTAACGGTGATTGAAAGGCTAAAAAGGCAAATAAAACAATACTCATTAAACTAATTACTCAAATCCCTCATTACGGCCTAAGACATAGGAAAGGAAATAACGATAAAGGAAACTTACTCAAATAATTAATTCTGTGCTGGAAATTCTAAAAGATATTCACAAACAGCTCAAACCACATGCTGCTTCAGACAAAGGGGAGAGAGAGTGTGTACCTTGACCTTATTGTAAGGTCAGGTGTGACCTGGTTGATGGAGGCTAGGTCACGCCCCTCCCACGACTAGGCAGTTTACAACAGCACCACCTGTATTTTATTAATGTAAAATTAAGGTAGAGAGTATCAAAACTAATTAAATGTTCAGTGTGTGATATTTAGTGACGTGTAACACGTCTATGGTGGATGCAAAAAACACAGTCCTCGTTAGAGTCATTGTTTGTTTTTGTCTGTTCTATGCTTTTTAGGTATATGAACTCTGGTCTACGCTCAGACTGGTGACTAGGTGACAGTAAAGCACCTTAAGGAGAAATCCTCAGCTACTGTAGAAATATGGCAGCCTCCGTGAAAAGCGGCACGCTCCCTGTATAGATACAAAACTGTTTCTTCTAATTTAACAAAAACACAATGATTCCCATTTTTGTGTGGTTATAGGCTAATGAAAATATTACAAGTATTATATTTCATTTCTGCAATCAGATCCTCCTTAAACCCCCTAACACCCAGATCTACTGGTTGTATTTGGTCCCAGGTTGTTTATTTTGTATCTGCTCCAGCTTTTTGAACACTCAATACAATGAGTGTTGCCAGCTTTTTCTCACAAATATGGTCAGGATAAGAGTTGAAAACAACATGATAAAAGCCTTAAAACTTTCTTTGAATAATGTAAAACCCCTCAACCACCACCCTGCAGATCTCAGACAGTACGTAAGCCCTTTGAAAACCGAAGGAAAACTCTGCCAAGGGTATGTTAATGTAACTAAGATTATAGTAAGTGCTGTATTTTTAACCTGTCACCTTTGTTTTTATGTTAATCAGTGTTGTTTCAACCCTAACTGGATTACTTAGAGATGAGTATTGATTAAATACAACCACAGAAGCTCCTCTAACAGGTTCAGATTTTTGCATTTATGAAGGATGAAATTTTGTTGCCAAAGATACAGTTTTAATTTTATTCTTCATTATCACAGGATCAGTACAGCCACTGACCCTTTTTCAACTGCTGCCCTCTCCACGTTGTGATTAGGTGCATAGGTTCTCATTTAAAACAACATTAAGTCAATGCAACTTCTTCTCAGCCTATTCTGCTCTTGCCTGATTGCGGTTTCATTTTGGGTGTCATGTAAATTGTCACTAAGACTGAGCAGCCTTCTCAACAATAAATTTGTCTTGCTTTGTCCCATTTCCCCATGGCCTTCCTGCTGCTCAGATCACCTGCTTCCATTTCACGTTTACCCATGTATCTTCACTCTTACACTTCTTGTTCAGGCAGCCAATCAGACTGTGCATCTGTATTTATAATTGCATCAGTTGAGAGTAAACGTGTCGTGTTTGCAGTTCATCTCATTACATTGAAGACCGTCATCTGTAACTATTTGAGTCCATTTTGTATCTGTTGAAGTCAAATGAGTGTTGTTGGTCCTTGCGTGTGCACAAGGAGCCTGCTGTGCATAAGTAGTGAGGATTTATTATGGTTCATTTGACGAGTAAACAGATGCATCCTGGCTTCAGGCCTTTTCTCATTCACTGTTCACTCCATTCTTGTAAAGGGATTCCCACTCTGTCTCCCCACCTGTTCTATAAATCAGCCAGAGATGGCTTCAGATTAGTTTTATATCGTGTCAGGATTTATAGTAAAGTACTGGAAGCTTAAAATCCTGAATATGGCGTTCATTTTATATTCATGCCTGGTATTTAAGAGATAATTTCAAACCTACACTTTATGGCTATTGGATTGCTCTTTTACCGTAACAGTGAATGCTAAAGACAAGCTGAATGATCTTAACAATTGGGTTTGGATCTAATTCAAGTAACCATTCCACCGTTGTCGTTGTTTAAAAAGCATAATAAACTTAAGTATTTTATCTTTTCTTTAACTCCCAAATCTCTTTTGAATAAAGACCAGGAGGAAAAGGTTGAATTTATCACCTTTACTTTGAACGTAACCACCTTTCTTAATCACACAGGAAACAATGCAAATGTTAATATAGCAATGAAAAGGAACACACAAATAAATACATTTACACAACAGTGTTCTGATCTCAGTTGGATTTTCCTCACTATCTGCACTACTTTTCACACCTCACACTGTTGTGTAACATATTAATGGTATGACGGAACAACACACCTGGTAAATGGTGTTTGCATGTCACTTATAGCGCGCTGTATTATCAGGGGATGTGACTATCTGTTTATCATCCAGTAAGGGAGGAAAATAGCTGTATTTTTTTTATGTTTTCATGGTAGTTTGCATTTAAAACTACTGGAACTATCAAACATTCTATTGAACAATTTTGATGTTGCTGTTAATGAAGGTTCTATCGCTGTCACATGCCACTATAGAAAAACAATATAAAGTGTTTGGACTTGTTAGACTGAAAGAACACCACGTGCTATTAGAATTTTTTTCAAGTTCAGTTGTTATCTCCAAAAATGTATCATGATTAATAGTACACATTTCTTTAAAATTTCCCACTTGCCCAGGTGTTTGCCTTCGTGACACACAGAAAACTAAAAGTTAACTGTAGTGTGTGCATGCATCTTTATATCAAACACATTTCAAACAACACATAACATCATATTTGTTGTTTAGATTAAAAACAGAATTTACTGGAAATGCTGTGTCTGTGTCATTATCCCCTTGATTGGATGCACATTTCCGTAGTGCCACACACGTTCTGATTCATTTTGTACATTATTAGCAGAGTTTATTCATATGCACAGAACAAAGTAGACATGTAGCTGCTAAATTGGGAGCTTGCAAACCAGAAATGTCACCTCTGCACAGTATTGTACTTTCCTTAAGAATATAATGTAGTACCATCTTAAAGTTTCATTTTTCTTTGTCACTCGGATAAAATGCATGCCCTCTGTCCTCTCATTTAAAGCTACAACTCAGCACTCATAAACAACACATAAATTAGCCATGCCTCAGTAGGTCAGCTAGCTACAATAAGCTAGCCGAACATTTTGTGGTGTTAGTACAGCATTTACAAAGCTGTGTAGGCTGTGAACTGATCCGTGCTGTGTTCAGGGAAAATCCCAGCTGATGTGTTTACTTTCCATTATCTTATATCCTCCATTGCCTTGTTAGTAATCACCCAAGAACATTGTTTATTATAGTAGTCACAACAGTCACTTTCCACAGCATGGGTTAAGTGGGATTTTCCAGGGTGATAATGGACCTATGACATTGGCGTTAAAAAGGCAGGTTAAGTAAATGTGACACCAAACCGTTGCAGAAATGCAAATTGATCGTTGTGAGAAACACGAGAGAGCTAAGGCCAGGCCGGCAGTGGAAAACTACAGCTCATTTCCCTCCAAATCTCTGCTGTGCATCCTTGATATTCCTCCCCACTGTTCCTCTCCTAAGATCCACTTGAAGGGTGTATGAAACAAAGTGACTATGTTGGTAACTTCCCATCAAAGAAATGCTGTTAGCCTGATTAAACTTACAAACAAAGCTAGAAATTATCATAATGGCCTTGCTTTCTTTTCACAGCTGATGAATCTTCTAATGTGACAACAAACAGCATCTCTGTGGCTGTCGGTGATAAATATTTATCAGGATTGCACATTCTTTGTCCCAGTTTGATATCTGACATAAAAAAGACAAAGGAGCTTGTTTGCCTTTGGTAACATGAAGCTTGTTAAAATGTGTTGCACAAATTAGAGACTTAAATTAAAAAGTGTCAGTGTGGCTCTGCTTATTTCTGAGCCAGACGTCCTTCTTTCTTGTCTTTTCTATCTTTGCTACGGTCCGTCCAGCCGCCATGTGTGTTGCCAGTTAGTTATAGTTCAACATTCCTGTTTGATGAAATCCAGCCAGTCCCTGCACTCTCTCTGACTCTGGTTGTTCTTTTTCTCAGTCTCTCTTATCTTCATGTCTGTATGTCTCTATTCTGCTCCCTTTCACTCTGTTTTTCTTGTTTGTCCTGTCATGTGGCTTGACTCCCAGTGAAGTGACAGGCGTTTACATGTTAAAGCGTGGCGTTGCTGTGAATGGCAAAGTGAGCATACTGTACGTGGGAGTTAGAAAAGGAGATAGAGGGCAGAGCAGTGGTGTGTTGCTCAGGTAAAGAGATTAGAGAGGTCCAAATAAGGAGATTGATGTGTGTTGTTGATAAGATGCTGCTGAATCCATGGCTGGTGACCCGGGTGACAACAGGACCGTAAGCTGTAATATCTCAGGTCAGCAAGCGGTTTGTGTCTCAAAGGCACAGGCAGCATCCATGGTTCTGCCAGTGAAATGTAATATTTGATTAGAGAATACCTTTTAGATGCCCTAGAGTGAAAAGGGACTGTGGGTAGCCATAGAAACAAAATATGGATATATTCTACACTGTATCATTGTGTACGTGCTGTAAAGGTGGTGATATAAGTTTGCTGACAGATGTCATGTCGGAGGTGTTCAAGAGTAACAAACCTGGCCTTCTGTATCCATAGAGGCCAATGCAGTGAAGCATTTTCCAAGCTGTGTGTATTTTAATACGGCCTTTGTTCTCTACCAAGAAAATGCAGAATCTAAAAGGGAGAAATTAAGACTTTGTTTTGTGGTTTTATGATTGTGTTGTGTCTGTGAATTAACCAGGCAAAAATCAATAGCTCTCTGTCTAAAAGGTTTTTAATCAAATAGCTTTATTTTACAGCATTGCTGCATTAAGCAGTAATGTATGTATGTTGGGTTGGGCGAAATAACTGAAAAATATGTCATGGTAAATGTTTAATTTCACTCTATTGTTAATTATTGTTAACTTGTAATGACCCATTTTTCATGAAGACTGAATTTATAAGCACTTTATTTATTGAGGCATGCAGGTAAATATGATGTACAGCAAAAGACCAACCAGTAATGTGTCATTTTACCACTTAAAATCACATTTTTCAGAGCTGTGAACACAGCAGGGTATTCCAGATTGGTGAGTGTGTTTAATCATTTTGTTATGGTTATCAGTCTGGAAATTGGCTGATGACATGCTGGTCTGTTTATTTTCTCAATTTTTTCTGGCTTGCATGACACTTAAAATGCTAAGTCATGTAGGCTAACACAGATAGCTGCCTTAGCTATGACTTAGCAAGTCTTGCTGACATTTTCCAGCGAAGATAACGTATTCAGCAGCTGCTTCTGTGTGACTTGTAAGTGGTTTGTCATCATCTTTGACCAGCAGATACTTTATCTATCTATCTATCTAATTATCTATTTGTGTGTCCCATCACTTACAGCGTGTTTTATCATAAAAGGATATGATTATCTGTTAATGAGCAAGGAAGGAGCATGATTGGGGTTTGTTCATGCAAATGAACTTTGTGTATTCATTAGGTGCTGTCATGGCAGCTCAAACAAATTTCTATTTGCTATTGATAATGTGTCTGCCACATAAATACATCTACAATTTCGTCACCCAGGTCTATATTTATATCAGGTTACCAGAACAAAAATACTTTCCTTTTAGATTCAGCTTTTTTTATTATTAAACATTGAGACCCAGTTGAAGTGAAGGGAGGATGCTTTGTCATTTGGCTCTCAGGCTGAAAGAGAAATTCACAGCCTCCTTTGACAAATAGGACAGTCTTGCCCTGGAAGCCAGACTCATGGAACATATTGCCTCCTTCATCATGTGGGCAGCCGCCCACCATAGATAGGCTTGTGACCTCTAATTTAAGAAACGAAGCTCCAGGCCTCCCAGTGACTGTAACTGCTCCGCTTACCCCAAATGTATCTGCATCCTGTTTCTCCACAGTTAAGACCCAGTGTGACCACATCGACCTACATGTTCCACCACGTCCCATAACAGGACTTGGTACCTGGCCTTGTGCAGTGATACCTGTGGTGTGAAGCTGCCTGTATCAATGGCCTGCTTTTTACATGAGGATACATACATCCGCAGCCTCTTCCACTGCTATAGCTCTGTGTCATTTATTATTAGTAATGTGACCTTAAATGGAAGCAAAGTATAGGAGAATCAGGATATAGGCCAAGAGAAGGAGAGCAGAGGAACCAGTCTCTTAGCTGTGGGATTTTTATCATCTCAGCAGCAGCTTTAGAGAGACAGCATTTATTCTCCAATGAAGGATCAGACAAATCAGTAACACAGTAAACAAGCAAACCAAGGCCAGTCGGACACCCTCTCTGACTCAGATACATACTGTCTGTAGTCTGGAATTTAAAAGGCAGGAGAACTGGGCAAATTCTGTCTGGTATTATGGACAATTCACAATTTTAATCATTTTTACTGTCTGTCTTCAACGCAACACAGTTTTCTTTAATAAATGTGCAGTATATGAATAAATACGTATATGTAGAGTATCAACTAGCTACAATAATAACAAAAGCAACATTTGCAACAGTGCCATTGTGCATTATCTTTAAATAATAAATAGCTTTTTTTGTTTTTTTATTGTATTTATTATTATTAGTGTTATTGTTATTTAAATGCAGAAAAAGTAACAGAGATGACATGGAATTTGCATGTAATTACAAAAAAAAAAATACCTACAAAAGAAAATACAAAGAAACACGTACAAAAAGAAAAAAATATATACAAGAACAAACAAAAAAAAAGCAATTCCTTTTGATTAAGGTGCTGTAACAGGTTTGTCATGCTGCTACTTTTGTTCTTTACACAGCACGGTGGTCTGTTTCACATCATACCTTGCAAAACCAAGCCATTTCCATATCACAGAGGAAAAATGACTGGCTTTCTTTGGTGTTATTTTGTCATCTTCAGCGGGTGAGACCGCTATTGCTCAAGCGTGCTCACACACGCAGGCATCCCGAAAGAAATGGCGACAGCCTGTGTTGTTGTCGTACGTACAGAGAACTACAGAGAATGACAGCAGAGGAAGGACTGATCTTCAGTTTTGCCATTTAGGCATTGTTCAAACACAAAAACTTGAATTAATTGAATTAATTCATTATATTGGCCAGTACTAAGAGGTAGCAGTGCTTTTATATGGATAACTCTACCCTCATATTCCTAGGAGCTACATTTTATAGTCTGCCCACAGCACATATACACACAAACTCATGCCGGCAGATCTGCTGTATCCTCTGTATTCCCACTAAACCTGTTTGATTTTATGGTGGTGTTGCAAAGGCGCTGTAGTCACAAACCAGCAGTCCTCAGGCGAGAGCTGCAGTGATTTGAAAGGAAATGGACTCATCACTCACTGGAAAATATGAAAGACCAAGACAGACACTTCAAAGAGCTCAAGCCTATGTGCTACCAGCGCAGTAAATTTGACAAACACAATATGAATTCATATCAAACTTTATGAGTCACGAAGTAGCCAGTGTGATTTTATTTAGCAAGTGAAATTTGTTTTGTGAATATCTTGTTGACATTTGTGGAAAACTGTGGTTTAGTGTCATTTAACTGCAGAAATCACTGTTTGCCTTGGAGGAAACTTGAGTGCTCTTAGAGTTTCTTCTTAAATGTTAAAGAGATAAATGCATATACCCAGGAAACCCAAAGTATATTGAATTTTGAAAAATATAAGCTCAGACCCATGTTTTTCTTGGTCGCAGTGCGTCCACATCACTTGTTGTATACTAAGTACTTAATAACCCGCAGTGACATACAGGGTGAGTAATGGCAGCAAGCCACCAGCTAAATGGAGGTCAGTGTTTGCCGCGGCTGGTCAGTTTGTCTCGTCTGTCAGGCATGGTGGCAAGTAATCAGCCATCAGCTGGAGATTTTATTCAGCACCAAGACTCTGCTTTGACCTTTTTAATAAAGTGAAAATAGCCAATGAACTCTTGAGAACTTCCAGACAATGTGGGCAGTGTGTCCAGACTGCTTTTCACCCTGAAGTCACAGTGAAGATTTTAAACGACTCTTCATATAGACTTAATGATTACGGCTATACATAAACACCTATATTAATACATGTATTTGCTGGCAACAGTATTGCTGCAGAGCCGTGGTTCCCCAGCT
Organism: Coranthus polyacanthus; assembly: GCA_037367275.1. Taxonomy (NCBI): domain Eukaryota; kingdom Metazoa; phylum Chordata; class Actinopteri; order Kurtiformes; family Apogonidae; genus Coranthus; species Coranthus polyacanthus. The sequence continues at coordinate 18,857,020 of JAPQRN010000009.1, forward strand.
GTTTTTAAGCCAAGGCATGTTTATGATGATTTCAGTAACATGGGTCTCCAGTTCCTGCAGAGGAGGCGACAGTAGCTGTTGCTTGCTAGTCTTACATAGCCAGATCTGTCTCCATACTTTATTAGTGCTGTGCTAGTGCTGTAGATAGATCTGGCACCCTTCGGTATCGTTCTGGAATAGGGGTAAAAGATCTCAGGGTTGTTTGGCTAGTTCTTTAAACAAATGACACACATCTTGGGCGGCGTTGAGCACAGGACACGGTGACAGTGTCCTTGCAAAATAGAGAAGTTGCTTTGGTGGAACGTGAGCGCATGAGGAAGTGCGTCGTGGTATTTAAATGACTAAATCCCAACAGAAAACATTACATACAAAGACGTGTCTATTTGTTGAAACTTTCATTTCTTTTGCATTTTCAGCTTATAGTTGCAACTGTGAGGTAGCTCTTTCACATAGCAAGGAGGGCTTTAAAACGGTAACACGCAGATAGTGGAAGGAAGGAGAATGCCAAACCTGCCACTGCACAACTAAAATATTGTTTTTCTTGGTTTGATCATTTTTAAAGCAGTGTTTAGGACTCAGATGCAGTATGTTGCTTTATAATAGCTGCAGTTACAGGAACAATATTTCTTCAACTGGACTGAAATCATTCTGAGATTCACACTTATCTGTTTCAGTGGATGCTAAGTAAAGTACATCTGTTTACAAGGGCCAAAGCATTTAATCAGAACCAAAGTTCTTTGACATGTGTAAAGTGGGTCCACCATCTCTTAAGCATCTAATCTGCTGGAAATATAACAGAAGTTGGGGATGGTGGTGGATTCTGACTCATCTGAACAGCTTTTGTCTGGAGCTTTCTGGCCATTTAGGACTTCAACAGTCCATAAAAGTTTCTAAAAATCCACCAGTTTCATGAGCCACAGACCATTTCCCTCACAGAAACTTGTCACTTCAATTATTGTTACACCCACGAGAGGCAAACATGCACAGAAAGAATATATTTATTCCAACCAGAGAGAAAAAATCAGGTGAAATGTTTACGTAGTTATTAGGCACTGATATTTTCCTGTTGAACAGATTATCAAAGCTTTTTACCACCCCTCTCAACCTGACTGAAAATTTCTTCTCTTGTGATTGAGGTGGTTAAATGACGCATTTTTATTCTTGGGCTGTTATTACCATTAATAGTGGAATATCACAGTCTCTATAAAAACAGCTACTGAAAATCTTTCTATGACCTTTTCTGGCAGTCACCGTTTCTGAAAACCCTCATGCCAGAAATCATGCATTTCTATACATAATTGTGTATTTCACAGGCTTTTATTGTGGTGATCTGCATAGTTTCCCAATTCTTCCTCTCTAATACGGAAGTGTAAATCTTACAGAAAATGTGTCGTCTGATGGTATTGAAATGTAGCGCTGTAGTGAAAAAAAAAAAATGAAGTAATGAAACTTGTTGCACCCTTGGCCTGTCCTTAAGGCACTTCGAGGCATTTTGGGAACCACTGCTGAAGAGTAGCTGTAAGCTGATTTAAAAGCACTGCAGGCTGTTTAAGAGGCAGCACAAGCCTTTTTCTACTTGAAATAAGCCAGTCTGGTTGCTGTCAACTACAAAGAGTCAGCGGCTCTGCTAGAGCACAATAACCACTTCTTCAATAACTGCATTATTAATGTGCACTGTATACCACTGTACGGTATATGTTGAAAGAGAAACCATGCGTTTATATTCTCTTATTTAATTATAGTAGCATTTTGTAGAATTGTATAAATATGATACAATTCTACAAAATGCTTGAATGCGCTGTTAGTTACTGTTTTTGCACCACTGCTCAGGTGTGGTCAATAAGCCTCTATTATTTTTCCAGAGGCTGTGTGAATAGCCCATGCTTCCTCAGTGTGCTGCGCGAGTGCGGTAAATGATAGTTTGCAGAGCTGGTCTGTCTCATCTGTGATCTGCTCCTGAGGCACTCGGATGTGTTGAGCAGCTGGTTGGAGAAGCAAAGCAACTCCTCATTAAATAATCATCATGACTGCAATGGGCTGAGACAGTGTTGTTGTTAGGCTGTTAGTGCTTCTGACTGACCAACCAGAACTGCCGAAAAGGAGCTCAGACCAACCCTGTGAACTCAGCTTTTATTAAAGGCACAGCAATTATGTAAATTCTGTATTGCAGAACTTTGAGCTGGCACATTCAAAGCTTGATTCCGTATACGTGAATGGAAAACTCTTCTGTATCTCTACGTGTGTCTAAAAGTTGTACATTTTGCCTGAAGTTTACGCATCTGTACTGTCTGTGTAAAGGTCAAACAAGTTAAGAATCAGTACAATCAGTGCAAAATTTAGCTGCTGCAAATCCTCCCTGCTGCCCCTCAGATCGCTGCCTCAGGACCTTTTCCCACATTCGATTCAAAACTCCAGAAAGACACACTTCCCTTAATGTATATTTTATAGTATCTCCTGTCCAGGGGAGAGGCTTTTTCACAGATCTCCAAGTTAACCAGTCAGCATGGTAGGCACTTTAGAGAGGCTAATGTGTCATCTGGCCCTGATATATGCCTAGTTAACATGAACTCAAAAGAAAACTGTTAATTTTATCCGTATGGTAGGGCTAGGCAATCTCATTGTCTATACGGCATATGATCTACTTTTCAGAGGGCTAGATCAGATCAGATCATGAATAAATAAATAACAGCGCTGTCAAATTTTTCTACTCGTCTAACATTCGATTTCAATCGCCATGTTTACAAGGGTAATTAAGGTAGAATAGTTTTTTTTTTTTTTTTTACAGCAATTCTTTAGCATCTGTCCACACTAAAGTGTGTGGTTTTAGTCGCATTAACTTGCAGAGTTTGTGTAACGTGTTGTTTTGCTGGAGCTGAAGAAATAATGACAGCTGGCCTGGCTTCTGAACTCCGACATGAAGTGAATCTGATTTACACAGATGCTTTAGAGTTGTGAATCAAAAATGTTTTTGATTCATTATAAAACTCCAATGGGACAAATTAGTCCACCACAGTCTATGACATTAATAGAAACACTGCACCTGTCACAAATGTACAGTATGTACAGCAAAATGTGGACTTGTGTTTACTTAAACCTGATATTGTCAAAAATATTGTAATTTCGTTGGTCCAAAATGATGCCAAATGCAGAATTTCTAGTCAAGTCAACAACAAGAAAAAGTCATCATACAGTCTAACCCTCCAGAAACCAGAGAAAACCAGAGGAAAACTTGCCACATTTTATAAGAGGTGAGGTGAATCAGATAGTGGATTGTGAGTCTACCTCAAAAGATCATCATATCATCTTTTGGCCAGATGACCCAGCCCTACTACCTGGTATTAATTTACACAAAAAATTCCCCTTCCCCTCTGGGGTCTGTAGTACAGTGTAAAGCAACAAAACGTCTCTGTTAAGTAACAGCATTGTCATACTGAGATCTGTGAAAGTGAGATAATGCAAATCGAAGAGGGGGAAGAACCATGCACCCTAAAGAACATGTACCACTTCAGTGTGCTCCTTATTAAACCACATCTCTCGACTTTGTAATAAAAATTAGGTTTTCGAGTCCTTTTTCAAACCACTTGCTCAGCTAGAGACTGGTTCTGCTTCACTGTGCACTCAGATTCTCAAACACTTTGGCATACGAGTGGAGACTGCTCTGCTGTGCATGTCTGAATGGTTTCCTTTGGTGCTAAAACAAAATGCCTGTGGTAATAATAGATTCTTTTAGATCAATTTCCAGGGCTGCAATTAATGATTAAGTTTTCTTATTTAGTAATCCTGCAACCATTTTTTTGGATTATTTTATTAATCATTTGACCCATACAGTGTCAGGAAACTGTGAAAATACATGTACTTAACATTGATTTCCTTTAATAAGGTCTTAAAAGTTAAAGCACCAGGGATGCTTTTTGTATTATCACTGAATCAAATGGTTGTGCGTATTTCCTGATCCCGCTTGGCAACACAGATACAAACTGCAGCCTCTTGATTGTGGCTTAGGTGCACCCTTGAACCCCACTCTGTACTTTACTACAAAGGAAAATACGACTCTTAGACCAAGTTGAACAAAAGCGCACTTTGCGAAACAGTGAACAGCGCAGATTGATGTTTGGAATCAGAAGAACATGATGAGATGAGGCGAACAGTGACCACTCAAATGCTCTGCTTTCTAAAGGTCCTTTTCTCTTCTAATCAGTTTCTGAAATGGACTTTGTGGAGCAGAGAATCAGACCATGAAATAGGATGCTAACTTAAATGACTTTTTTGAAAAGGATTTTTTGAGGTGTGCTTGGTTTTTGCTCATAAAGGGATCATTTGAAGACACATTGCGGCTGCTTTGTATTTTACAGTTGGTGCTTGAGTTGAACATTCAAGCTGGCCTTAACAAACCCTGCTCGTATGTGTGATATGACGACGTATGTGTAATGATAGAAAAAGCATCTATTGTTTCATTCATTTATATTGTATGATAGCCGTCTCAGAAAATATCACGGTTTCACAGTATCACGGTAAACGGTATTACACAGTTATTATTACTATTAATATCAGTTACAGCGACCCTAAAAGGAATGAAAACAGAAGGAAGGTTTTGATTGAACAGATGCTTTATTATGATTGAAACTTTAAACTTTATTAATGGAAGTTTGTTTATTTTCATTGTATTCTGAAAAAAAATAAAGATGAACGCTGTACATCTCCTCTTTGAATGATTTTAAAAAGTAATTTCTCTTAATTAGAAATGAATAAATCAAACGGTACTTCCTTTTGAACAACATAAAGTGAAATACACGCATATACGGGTGAGATTCAGGTGAGATAAGCAAATGTACATGATATGATGACCATCTATTTTTATACAATGGTATCCCGTGTTCCTTATTTCTCTGCTATAGTTTAAACTTGAAAGTTTTCCATATTTACATGTGATATTTTGTATACCAATATTTATATTAGTCCTGTATTCATTTTTATCCTCCTGGCATATATTGTGTTGGGATGTAGCTACCAGCATGTCTGTCTGTCTATCTGTCCATCATCATTTTGTTTTGTTGATCGAGAAACCACTCGACTGCTCTGCTGTCAATGGGCGATCTTAGTGAAACTAAGCTAACATCACTAACAAGTACCACTTTTTGATTTTATGGGGTTTGGGAAATTGTCATCCTCCGATGGCTCTTGTTGTTCAAATGATATGTTTTGGTTCAGATATTGTTGTATTTTACACATAAATGTTTTATATTTAGTTAGATGCTTAATTAAAGATTGGCACAAAGTACTACTTTATGCACAAATCTATTTGTGACAGTTTGCTTTCCCCTTCAGACCGAGGCAGGTACTGCATGTTGTTTTTGCTCTAAAGCCCTGCTCTGAGCTTCAGTTCAGTGATAGGTCCTCTATTCTGAGCTGGCTCCAGGGTAACATAATATTTCTCTAATTTGCTTTTGTTAGAGGCCAAAAGATAACACATGAGACAAAGTGTCCTCTCTGTCCCTTTTGTCCCCTGCTGCTCGCTCTCCTCGCCTGTTGAGAATGAACAATTACCACTTCCTCTGGTAATTTTCCCAATTCTGATTCCTTATCTTGCCCAAAGCCTCCAAGGTGCAAACTGAGCAGAAGGCTTTAGGTCGATTTAGTCTGGAAAATGAGTTTACCTCATTTATTTGGAGGAAAGTAGAGGGTTTGTTATGCAATTGTTTGTTCTGCCTATATTCACCCTAAAGTGCTGCTTTTTTTAATTCATATTCAGGTGCAACCATCCTAATTGTGTCGCCCCCACTCACTGCACTGTAGGATTTGTGGGAATTTGATGAGACATCATGAGATTTTAATAAATGCTTTTGTGTGAGGTCCCCCTCCTCCACTGAGCTCTAAACCGGCTTAGTTTCCACTCTCTGGCTTTGACTTTAACACACCTCCCCTACTCCTCTCCAAACCAAACAAAATGTGGGATAGGAAAGAAGAGTAATCCGTCACTTTTTTTTTCTCTCTTTGTATTGAAAGTATCTCGCTTTCCTTTTCTTTGTGCACTTGTTTTTAATTACCCTCAGCGCTAATGTTGTCAACTGTTCTCCTGTCTTTCATTTCTGCAGTAGCAGCCACACATTACAGGTGGATTTAATGAAAACTACCCGTAATGTTTGCTTATCTTAAATTGCCAGCCAACATCAACACCATCTGTAAAGTGATATCTGTTTTCCTCACTGCGGTCCAGCCTGTTACAGAAGGACCTTTAACCCAGCTTTTGTGTCACTGTGCTACAAATGTGGCCCCGTTGATGCGTTTACAGGTGGACAGCTCTAGTACATCCATTTGCACCTGGCATTAGAATGTGTCACGCGTGATCGGATCTCACTTACCTGCTCTATGTACAAATATAAAACCTCATAATATCCTAAAATGTCATGCAGGCTTTCATCTCCTGTCTGCATTTTGCACAGTGCAAAGTTTAACAGACTGGCTTTGGAAATTTTCTTTGCAAATGCATCACAAATAAAGAAACTGTCATAATAGTGAATGATGAATGAAAGGATCTTTTGATGCCTTTTCGTCTTTGCTAGTTTGACATTTGCAAGGTAGAAAAAAATCATTTAAATCACTGTGCTGTTCAAAGACTACCAGCAATTTTTAAGGTGGAATGTTTTCTCGCCTGTTACTCGGTGCATGAGTAGAGGTTATAGAACAGTACAATGTTGGTGCTCTGACCATTCTGTTTCTTTTTTTTGGTTCTCGTGTATGGCAAGTGCTTAAAACATGTTTATGAATTCAACCAGATTATGCAAACTGTGAATATTCTATTTCCTCACAGAAAAAACAGCGACTGAGCGTCATTCCTGTGTGTTCAGGCACCACTGCACCTACGAAGCACTCAGATCGAGTGATGAAAAACGCATGTTAATGGCAGGACTGAAAAGGGCCTGTGTTACTTTCTGCTTCTTCGTCTCCCCACTTGTGTTTGTTCTCCTGCTCTGCTCTGTCTTTCTCTCATGCTTTCACAGAACACATCCAACATTTTGAATCACTGACTTTAATTAAAACCTGAAAACCAGGTTTGCTCCGGGGTCCAATTCAAGATCAGTTCCAGTTTCAACTTGTGTTGTGTCTGTCTTGATACCCTGATGCGAACACTTAGGTCGTAATTGATATTTTTAATAAGCAACAAAGCCTGATTACACATTTTAATGTAATTCACCCCTCCCCATTTTATACCCCGCGACTTCTTCTAGTCCTCCTCAGCCTCAGCTCGACAACAGGGACGCGTTAAAAAAAAAAGAAAAAAAAAACAGTCAGTTGCGAATGCAGTCGTGATTGTAAGCCATGAGGTTTTTCACATTTCAACACTCAGTGTGAAACCATTTTTTGACACAAAACATCTGCAGGCGCTGTAGCTGACAGATGCTTCATTCAAGTCAAGTCTATTCTTCTCAGGGTCATAACAGATGCACTGTCTGTTGAAACATATGGCATCTTACTGAGGAACGGTTAGAACAGCGCACTATTTACTGGTTATTGCATGGTATAGTTGACTTTTGGAAAAATTGCTGTAAATATAATATGTTTTGAAGCTTTCAGCCACATTTTGCAGCCTCATTGAGCGAGTGATGCGGACTCAGGTGTCAGTTCAGTGAGTCCATAGTAAAAAATGATCTGGAGTTATTTTGATAATTGACTAATAGCTTGTTTTATGTCATGGTAAATTTAATTTTGTTGCAGCACAGAATGCAATTTGAAATGGAGCTGCAATGAAAAGCCTATTATCCACAGAGTAATTCATTCAACTTTCCAGGTTTAGCTTGCAGTGTCTCAATATATTGAATTGTAAACCCTGTTTCATGATATGCAACATATCGCCAGATTCTTGCCAGTGTACGACCCCTAGGATGTTGTGATTTCTATAGGGTCGTGTGATGTTTTATAGAGTAGCAAATAATCATTTAATCCAGAAAAGAACAGTTAGAATTAGAAAAAAGAATAGAATAGAATAGAAAAAGTTAAAAATGCACTTGATACCCCAAGTGACTGACTAATGACAGACAAATCAGTTGATAATTAAGATGATAAGTTGAAACTAATGTATTTATGATACTTCATAAATACTTCATAAAATCATAGTGTTTTGAATTGTCACCAAAATAGCACATGGTAATCTAAAACTCCTTTTTACCTCCTCCACCTTCTCCTTCTGCTACACTCTCCTACACTCTCCTACTGTACCTGTAGATCAAATCCCGACCACTCATGAGAATAATGCACCAGTGTAAAAACAGAAGAAGAGTAACCCACCCTCCACCCTCTTGTGTTATTTTCATGGAGTGTGAAATTAGGTTTTTACTTAAAATGGGACCAGTGGACTTTGGAGATGATGAGGATGATTTACAGGAGTGTTGTTTGCTGTTTCAGACAGATGGAAAGGCGGGAGAGGAGAGCTCCATTTCTTTAGTGATGGCTGCTTCTGTCTCATCAAAAGCATTGAGAAGTTACACAACTCAGCTGCTGCTGCTTACATGGCAGCACAGGCCAGATAGGTCAGAAGAAAAGGCTATTATAGTTTCTATCTATTTCACCCCAGGGCCTCTGACCCCGGCCCACTCCTCTCTGGATATGTGCCTAAAACTCTTCAGCATGGTATCAGGCTTGATATATTTTAGCCAGCTGCCCCACACTGACCTTTGCCTCCACTCCTGCCATGTTCTGAGACTATGGCTGTCTGTGCCAGCTCAATCTTCCTCTCAGGGATAATAAAGGCAAACTTGACTTTGGCCTATCTGTGCTCTCTCTTTTTGTTTGTATCTCATTCTGGACCGATGCATTTACACTTATTTGATTTTCTTCAAAGTTTTTCAATTATTTCAGCGTGATATGAAGCCCCATACAGAGAGCCACTCAACATGTGTTAGTCTTTTTTAGTTAACTGGTTGTAAACAGCATGTTTCCACTCACTGAAATCAGAACAAAGGCACAAAAATGTGTTTAACAAGTGTTACAATGTTTTGATGCCTAAAGGTCTCTGTAGTCTCCACTCTGTATGCAATTGCCACTAGAGCAGCCATTATCAACGGTTCTGTTTGAAAACCTTCTGCCTTTAATCACAACTCTGATCAACTCACATGTCTAAAATAACTATTTCCCCATATATTTTAAATTCTATTTGAACTTGGGCAATGCACTGCAATATAATATTCACATAATGTTTAAAGCAGCAAATGTAAGAAATGGCTGTTTGATATTATCATTTGTTCATCCAACCCAAAAAACGTGAAGAAAAAACAGAATCAGGCCAACACTTTCAATACATGCATTTATTACAATCCATTACTGGGCTCATTGCTGTTTAATATTTGAGGTGTTAACTGCACACAACATGCTGACTGCCACAACTTTTTATTTCTTTATTGTACATATCCTCCAACTACAGCTGCAACTGCTCTAGAGTTATGTCTGTTCACAATGTACAGTGAACGTGAGTCTGTTATGATGGATATATGGCATTTTGTGCACTTTCATATTTTAGACACAGGTAAAGATACCCATGCACATAGTTAACCTTCTCCTTACGTGCTTATACAAGTCTCCAACAAGTCTGGGTCCTACTGGCTCTGTGCAGTAACAGGTTATTTAAAAAAGAAATATTCATTTCCTTATGTTGTTCCCAGGGCTTCTATGTGCATGACACAGACTTAAGACAGACGTCAGTGGGTTTATGCTGTCAAGTATATCAGACCCAAAAAAACCCCAAAAATCTAGTATAAGTTTTCAGAGCGCACTTGGCTTGCTCTGAAGTTGGTTGTTTGATGCTTACAACTATTGTGTGCAGCTCACAATAAGAAATAATACATCTTTGACTCTTCACTGCCTGGGGGTAGAACATGCAGTGGTGCTTCAAAGTTTGTGAACCATTGAGAATTTTCTTGTTTTCATGATCAGATTTTCACACAAGTTCTAAAATTAGATAAAGAAAACTAAGTTAAACAAATCAGATTTAATATTACACTTTATTCCTTTATGTGTGGCAAAAATAGCCAAATCTCTAGGATTATCAATAATTTGAAGGGGATATCAGAGTCAGGTATTTGAACCAGTGGGAGGACAATAAGGTGTTACCTTATTTACAGACGAGTAATCTGGGTCAATATAAAAGTCTGATCTGGACAACACAGGTTTGTGGAAGTGTGTCATGGCTTGAATAAATACAATCTCCAAAGACCTTAGAAGATGTTGATTTTCCGATACTCCCCAGGCTGGAAAGGGTTGCAAAAGGATTTCTGAAGAGCTGGGACTCCACCGGTCGACAGACGAAGTATAAATGGAGTAGATTCAACACCACTGTTACTCTCCCCAGGACTGGTCAACCAACAAAGATCACACCAAGAGCAAGATGTGTAATAGTCTGGAAAATTCTACAGGAAAAGGTCAAGGCATCCATCCATGAACTGAAACTCAAGAGAAAGTGGATCGTGCAGAAAGACAACAACCCTAAACACACAAGTCTTTCTTCCAAGGAACAGTTTAGGCAGAAAAAATGTAATGTTTTGGAAAGGCTGAGTCTCTGTGGGAGAACCGAAATCCCTGGGAGACGAGTGTCACGATTATGAATATTATTACGGTTCCCTCAAATAATCACAATGGAGCTATTATGTAATGACTGACAGGCTTAATTGCATGAAAATCTGATCATGTTCAGGCCATATTTATGCAGAAAAAGAGAAAATTCTAAAGCATCCACAAACTTTAAAGTGTCACCTTAGAAGATTGTTTGGTCAGTGTCGTTTTTTTCTAGCCATGTGTGAGATGTGAGGAGTCTTGATGCCTTGAAGCTGATTGTTTCGGCTGTTGAGAAATTGTCCGTAATATGCTTTTCCTGGCGAGAAGTATATCAGCCGTAAACAACAACTTAAGAAAATCCTCTGATGGCTGTTTGTGTAAAGGAAGTGTTTGGACAGCCTGAAAAGTAGGAAGATCTATGAATTGAGTTCTAGAAAGAGACGCAACCTCGATACAGGGAACATCTGTCTGGGACGGAAGTTTGTGGTGTGTGTAGGTTCAGCTCTGTTCGCTCTATGGTATCTTAAATAAATTGTCACTCTCTGCCCATTATTCAGCACAATAAAATTAGGGTTTTGAAGGATGGGATGGTGTAAGGAGGCAGAGTCAGTCTCACAGCAGCTGCAGGAAATGATGTATCCCTGCATTTCATTGTAACTCTTCAAATCGTATATACACCTGCTGCTGGAATACAGTTTGTGTCTGTTCTCTTTAAATGGGTTCATGCAGGAAAAATGTGATGCCGTGGCTTGGTAGTATTTTCTAGATCAAACAATTATTTACTGACTAACATTACGTAGTAGATTCATTGCTAAATCTATACCATTCTAACTAGACCACTGAATTTATAGCACCGTGCATAAATATTCCAGCTTGGACGGGGGAGGAATTACAGTTACAGACCAAACAAGTTAACGTGTTTTAAAAATGATAATTTGTCAAAGGTTGCAGTGTGTCTAGAGCTGCAACAGCTCAGGCAAAGTCTTCAGATTAGTAACTATTTTGATAATGATGATTTCAAGAATAATATTTGCTTCTCGAATTCAGCCATTTGCCCTATCTTCAGACCCAATTTTCTTTCAGAGAGTCAGTGAAACATCTTTAGAAAACAATCTGCATATTGATTGAAAACATGCAATATGTATTCATTGTCTTCTTTGGCGAGTGTTGAGTTTGTGCCTCTCAGTTTCAGCTTTTCTCATGAGGATGCAAACCACACAATTTCTTTTGGGACTTCTTTGTGTATATATCTTTGCAGGTGGTCTTTGTGAGCATATCCTGTGCATCCTCTGTAAAGATTTGTGCATGTTACATGTGATTGAAATGCAGCTGTGTGAGACTCTTTGATGGCGCCTCCTGCCATCTCCTCGCTGCTGTGTGCCTCTCTGCCTCTCCTCCTGTGCTGCTGGTTTTCAGATGGCACCTGAAAGCAGCAGGGAGTTTGATCACCCCACTGAGGTTGCTGCCTCGCCGCCTGTCCTTGGTAGAGATAGTAGTATGGGTCATTAAAAGGTGACTCTGCCCTCAGTGTGGCTGAGGCTCTCTGGACGTCTGCCAAGTTAAAATGTGCAGCGCAGCAATAGCCAACATGCACAGAGGCAGGACAAAGGGTCGTGAGAGGCAGAGTTTGTAATTAGAGATGAAAATGGGAGATCACACAGTATTTGACGTCATTCTGTCCAGAAAAGATGACACACC
>JAPQRN010000009.1:18874488-18885715 GCA_037367275.1 Coranthus polyacanthus
TACTTGTACTTTTACTTAAAGCTTCAGTAGGCAGTATTTTTGTCTCGTAATAAATCATTAACATTGCAGTGGATAGTGCATTACTCTTAACAGGACCACTCGCGGGCTTGTGTTCATCCCAGCGCTGCAGTGCACTCACTGATGGTGTCCCAACATACAGTTAAATAGCACATAACATGATAAACTGTATGGTGAAGATGATAAAACAGAACATAGAACAGCGCAATGTGGCAAAATGAGCATAACCATTTCACTAACACCCATAACTTGTTGATAAATAAACTGAGATGTCTCCAACGTCCACTCGGGACCCAGACTCTCACCACACAGTTAACGCAATCTGAACGCAACATCATTACTTAAACTAGATGTGGTACATCATGTCACACAACCTATCTTTGTTAAGATGGGAAGGTCATCTTCAGTCCAACCCCTTTCACTGTGGCTAGGCTAGCGGGTTTGTTTTAGTCTGTTTATCATGATTCTTGAGAATCTGTCAGCACTAAAAGTGCTCGCTTTGTTCACTTTAACCTGCAGAACTTTGTGTAAGGTGTTTTTTCTGCTGCTGTTAACCTGAAAGCTTGAGTGAGAAAGACTGTCTAGTGTTTGCTTCTACATGATGTCCTTACTGTTTGCCGCTAAATAATTGATAAAGCAAATGTTTGAATATTAACATTGAAAACTAGATGTCTAGGCGTAGAATGAGTATTCATATAGTCACACATTTGGGGGCAGCCCTACGGTTTTCATGAAAAAAAGGTAAAATAATTATTGTGATAAATCTCAGAGTTGTAGAACTCTGTCTCAAAGTATATTCAGCCTCTGCAGTGTCTGAAAAGCCTTTAAAATGATAAATGTGTTTGTAAAATTTGGACTTCTTGGATTGTTATCAAAGTTTTTGTTCCAGCCTTAGTTTTAACGTTTAACGTAACTTTTAGGCAGTTAAAGTAATGATTACAGGAAATGTATTGACTTGTCTCACCTATTTTATAATCTATAATCCACACTAACCTCTCGGATCATCCCTAATGAGATCAGTACAGTCTGTACTACAACAATCAAACTCACCAGCCACAGCTAAAATATATCTGCATTCATATTCATCTGGTGACTGAAGTTAATTTCATGTCCTTGTCGGCAACAAGAAAGGCTAGTTAGCGTGTTTCTGGGGAGTCTGCACTTGAAAAGAGCTTCATATGTTTTAATAAGCACACATCCCATGGGTTTGTTAGAATTTTTCTTCATCTGACGCAGGCTGAAAAAGGGCTTAAGAGCCAATCATCCAGTGAGTCAAGAGTCTGTCCACCGGCTGGCTGAACACTTTGGGATACCGCTCCTACTAAGAGACATGAATCAGAGCACCAGAGATGGAGAGAGCTGTGCGTGAGCAGCGTGCAGGCACTTTTTCTCTCCTCTTCCTTTTCAATCAATTGACTGAGCTTCAAGAGGGAAGGAACACCGCGCACGTAGCTTCAATCGAGCACTCACTCCTAGGGGGGCTGAGCAAGCCATATGCTGCAATCCCTCCATCAAATTCTTGTTTTTCATGGAGGGGCAGTTTGTATTGAGCACTTTGAAAAGCTCAGGGGACAAGCAGACTAACTGCTGGGTATCAGCTCAGTCTCTGTCTGAAGGCCAGGGGCTCGATGCAGAATTTGTAGCAGAAGTCTATTTACCACACTCCTAATTATAGACAGGGTAGCAGTTGGATTGTTACCCTTAAAGATTTGGTGGCTGTAAATAAGATAGAAGGAAGCCTGGGAGGGGGGGTGCGAAGCACAAGAGTAGAAGTGTGAGAACGAGAGTGCGGTGAAGGTTTTCCTCATTGAATTTTGTTTTCCGTTTCTCTTCACCTGCCTTTAAAGAAAACTGCAGTACATTTATGTTTCTACTAGAGATGCACCGATTGCGATTTTCTCAGCCAATTCTGATTGTTTAATTAGTCTGGCCTTCTGATTCCATTTAGGCTCATTCTATTTTCTTTCTTTGTCATATTTTTGTAACTTTTCTTTAAACACTGACCAATAGCTTTCACATTTTCTCACAATTTCTCAACACTCCAGGCACCTGCACAGAGCTTTTGTGCACAAATAAATTACATCTGAAAATGAATTGCGCTGCATCCCACTTTATCTAAATGTTAACACTTACATCAATGCAGTAGCACATGAGTGATTACTCATAGCCCAATGTTGCAGCCTCGCACCGACACCTGTGATGTTCATTTCACTTAGCACATCACCTGTAATAATTTTGCTCTTTTGTGTCTTTTTAAAACTTGCACGCCAACGACATACTGGAGTGCGTGGCTGTGACTTTACTGTGTTGTTACCTGCAATCACAGCAGTTTGGAAGGAAGTGGAAATGTGAAGTTTGTGTTAATTACCAGCAACCTGTCAGCAGTGATGGTGTTTCAACAGATAACTGCATTTCATAGTTGCTCCCTGGAAACCTTACTCACAGAACTGACTTCATTGACACAACATCTGAACACGTCTAACAAACAAACAAACATGTTCCGGTCTCATCCATTCTGTTTGGAACCCCTAATAAGTGATCTGGTCCGTCTTTAAATTTTTTAGAAGGCTTTGATGTCTGCCATGTTGGGCTATAATTGACCAAATGCATTTGTCCTGACAGACAACTTGACTGTAGTTGTGGTTAATAGGTTCCACTAACAAGACTATAAAATGACCATGACATTTTATTCAGTCAGTAATCTAGCGCTTAGCATTAGCTCAGCTCTGACCCCTGGGGTTCCCATAGTTCTGTCCAATAATTATATACAGTCTATGATCACAAAGCATAATGTCACAATGCGTAGGTGTATCAATATTTCCTTACATCCCTAGATCACACTGCAATAGGTACTGGACCCTGATATATTTGCACCGTAGCCTTGTTTTGTTTGCTGTCTCTATACTACATGTATTTAGACCATGAGCTCAAAGTGGAAGAAATCTAAAACCCGTCAGTTTTCAGTTTGAAACATACCTCTTGTTGTCACTTCCATCATACTTCCAAGTGGCTGCTTCTTGCCAACTGTGGCCCTGATGTTGCCAGTAATTTTGAAGCAACCTTTGTACTTTTTCTCTTTTCATGCTGCTGTAAATTCAGTGACAATTTTGTCATTTACAGGTGAAAGTTAGTTTGTATCTGCATCCCGCTGGTGGCGTCTCATCAGTTTAGCTCTGTAGTATTGCAGCTTTGAAAACTTTCCATGCTGTGACTTCCAGCCCTTTTTTATTGTTGGGACTTTCAACGTCCTTCTGTGGCATCTTCTCAAAGCTGCACCTTTTAAATGTTGTTAATGCTAGTGCTTAAACTCGTCTGGTGTGTTCGTACTTTTTGTTGCTGCCTGCGTAGCACAGCTAGTTACTTTGTGAAGAGATAAGAGGCCAGCAGTTGTGCTTTGTTCAGCAGTAACTGTGCAAATCAAGATTAACTGATGTTTCGATAAAGAGTCAAATATGAAAAGAAATGTAAAGTGTTCTGTATTGTCTACTCTCCATATAAGAGCTGTAATTATTAGAATTGTAATAAATCACTCATTTAATTAATCAATCAATCATTCAATAGCTTTTCGTCTGTTTTTTGGGAGGGTGGATGGTTTTGCAGTAAGGGGATCCACATGCTTAGCACACATGGCACATAAATATAACATAAGGAAGAAAACATCAATACATTTACAGCTTTGGAAAAACTATTAGACCACAGCAGCAAAGTAGCAAAAAGTTACTATTTTCATGTGGGTTTTCATATGTGCAGATGTGAGGCAAAAATGTGACAAGAGGCACATGGTATTTGCTTGTTTGCTTTACAGATTTTAATCAGCTGTGTTTACATTGATAACAACAAAAACCCAATTTACTCAGTGACAAGTAACACATCTGATGTGGAAAAATCATCTAGGAATAATTCATATTCAAAAAACAGAATATCAGAAGGTCATCATTGTTGAATTTCTACAGAAAAACACACACAGTCTAGTAATTAGTTTCGGTTAGTGAGGGATTTACCAGATGAAACTGAAACTGTTGATGTGAAGGGTGGATTGTGCTTTCTTACACAGCTGAACTTTTTGTTGTAAAGATCCTGCAGAGTTTCCTGTGAAGTGCTAATTATTTTTGCTGCAGACATTAATCACCTTATTGAGTACATTACTAATTATTTTTCTTTAGCGATTCATTTGTGGATTACTCTGGTGATTCTTTGATCAAACAGAGAAGAGGTGACACATTCAAATTGCTCTTTTTTTTGCCCATCAAAGCAAAACCCAAAGTGTTTGGTTCGCTCTAAGCCTCAAATCTTCACATTTTAGAAGCATTTTTTTGTATTTTTAAACAATGAATTCAAATAGCTGCAAATTTTATTTTAGCAGCAGCTCTTGTTTATACTTCAGTCAGGTGTAGCATTTGTATTTTTTAAGGCTTAATGTATTGAAGTCTGCAGATTAAAAACATGCGAGGTAGCCTTCACATTTATCGGTTATACAGTGCATATTGATAAGATGATATTCTGCCTCAGGAGCCTGGTCTGTGCTAAGCGTATTTAGATTCATTTGAATGGATTTTATCCTGAAGGTTGATTAGTTTATTGTAGTGAAATTGTTGCTCTGGTAATAAACAAACAAACAAAAATGATGCAAGCTTACTCTCTTTGGCGAACTCTAACGTCCTCTGTAGCTGCTTTTTGTTTTTGCTATAATGTTTTCTCTACGCCTCTGTCTCATATTTACAGGTTCAACTACAGGTCGACTCACCACCTCACCACCAATGGTTTCTACGAGTTCCTCAACTGGTTTGATGAAAGAGCCTGGTACCCTCTGGGCAGGATAGTAGGGGGCACGGTAAGCGTTTCTTCTGGTGTTTGTGTACAAGTGTGCGTCTGCTTCGACTTCTTTGCCCTTATATCTCAACGTGTGATGAATCTTCAGTCATTCTGTTAAACTCACTTTGGACTATACATCGTACACACACATACGCACCAGAGTAAGATTTGCTGGATGGTTAAACAGCTCCTTGGGGAGGTGGTGAGTAAGTGGAAAGCACTCGTATCACACATTGAGTAGATCTGTCTTCATAACAGCTAAAGGACACGCAGACAGGGTCACTTTTAACACGTCATTACACTACGCCTCATCTATGGGTGCTTCTGTTCATCTCCATGTGATGTCTATATATGGGTTGATGGAGGAGAATTAATTGTTGTGGGCTAATCTGTTCCCAAAGTGCACTATTAGCGACGGCTTAAAGCATGTTATTTTGACTTTGAAGCAACTCCTCTGCATCATATGGCACACAAGAAAAAAACAGCACAAAGCAGATTCTCTGCTTAACACACTAACACACTACTGAGCTTCTACTCAGCTCTAAACCAAGCTTAGTGTAAAGCTGCAGAAGCCCGAAAATAAAGTCAAAAAACACTTACACGCCTTCCTTCTGCACGTCTCTCCTCTCCGTCCAAATCAAAAGACTAAATATAAAGTTAGATGACCTGGTGCCGTTTCATGCAGATCTGGAGACGTGAAGCCAAAATATCACGATTATGGGAGCGGCCATGTTGCTTCTGTGATGAGCCACAGAGTAGAGCAGCAGAGTCGTGTTTAACCCCCCTGCCTATGTGAAAACGAAATGGCATCTTATACTCGAATAGTCGAAATTGGCCGATAACGACAAACCGAACATCGTATCGGCCGATATATATCGGTGCATCCCTAATAATAAATGTGAAAAAACATTTTCAAACAACAATAAAAGGCTTTACAAGAGACAGCTAACTGAAACTATATTGTGTGTTTACAAACTAACCTTACTAACTAAAATTATAGTGAAAATGTCATCTTTATCAGTTATTTCATACGTAAGCTTTGTATTTTGGGTTGATGTGAAATCTATCTTCGCCTCTGTCGGAGAGGCGGAGATTTTATTTTTGTTTTTTTTTTGCTGTACCAGCTTTTTGTTGTTGCCAGTCTTTCGACACATGGCAGTGAAAGTTGAGAGAACGCGCTAGAGTCCTATTTAGGATTCCTTTCAATATGAAAGCATCTCAGATAAGCTCAAGTGCCTTTTGTAGTGTGAAGTAAAAAAATATGTGGAATATTTCTCAAGGGATTGAAATCCCAGAAATCTAAAAGTCCATTTGAAAAGCTTGCACCAGAAGGCTAACCTACGTTACCTTGACAAAGTTAAGGGAGAATATATTGAATGTTTATATATTTATGGCCACATTTACAGTTTAATGTACTATTGTTGCTGTTTTAGTTGTGTCCAACTGAGTTTTTTTGGGTTAAAGATACAGAAACACTCACTGACATGCGTCTTCCATAGTTGTCTTTTGTGGATGATTTTCCATTGGTCCCGAGTCAATACATTTTTTAACATGTTTTAATTGAGTTTTTATTACATAATACTTTTTCAGATAAATATATCATATTAAAACAAATGCCAACACTGAAACAAAACTAACAAAAATGTATTTAAAAAATGAATTCAGTCAAATGTAATGAAAATAAAAGTGCAAAACTGTTATAACTTTGCTCCAAACACTGTATTCTCACTCCTTATCAAAATGTAAAACTATTTTTCTTATAATACTGTATTAACTGATGTATTTTAACAGCAGAAAACCCGTCCAGAGGTGTTTAAATGCTTGCGTTCTTTTAGAGACAGTGTTAAGATTCAGTAAAGTACCAACTGCAAACATCAACATTCTAAATGTTCTGTGGATTGCAGTTGCTGTAAGCAGATTGTTTACGAAATGCAACCGGTTGCCGCCGTCAGAACTTTATTTGTCAGGTAAATCACATCGGCTGGTTAAAAACCCATTTTCTGTCCAGTTCCTATATGAGCGAGCAATAACCATGTACAGTAGTGTCATTTTCCTTTCTTTTTTTCTGTTGAATTGCCCATTTAAACCATTAATGATGACATTTTGCAGTCACAGCAGTGACAAGATGCACCGAGCAGCATTTTCATTTCTTCAGTGCTCTTGCTGGCTTGTCAATATTGGTTGTTACTCTGCTCCTCTCATCACATTAAATGCATATTATATGAGTGTGTGATGAAAAACTGATTTGAAAAGATTGAGTTCTCTCTTTTAATGCCTTTCGAGACTGGATTAATAAAAAACAACTTTAATGGCATGATAAAAACCATTGAATTTCAGGTGCCTGTCTGAGAAGAGGCTAAAGAATTTGTGTTCTTCGTGTCCGTTTTCCCTCTTTCTTCAGGTCTACCCAGGTCTCATGGTCACTGCGGGCCTCATTCACTATGTGCTCAACCTGCTGCACATCACCGTCCACATCCGGGATGTTTGCGTGTTCCTGGCGCCCGTGTTTAGCGGCCTGACCTCCATCTCCACCTTTCTGCTGACCAGGGAGCTGTGGAACCAGGGGGCTGGGCTGCTGGCGGCCTGCTTCATTGCCATCGTCCCCGGCTATATCTCTCGCTCCGTGGCCGGCTCTTTCGACAACGAAGGCATTGCCATCTTTGCCCTGCAGTTCACTTATTATCTCTGGGTACGCCTACCGTCTTCTCAAAACACTGTCTCTCCAACTGGACAGTTTCATTGCTGCTTTAGGTTTTTTTTTTTTTGTTTTTTTTGTTTTTTTTTTACTTTATTTTTTTTCCCATCAGTGTAAAAGGCAGCATAAGAGTTGGCATTTCTGCAAGTTTACTTCAAACAGCTGTTTGATCTAAGCTTGATCCCCTTTGCTGTAGCAGTTGAAGTTTTTAGTCACCATTTTTCTGGCTTCAGAACATTATGATGGTGTTTGGAAGTTATTTGGATCTGTTCTTTTTCAGTTCAGGGAAACGGTGAGCGCCATCAGAGCTGTTTGATTTCCTAAAAAGACTGAAATGTGGGAGAGCATTTAGAGGTCTGGAACCAGGCTAACAGTCTCTTTAGATTTGTCACACTTGATTTGGTTTCTCTTACCTGCCTAAAAAAAAAAAAGCTCTAATGAACCAACTGCACAATCTATCCATCTGTATGCACTAAAAGTTTTAGCACACCTCTGTTTTCCCTAAAGGAAAGGGTTATGGTCTGTCTGTCTTTTGTTAATTGCTTTTTTTTCTTGCCATTATGATACTACTTAGAGCAGACTTTTGCAGTGCAGCATTGTCCTAATAATGCTTCAGAGGGTGTAGTAACAGTCCGTTCTAACACTGCTTTATTTATCCAGAGAGAGAGTTTGTAAGTAATCAACAAAAGTCAGGACACCAGTAGGACTTGTTTGCATCAACATTCAAGGCTTCATTTACTTCCACTAGTGCTGAAAAGCTTTAAGTTGTTAATCCATTACTTGTTCACTTAACTTTTTTTAACCTCTGGCAGCGTACATTTGTTCCTTTTCAGGTCATTCACTGGACTAAAAAAATGTCTTAGAATAAGTATTTGGGTAACAATTTGCAATAACAATAACAATTTGCAGCTTTTCTGCAGCAAAGGAAATAAATGAAGGCTTGAAAGTTGATGCAAAGAATCCCTACAAAAGTCCCAACATCTGTTGGTTACTTACAAACCCTCTGTATAAAGCCACTGTTACAACAGACTGTGTTACTACTCTACATGAAGGATTATTTTGACAATATTACACTGCAAAATGTGTAGTAATACAGTCTGTTCTCTTCTAAGTAGTATATTGGTATCATAATGATGAGAAAAAGGAAGACAGAATATTAAAAGTGTAGTTGGCTTAAGAGAAAATGAAAGACAATGTTCGCATCTAGGATTTGAACACAGTAGACCATCTATAGAGTTTGCGGGGTTAAAAACAGAGCTGCACTGAGAGTAAACATTACTGTTAAGGTTCATTAGGTGACTAGAAACATGAATTCAGATCAGTTCTGCGTCTCGGCTCTTTAAATAGCAAACCATTTGCTTAAAAGCTCATTGTAACGACTTTATGGTCTGTGAAAATCCCTCACCTCACATGTGACATTCATGTGATACTGGAAAGCTCAGTGTTCATTTATAGGGTACTGCAGCTCAGAGCAGGTGGCTAATATGTTTGACCTTTGTGTAACATGGCTACTTTCACTGACCACATTATAAAATGAAACGTTAGTTAGTCCCAAAAGATAGCTCCCAGTTATTTCGTCCATATTGAATAGCGGCAGGCTGGTTTGCGTTCATGAACAGTGTTTTTTTTAAGACTCCTACAGCTGTTTGTTTAACCATTAGTCCTGAGCATCTCCATATGTTTCTGAAGATTTATTCTATACACTGTTCCATAGCGGTTTGTGCATGTTACTATATAGGCTAATGTTATTCATGGAGAGCATAATCAACTGACATTTCATGTATACCACTGAGATTTAAAGAAGCAGTTCACTATCCGAATTATGAAGGCCTGGGTAATTTGTAGTATGGATATACAGGGAATAGCATAACCTGGTTTAAAGTTTTCTATTTGTTCAGTGGTTTTTTAAACAAATCCTGAATAATTCACAGCATAAATTAATGATACACACAATAACAATAAAAACAAACAATTTGGGACAGAAACACAGCAGAACTTTAATAACAGTCGACAGTGTTTGCGTCTCTTTCCCAGTCCTCTGCTTCCATCCTTCACCATCTCATTGGCTCATCGTCACCAGTCATCTAATCCCATCCAGCCAATAGCAGTGTCTCCCACTCACACGTTCCTAAAGTCAGGGCTTGTTAGTCTTGTTAAGCCCTTGTTAGCGGCTGCCGCTGTACCACTTTTAGGAAGGTAAAGATGTGTAGGACATGCTGCTCTGCTTTGTGCTGGTCATTAAAGAGGGAAACATGATGAATAATTCAGTCATGTTAGGTAAGCAGGAGCAGTAGCAGCAGAGCATTTCCTCATGAAATGGGGCTGATTTAGAACTGACTTTGTGTATCTTTGTTTTTGTTAATGTTTTCCTGTGTCAATTAGGTGAAATCGGTGAAGACGGGCTCAGTTTTCTGGACCATCGGATGCTGCCTCTCTTATTTCTACATGGTGAGAACACTTATGTTGACTGCCTTCATTTTATAATCTGACCTTGTAAATATAATCCAACTGCTGGCAGCAAAACTAAACACAAATCTGAGTCCCAAACTCAATGGACAAGAGCACAAAAACAGTAATACAATCACAAAGCCACTTACAGGTCCTTTGCCGATGAGAATAATAATCAAAAGTTCTGCCTGTTTATTAAACTTTGTTGAACTCCCCTCACCCAGAAGCCATTTTTCATCAGACAAAAACAGATAATTTGGGAATCTTTTCCCACACCCACCTATCATTCAGCCAGACTGTGATGAATCCATGATGAATCATTTGAACGCCTCGCACTGTAAGCTGTGACGCCTCTTTTCTGGCAGCCACACACTGCCTGGCAGCTACGTGACACTTTGAGACAATAGGCACAAAGCTTGGGAAGAGGTGTAGATGTGTGTTGGGCTAATCGTGTGTAGTGTGTGTGTGTGTGTGTGTGTGTGTGTGTGTTGTGTGTGTGTGTGTGTGTGTGTGTGTGTGTGTGGAGAGTTTGGGGACTCACAACATAATCTGAATGGCAGTCTTAATGCTGTAGCTCATAATGATTTCACAGCTCTCAGGTGGGCTGTGCAGCTTTACTCTCTCCCTCATATTGCTGCCCACTGCCTCATTATGGCACTATATGTGTGTTGTGAATAAGAGAGAAAATACTGCCCACCCTTCCGTCCTCAGCCCACGGGACCTGTGGGCCTTTAACAATACTGATTATCTCCTGCAGTTGAGAGCACTGCACACATTCAGCCAGGATCAAAATCTCATTGTGATCAAAAGCTGCAAATGCACCTGTCTGCATACAATGTATTTGTGTGCAAGTATGCATGTTTGCACGCATAATGCAGTTTTTTTTTTTAGGGCTGCACCAATTGCAAAATTCTGGGCTGATACCAATAGTTAAAATGAAAATTTACCAATGCTGTTATTTGCAGTTTGTTTATTTGGTTTTTGTGGTTATTTATCCCCCCTTTGTTTCAAGGAACAATTAAATCTTATATACTGTGTGTATATATAAGCACAAATTCAATCATACAAATTTCTGAAAAAACCTTTAACCTTTTAACAGATAAATATCAGCGACTGCCATTGGTGAAATGACATCTTATATCCGATACCGATGTTGGGCTGATATGTATCGGTGCATCTGATGTTTTCATTTGGAAAGAAAGTAGTCTTAAGATGGTCACGAAGGTCCTAAACTGACATGATCTAGAAATGAAT
>JAPQRN010000009.1:18899403-18924271 GCA_037367275.1 Coranthus polyacanthus
TTCTTTTTATATTTCAGTAATGCGCTTCTTTTTTTATTTAGGTTTTGTCAATTCTGCCTTGTTAAGTTTTTTTTTTTTTTTTTTTTTTTTTTTTTTGAACAAAGCCTTAAAGACAAACAGAAATGCAACATTTATTCATGTGTTCAATGCCAATAAATGGTTCTTCTAAATTGGTATGAATAAACTGTCATTCTGATTATACTAGCAACATAAACAGAAGAAGGAAAAAACAATTAAAACATTAATTGGAATTATTTGTTTGACAATTAACTGTCACCTAATTATCGTGACGGCACCGTCTAATGGACAAAACAACTGAAAGCCAAGCAATGTAGCTTTGTCTCAGCTTCTTTCAAGTTACCAAAATATTTTTTTATGGCCAAGCAGTGAGTCAGGCAGCCCGTCACTCAGCTCCATCATAAAATCCTAAACAGATAATGCTCCTTTTCTCCCCTTGCAGATCTGGGCTTAGAGAAAACTGCCAGACTGCAGCATCAGCTGTAAAACTCTGAAACTCACCGCATCTATGGGCACATATATGTGTGTGTGTGTTTGTGCACACGGCTGAGTACTTTTAGTGTGTCTGTGTGTGTTTGAAGGAAGTAAGGTTTTGCTGCAGTGCAGTAAAAGCGATGGGGTCAGCCGTGGACCTGACATAACTGACATCAGCCAAACTTGATTTTCTCTCCAGAAAAAGATCTCACGGCTTCACTAAGAGATAGATGTATACGTCTTGCAGGGTTCCTGTGGATCCTCAAGTCTTAAAAGGAATTGAATTCAAGCTCCAGCAGGCAGAAATCAGGGGGGAAAAGAATTGAAAATACAGATCAAATCCTATGAGTACATGCATAAAATGAATGAAAGAAAAAAAATACTGCTTACTGAAGCTTTAGTTAATATTGAAATAAGACCTTCATTGGTATTAAAATGTCTTGAATTAAACCTTTTTTTCTGACGCTGCAATTCAAAGTCTCAAAATAACTGACAGCTTTTTTTTCTAATAATTTGAGCCTTGCATCAGCAGGATTTTAGAACCAGCAACACTCATACTTTGGAGATGCTCAGACCTGATGCACTTAGTAGCTACAGTGACGAAACGGGGAAGTGCAAATTTAACGAAAAATCTATCCAAGATATCACAGCATGGCTGAAACCAGTACCAGGCATATACATGCACTAATGTCTTCGAGGCATGGTGTATTCTGTGCTGGGAGTGTTTCGAACTTGGCCTGATGGAAATCAAGGCCGTGGAATGCCACATGCAGAGTGAGAAACACAAAACTGCCAAGTTAACCCGCCAACAAATGCCAAAATATGGTAGAATTCTAACAGATAGAGGCAGGATTGACGAAAGCCTGCAGATCCAAGCTGCAGCTGTGAAAAGAGTTACCAAGTTAAATAGCAACGGAAATGTTGTCCTATGATGTGATGCTTCAGTAAAAGACAAAATACTTGATGAATGCATTAAATTAGCTATTCAGAATGAGAGTTCTCAGCCAAATGTCCCTGTTTACAAATAGTTTATGGCTTTCCCGCTCTTTTTTTCTTTTTTTCCCCAGCATTTAAAGTTGATCATCTAGCTTTTTCACTGGACCAAAAATAGTTTGTTACTGTAAAAATAAGGAGCAAAAACCTTTCAGTGATTTCTGTCATTATGTCGGTATCAACAGAAATGTCCACAGATAGTGGCTGATATCTAATATTAGGCTTCTAAACAGGGAAACTAATAGCTCAAGAGATAAAAATCACTTATTCTGATGTTCATTTCCACATTTATTGATGAATTACTTTGATTTTGATGTTCTGTGATGCGGGTTATTCACTGTTCAGTTCAACGGTTTCCCAGTTTCTAATAAAGTGAGACAGTTAATTTCAGAGATGCTCTGTGTGTTTTCAATGTCAACTTTTTTTGGGGTAAGGGAAAGCATGACGGCTGCCTAATCGGTTAGATGGCTTTTCCTGGCTCCAAACTATTATTTATATCTGCCTTTGCAAATCCATTATCGTTTGACCTTAAAAATGTCTTTAAAAAATCTTAAATGCAACTTGCATTAAGCTTTAGGAACCCTCTCCTATAGTTATTACAGTCAGTAAAATGAACTTTTCTGCTTTTGTCTTGTAGGAAAAAATGTGTTTGTAATCCCTGCATTATAAAGACTTCTTTTGTCTTGTCTCCACAGCTATGCCAAGATCCACATTCCCATTATAGCATCAGTATCTGAGCACCAGCCCACCACCTGGGTGTCCTTCTTCTTTGACCTTCACATCCTGGTCTGCACCTTCCCAGCAGGCCTTTGGTTCTGCATCAAGAACATCAATGATGAGCGTGTGTTTGGTAAGAACCGTAGTCTGGAATGAGGACTTTTTTCTTTAAAAATTAGAACAGAGTTATCGACAGAGGTCGCTGTTTACACGGCTTTCTTACTTTCTAATCTTTACTGGAGGCTCTTTGCTCAGCTAAAATCACACATGCACTCAGTGACATGTTTTAATAGTAACAGTGTTTGAATTCCATGTCACTGCCAGACAGCAGGATAGCAAGGCAGTGAACTTCTAATATGAGCTGACAGCATTAAATTGAACTAAATTGAACACATTAAATAATATTTCAAGTGAAATTAACCTCATCAGGCTTTGATCTGAACATCCTGACCACCTGTGACCTCTTCTCTCTCTGTGTTTTCTGTCACCAGTGGCCTTGTATGCCATTAGTGCTGTGTACTTTGCTGGTGTCATGGTGCGCTTGATGCTCACTCTGACCCCGGTGGTGTGCATGCTGTCGGCCGTGGCCTTCTCCAGCGTCTTCGAGCACTACCTGGGCGATGACATGAAGAGGCAGAGCCCGCCTGCAGAGGACAGCAGCGACGAGGACGACAGGAAGAACGCCGGCAACCTCTACGACAAGGTCAGGGGTCATCAGGGTGCATGAGTGTCTTCATTAATGATCAGAGTTCGATCTTGGCAGATCTTGGCTCTGATTGTACCCGATGGCTTATGGCAGATATGACATAAATAATAACTTAAAGACTGTTACTGAAATATACAAAGACAGACAATGACAGGCACAAACAATCAAAATTCAAAATGTACTACGGGCAAAACAGATATTAGAAATCAAGCACATCAAGATAAACAGTTGGTGGCACTAATTCTTCAATCAGGAGCCATTAAACCATTGCAGATAACATTATTAAAAGACATAATTAGAAGAGTCAAACCTCAATGGGTGGAAAATGACATAGAAACGACGATGGAAATATGACATTTTTGATAATTATACAAAGTAATTGAGTTTGGCGCAATAATTGTAATCAGATAATTGTGACAGGCCTCGGCTTCATTCACAGTCAGGTAATAAAGTAAACTCCCGGAGGGGAAATTTGTCTTGGGCACAGTGATACAGTCTGTTGTATTTGCTAAAATAAATAATATACTAACATGGAGACATTTGACACTGACAACAATAAAAACAATCAATCATAAAACATACATCAACGATAAAACACACATGATGGTATGGGTAGACGAGTCCTTAAGTGCTTGTGTGTGAATTGACCATCACTCTACTACATGAAGCTTTTGAGTTCAAGCTTCAGGCTCTTTGATTTGCACTTTGGTGCTCTGACTCTTGTACCTGAAGGCAGCGGTTGTACTCGGAGATGCCTGTTTTATGACTCCTCATACAGGCTCTGTATAGGCTCATATTTTTTCAGTCCTATAACTCCTACAGCCCTATAATTCCATGGCTGATTTGTGCATTCTGGCACTAATGTCATTGTGTACTGGAGATCATTTATATTTAAATGAAAGTTAACCCCATATAAGACAGCTTTATTTGTTAATTTATGAGCATGATGAGGTTGCTGGGTATAGTATGGCATTACTAATGCATTAGACTGAGGATAACTGCTTCTCTCCTCAAAACATGCTGTCTCTAGCAACCATGGTCATTAGAATTGTCTAGCTGCTTATTTATATACTTAAGTATTATTACTTTCACTTAGAACACAATGTGAGAACACAGTCTCCATTTCTGTCCGTACAGACTATAACATCATTCATAGTTTACAAACTACTACAGAGTCAGCATCGTTTCCAAAAGTCTCCATTTTAAGGATCCTAATACGTCGGAGTAATGCAGACACTAGGTGTAAACATAGAAAAGTGATGTGTTTTAAAAACAAAAACCTATTAGTGTGGACATGTATAAAGGAGGAAAAATGAAATTAATGAAACCTCCACTCAAAAACAAGTTTTATTTTCATGTCTCTTCACTATAATGTTTGAGTGTCAGTGCCATGATGTTTTCATATTTATGTGCTTCTCTGTGCTCACCTAAAATCTCAGTAAAAGTTGCGAACCTATGAGCTCGATCCAGTCGTGATGGAGTATGCAGCCTGTACCAGTTTGAAGTGGAGCTTAAAACCATCACTGCGCTGACACTGAAAGAGGACTTTTAGAAGAGCAGGAAACAGAAAATGAACTATATTTATGTATTATTAGATTCTGTATTTTTCACTGAGGGAGGAGCAGATGATGATGATGATTTGATTTGAACGACTAATATCAGACACAAATGATCATTCCGTGCAGAGTTATTTCATTATCTCTCATAATGTGACTGGAGGGGATCTTTAAACTCCACCTGACCTCAGTGCACATAATGCTTTCAGTCATTTAATTTCACTGATCAACAAATGACAAGTACCAGACCTTCTTTCCACTTCACAGATACAACATTTTTTTAACCCATACCACAAAAATATTTAGTACAAGAAGATTCCCCTTTGGAGATTTTGACCTCTAGTAGTTAGTTGTGGAGCAGTGTTTTTATCTGCAAGTCCCTGTTTTGTTTCAGTTCTACACACAAGGATGCACATTGTAGTCAGCGTGTCCTCATACCCAGTGCAGCTTGAACAGCTTGAATATAGAACCATAATAATTACATTTTATTATCAAAAAATGCATTTTGATCATGGATAAAATGAAAAGCGTAGGTCTTCTCTAAGTTGCGTATGCTTTGTGCTGGTATCTGTGTTGAGACTCAACTGTATCCCCATTACCGTCCTCCTTTTTCCTCAACAAACCAGATAGCGCTGATTTGTCATGTTTTTGTCATCCTTTTGCCTCTTCTTCCAAATCGATGCAGTGGGAGTAATGAATTGTAAACCTATCACAGGTCTCCTGAAAGGCGCTGCTGCGAGAGACACCATAAAACAGCTACAACAGTTAATTGTCTGCCTGAGAATTCTCTCAATGGGAACAATTAACAGTCTTCTAGTACATTAGCAGCTCATTTTTATAGTGCGCCTGTCATGTTGCACACTGGGTAACCTTTACAAACGGTGTCCTGTCTGTGTGTGTTCTGTCCCGCAGGCTGGGAAGGTGCGCAAACACGTGTCCGAGCAGGAGAAGGCAGAGGAAGGCCTGGGCCCCAACATCAAGTCCTTAGTCACCATGCTGATGCTGATGCTGCTCATGATGTTCGCTGTCCACTGCACATGGGTCACCAGCAACGCCTACTCCAGCCCCAGTGTGGTGCTAGCATCATACAACCACGATGGGTGAGGATTATTTGTACACCACTGATTAAAATTGTACAGTTTATTGAAGGGATTTCAATAAATAAAAACCAGGAGTCAATTTCAAGCTCCGTCTCTAATAACAGACGGGAGCGAGGTCCTCAAATACAGGCCGGGTAAAAAAAAATAATATGGATACATTTCTGATGCCTGTCATGTAATATGCTGCCAGTTAAGCACAATGTTCACTTCTACAAGTTTAATTTAATACGTTCAAGACTGTAATCCAGCTATTTTCAACACCTTGTTCTAGAGCATTCATGTGAAGTGTTATTGTCCGGTTTCAGTTTTACTTTTTCAGCGAAACTATAATTTGTAGAAACTTACAAGCACAACAGGAAGACAACATTTACACAATAAAAGCTCTCTTAAGCAAAGAATAGATTGTGTCCACTGAAGGGCTTTTATTTTGTAAAGCTAAAGGAAATGGTGTGTTTGTAGAAAAGCACATTGCAGACTTCTAACATTGCACATGGGAACGGATCAAAACAAGGTTTCACGCTAATTATGGCCATTTCTCCTTATTAAACAGAGGAAATTATAAAAGCCTGACTCTAACACAAGCCTTCAAATAACGTTAAAAGTGTAATAAGTAATCTAGCGAATGTAAGTTTTCTTTTCTAACATGTTTCAAAGTGGACAATAATGCTGAAAAGTCATGAACATACACTTAAAGCAGACTGTGTAAACTTAATAGCAGTACACAACACTGATTACTGTCAAACCTTGATTAATAGTTCTTCACTATAGCTTGAATTACGATTGGAATGTTTTGGTTTTAAAGCACAACCACCAAAACAAATCACAAGAATGTAGATCACACAGCAGGTCCCAGCTGGGACAGACTCTGTTTGCTCAGAGTAATGTGCACTGATGTGATTTCCAGATGAGAAGTGGTGCAAATTCAAACAAGAGAACCAGTCATAAAGAACGCTCAAAATGTGAGCACCTACTACCAAACAAATGGAGCCTGTCTAGACGTAGAGACAGCTCCTTGAATGTTATCCTACCCTCAAATGTGCTGACCCGTGTTGTCTGGATATCACGCAAAAAAGCAGGTATTCCTGCAAAAGATGCAAAGCAACAGAATGAATGTTGTATTCTGCGTATAAGCTTTTTATTTAAGAGGGTATATTCAGATCTAACACTTCTGTAATCACCAACATTTTGATTAGTAGCTTTAATATAACTGGTTACTGTAACATTTGATTGTAATATTAATTTTGCAATGCTGTTTCATGTAACTAATTATGTGTTTAGTCACCATACCCATGTGTAACGTTCCCCTCCAGATCCCGCAACATCCTGGACGACTTCAGAGAGGCCTACTATTGGCTGAGGCAGAACACGGACGAGCACGCCAGAGTGATGTCGTGGTGGGACTACGGCTACCAGATAGCAGGCATGGCCAACAGGACCACGCTAGTAGACAACAACACGTGGAACAACAGTCATATAGCTCTGGTGAGAGCTGCTGAACCTTTACAAAAATAATAATTAGTGTTTATTTTCTTATTGTCAACAAATCACATGAACGTGGCCATGAACCTAAACCAAATATACCGATGATTATCTTAGTTAAATATGTCAAAGTTAAAAATCACAGTTGCTTCACTGCTGTTTGAGTAACATTCACTAAAAAAAAACACAATGTCCTGCAGCTGTAAAGGTGCGCTACGGAAGGGCCGTTTGTGCTTTCGTTTGTGTTTGTGTTGGAGTCTGTTTTGTGCTATGAGCCAAACATATGACTTTAGCGAACTCCGTGACTAAGCTACCAACGGTCTCTGTTGCCTACATCCATGATAAACAGCCTTCAGTGTCTCTCTTCTGCTGCTCTGACGCTGCAACAGTGTGCAACACTAGATACTGTTTGCTTGGAAATGCAGTCAGCTAATGTCAACACATGTCAACAACAACAAACTCCAACCGAAACTTCACACAAGCACACAAGCATACGCAAGTCTTGAAGGAGAACCTCCAAGACACGAAGATGTATATTTTCAGTAGGGAGTAGGGATGTTGAAAAGTACGGAAAACATGTCAGGTTATTGTTTCAGCTTCTTCATCGGGTTTGTCAAAAATAGGAGCAGTATAATATTACAAACCTTATCATTTTACATTTGTCTGTTCTGTTCCTGCACTAAGGCCAAACTTTGAACAAAGAGGCAGTCTTTACACATGAAGATCAGATGACTAAGGCAGCTTCTCGACCTGTGAAGTCAGTTTTGGGTCACTCCATGCCAACGCATCCAGAATTGAAGAACCTTTCCCACGTCATGTCATAGATTTTCTGACAGAATGTGAACACTTTCGAAAACCTCCCTTTAGTTCATGGCACCTTGCACAATCTGAAAGCTCTTCTCTAAATCCTTTTTTAGTTATGGATTTTTGAAGTTTGGCCCTCTGAGCTAAATGTCATCATTAGTATAAGTCTTCTAAGTCATTTGCTTTTCACTGGAAGTTATTTGATCCTGTGTAAAGGAAAAAAAAAGTTCCTGAAAAATGCATATTTTGACTCTATTTTACCAAGAGGTATTATTTGAATTTCCTCTAAACTTTTTTTATTGGAAAGTTTTAATATTCATTGCAGATATATAAAAAAGTAAAGGTTTCATAGTACTCAATATTTTTTTAAAGCTGTCTTTTTCATCCTTTTCACTGGCCGTAATATTTCATTCAGTGGTTTTATTTCACAGGTGGGTATTTGTACTAACTTGCCTTAAAGGTTTTCAATCTCTGTATGGTTTCTTTGAGCCTGTTTTTCATTGGGTTCAGGACCTTTCAATACATAACTTAAAAAAGGATTTGGAGTAGAACTTCAGGAATTCACATGGTCCGTGGACTTAATAAAGGTTCTCACACGAATTTGTTTTTTCCCAAGAAAATCGATGACACTGTGGGAGGTCTTCTACTTTTGTAGTGTCTTGTGTGACTCTGCAGTTGATTTGTCTGAGGGAAAAAAAACTTTTGCAAACTTTTACAGTTATCAGGAAATAAGAGGAGAGATCTGAGGAATGACCTGCAGCAGTGAACCCTGTCCAGACTAAACTCAAAACTACATGTGTAGTGAATGAATGAATGAGTTGCCTAATGCCCTGGTGAACAACATATAGAATATAGAAAGATGCTGCTCTTTCCTCTGTTTGCAGAGATAAACAATTCTTAAAGGATTTTAACTTCACTGTGGGTACAAGAGTGTTTATTTGTTGCTTTGGTGTATTGCACCTCCAAGTGGACATATGTTGTACATACAGTCTGTGACAGTAACACCACTTACTGTATATAGAACTTTTCCAGACCAAGGGACCATTAGGGTCACATTTATCACATTTGCAAAGCTCCTAAAGAGCCTCAGGAGATGTTGAAACCCCTGTTTTAACAGACTACTAAATATACACGTATACGTTATTAGGTTCACCTTCTAGTACCATGCGTACCTAATAAAGTGACCAGTGAGTATACGCTGCTGCGGCCCATCTGCTTCAAGGTTTGACGAGACCGATAAATCACCTTTCTTCCCCGTTCTGATACTTGGTTTGAACTTGAGTTGCTGCCCTGTGATTGGCCTGTTAGATGCAGTTGCAGTTGAACAGATGTACCTAATAACGCGGGCGGTGAGTGTATTATAATAAGCATATTGTCATGCATTTGTTTTGCATCCTCCAGGTGGGCAAAGCCATGTCGTCTAATGAGAGCGCAGCCTATGAGATCATGAGGTCACTGGACGTCGACTACGTCTTGATCATCTTCGGGGGTGTGATTGGCTACTCAGGCGATGACATAAACAAGTTCCTCTGGATGGTTCGCATCGCAGAGGGGGAGCACCCGCGGGACATCAGGGTGAGACATTTGTCACACTGACAGTATTTAATTTATCAGAAGGAGGAAATCACTGCCTCGTGTTTAAATGTGCTGTAATATGACTGGCTGCAAAATAAAATAACATCATGAATCAAAGTGTCATCTCTCCTCTTCTCCCTCCATCTGTCTCCCTGTCATCATCCCAGGAAAGTGACTACTTCACCCCACAGGGAGAGTTCAGAGTGGACAAAGCTGGCTCCCCCACCCTCCTCAACTGCCTTATGTACAAAATGTCTTATTACCGCTTTGGAGAGATGCAGGTACATCCTCATCAAATGCTGTGCATGGCAGAGTAAAATAGCAAAGGCCACTGATTAATTACAATGGGTTTCATTCACCAGCTGCTCGTAAGAAGAACAAGATTCTGACATTCACCAGTGGTTTCTTATTTGATATTTGTGCTTATGAATCTTTCTCAAAGAAATTTTTATAAAAAACGTTAGAGGATATTGGTGAATGTGGCCCATTGAACTAAAGATTCAAATGGATGAAAAGGGTTTAGTCATTAACAACTACGTCTGATTTCCTTTGTTTGAAGTTGGACTTCCGGACGCCACCAGGCTTTGACCGGACACGTAACGCTGAGATTGGCAACAAGGACATAAAGCTGAAGCACCTGGAGGAGGCGTTCACCTCCGAGCACTGGTTGGTTAGGATTTATAAGGTGAAAAAGCTGGAGAACAGAGACCGCGTGGAGCACAAGCTGAGGAGCACTGACTCCACTAAGCAGAAGTACACCTCTAAAAAGGTACGCGCGACGGGGCTTAGTGTTTTCAGTGGGTAAATACCACATCCACAGCGACTGTGGGTGTGTTTGTACCAATTCCACATTCTACACAGGTACACATTATAAGACTGAGTGACTGGCAGGTCCCCCTCCGTCCCACTCCGTCCCCCTCCCCTAAACTGAGGACACTGACGTTTTGTGTGATATAACAGTAGATGGGAAACAGCATTATGACATTATAGTCGGGGACATTTTCCAACTGTCTTCACTGGGAAGGAGCTAGATATCACTAGATAATGTCATGCACTAATTAAGGCTGAACAGTTAATCAACATATTAATCACAATATGGCCAAGAGCAATATCTAAATCACAGGAGCAGTAATTTTATGATGAAGGTAAAATGTGTCACAACATCATTATAAATGAGACATTTTGGTTTTTACTTGAAGCTATTTTACAAAATAATTGAATTTAAATAGTCATTAGTAATTTAGAAAAAAAAAGCAAAGGAGGAGTTCTCTGGCGAACGAAGGGGATTACTGACTGTTCATGAGGTACATTCACTCGCAGCTCATTAACGTGTTTATCCGGTCGCTGATTGGTCGATTACATGAGCTACTGAATCTCCTCCAATCACTGAACACACAGAGACAGTACAGTACTCTGTCTTAAGGAGAAAAGTCGCTGAAGGTGTTTTAAAAGTCAGCAAATCTAAAATTGCTCAGTTGGTGACACTGTTTAAAACTGTTAAATGACCAAGAGAGGTTTTCAGCATTTAGTCAATACTTTCTCATTATTTTCACCTGTGACCTCCAACTGTTGCTCGAACAACCAGAGAGCTGTTTTAAGTTTTTCCCCACTGTTAAAAACCCCAGTTCCACTTACATCATTCATTGAAATTATTAGTTACACTGCTTTTATTTCGACATTCTTGTTTTGCAACTTGAGGTTTTTTTGGTATTACAATTCAACGTTAAATCCTGTATAATTAAGGGATAATCCAATGATGTTATACACGAGGTTTACTGACGAGTGCCAAAGCATCCACCTGTTGACCTCACTGTTGCATGTTTCCCTCTGCAGACTGCCAAGAGGAAGCGGGGATACATCAAGAACAAGCTAAGCCTCAAGAAGGGCAAGAAACTGACCAAGAAATCTTTATAGAACGTCCACGGCCAGCAGAGGCCCACTGTGGACAGGAGAGAGGCAAAATCTGACGTCAACACAAACCTTCCAACAAAAACAAGCAGCAAAAGTAAATCCACCAATCAAACACCAGAGGTTCTCTCCAGACCCTTGTCATCCCGAGCGTACACATCTGGAAGTCCAGGCTGGAACTTTTTAACATCACCCAGGAAACCGGAGATCTGACCTTTAACCTGGGGGTCAAGGAGGTGGCGAAAGGGAGATGCGGGCTAGTCCCGAGATGCTCCCCACATTGGTTTTAACCTGAGGAACTGTGACCTTTGACTCGCATTTCTTTTTGTACTTGAACGCGCCGTGAGAGATAGGAGGCAGAGATGAGTCATCCCTGATGGTGTGGCCGGGGTTTAGGACTGCTCTTTGCATTGCATCCTTCAGAAAGGTACAGAAAATAGGCCATTGTTCTACCATGTCTCACATTCAGAGGTGAAATACTGCTCAAACTGTCACAAAGGGTGATTTTAGGGTGACTGACATAGTGTTTTCACCTGGTTCAACAAATTCTTGGTCAATATTAAATGTAATCGGAAAGGAACAGAAATATACCAGCTTGCTTCTTTAGTTTGAATCAGCAGCCGATGTGACGAGCTCAGACGCTTTTGGAACATCCAACATTCAACCGCACTGTTTTTGTTCAGTGGGAGAACAGGGACATTCTGTGCAGTCTGTTTACTGTTTAGTATGATTCATTTCCTTTAATATTCTCTTTACAGTCTATTATTATCAGTGCACATGTACACACACATTATGTGCCAACTTCATCCGACCTCGTTCTGTTGCACATGTTTTAGCTACACGGTCTACTTAAAGGATACATCCGGTTTGTTACACTTTTGGTCTTCTTCTGTTAGTTTGCAGTATAAGATCAGGGAATACTTGACATCTCTGAAAAGATTGAAAGGTTCAGATGGGTCTGGAGGAACAAGCAGTCGGACCATGAGACACAAAGTACAAAAAAGGCTAGTCAAACTTAAGTGAAAGTGTGGAAACACTTCATTTGAATAGTCCGCCTACAGAGAGTTTACAGAGTATTTGTAACATTTCATAAGTAATTTAAAACAGAATTTAAAAACTTGACTTAAATTTCAACTGTTTCGAGCAATAAAAACAAAAATATTTGTACTTTTTCTCATGATTCATGCATGAAAGAGTGACAAAATCAGTCATTTTCAGCAAATTATCTGTAGTGTACAGTAGGTTAGTAGAAGTAGAGTGTGACAATTCATCTACAAAGTGAAAGTAATAAGCTGCCGTCTGTAGGTGGACTCTCCAAATAAAGTGTCAAAGTGTTTCCGATTCCTCTCGGTGTCCGTTATTAACGCGTATCCCAGTTTACATACTGCTCGCCTGCTTTAGCTTTAACCTGTTACACATACAGGTGTGCACACATCGTTATCCTGTGCAATGAGGGATTGTTACAACATTTCACTTTCAGTTACACCTTCACTTAAGTTGTGATCTGGCTTTGTTTGTGCTTGTTTACCATTAAATCTAATCACATGACGAAATGCTGCTTAGTTCTCAGATCTCAGCTGTTACTTTAGTGAGTGTTGATGTGACGCCTAAAGTTCTGAAAGGTGTTCGCACTAGATAAAAAAATGTCACCTTTCGGGACCTTAGGGGCTCCGCTCAAAAGAAACGATGGCCAAACAAGTGGTAATAAACCTGATGATCTTTTCAGCTGTGTGTTATACTTAATCTGTTGTTTCCATATATTGTTGAAGCACACTGGACGCACTGTCAGTGTTCAGTTTCATAACGTGTAACATATCTTTGTTTCAAATGCTGCAGAGAGGCCAGAAACTAACCTCTGCATGTTAACGGTTTCTGTCTCATCAGTCTCACAGAGGGAAACGTGCTGCTCACACAGTCAAGCCGAATCCATCTTAATTCATGTCCAGTGTCAGTCCAGTCAGTAGGAAAGAAAGGTACGATGTCCCAAAGGAAATGCATGCACGATGCATTTCTGAGCTTCAGGAAATGCGTGTTTGTAACTTTAGTTTTTATTGATCACTCAGGCTACAGGTTTACAAACAGCCAAGTCCCCCTGGAAGAAAACTGGACTGAGTAAGACTGAGAGGCACTGGATGTACTGTAACTACACACCATTAGCTCAGATTTTAACATTTGAAACGCACTCTTCCAGCAACAAAAATCAAAGCCGCACCTTGTCACGACCAGCTGTCAGTCTGCCATGTGTCCACTGATTTCTTTGACTCGCATCTGAGGTCCGAGTCCCTTTAGTCTCCTGTCAGATGTCTGAGTGCTCTCTGTAGACACCAGACTGCTGCAGCCTCCAGAGGGACTCGGCTCCCAAAACGTTATTCCCTCACGAATTCAGAGAAATGTTCTGAAGTCCTCTGAGCTGCCAGCAGCAGGCTTTATGTCTTCACTCGTGTGAAGGGGACATGCGTTTCAGAGGGTTTAGAAGATATTACACTCACATCATTATTTGTCAGATGCCTCCAGTGGTTCTTTCTAATTATGTACACTGTTTTTTTTCCCCCTTTCTGCAGTTCTGTCAGGCAACCAGTGGCATAAAAGTCTCTATTTCTTACAACATGTGATATAATTTGGGAGTGTAATTTGTTCCCTCTGCAAACCAGACCTTCCCTATGATTTAATTTGCCTTATTGTTTCTCAAAAATACCCCCAAAAACCATATCCATCCTGCATTGATCCCACTTTGATTCTGTTTTTGTCAGAGTAACACCAACGTAAGCAAATTCACGAAAGAGGATCGCATTGGCCTTAATACGTATTAAAACAAATCATATCATTTCCAGAGCTCAACAGGGACAGTCAGTGAGAGTATTTATTACATGGACGATGGAGGCTGCCATGACTAAAACGAGCGCAGCGTCCTGTCGCGAAAGCAAAGATTTTATTTTGTTTTGATTTTCTAAGTCAAGGGTTCTTCCATCAATTGTAATGATCTGGATGCAGGTGTGAGAATGAAACATGCCTTTTTGAATAAAGAGGTTGAAATAACACCGTGGCTCGGTTTCTTCTTTGATCACAAACATTTGCCTATTTTTAAGTACATATTTGAATTCGCATCTCGTATCCTGAATTTACACTTCGGTCTTAAACAATAACCACATTTCTTGCTATCGCTACTTTAAACTGGTATGAGATGAAAAGAACACTTCCAAAATCTTGACATCATTTATTTAGATTAAATTCTAGGATATGTGTGCTCAGTTAGATCCATGCTAAACGGTTGAAAGCCAACATCTGACTGTCCGATGCAAATTGCAGTTTTTGATCAGGCCTATTTTACAGTAAGTGTTTCTGAAATCAGTGAGGCTGCACTGCAGGTAGTGATTAGACTGATTGCAAACCTCCTCCCTTTCTATAGCGTATAATTTACTGCTTGTCCTGCTAGTGTTTATATTCAATTATCAATTATTTGCAATAGTATATGTACGGCAACTGTCTGTGTGCAACACAACAACAGGAAGGAGTATTCAGATGCTTTACGTAAGATTTTCATACAGGACTTTTACTTGTACTGGGGTATTTTTACACTGCTGTAATGGCACTTAAGTAACTAAAAGTACAAATGTAGTTGTAGCGACATGTGGTGAAAGTGTTGAAGTAAATGTACCGGTTTAGTTCCTCTGACTGATAGATTATTATATATGACATAGATTATTAATTGTGAAGCGTGTCCGTTGTGTGGAGCAGCACGTTACTGACGGAGGTGCTGGAGGTGGAGCTAGTTTGAACTACTTTGGTAACATATTGGATCATTTATTTATTAACATTTATTTTAATGGAACCATGTGAGACGTTTAGAGCAAATTCACTATTTGATGCGGCTTTTAACAACTCCAACATCTGAATTCTTAACTGACTACACACTGCTTATTTATAATGCTTATTGTAAGACATCAGAAGCCAAAAAGACTGGAAACCACTGGTTTAATCTTCAACAATGTTTTGTATTTTCAGAATATCTTACAGATAATCCATCAAATTCTCATCTGAAGTCACTAAAGCTGTCAGACAAACCTGTGCAGTAAATGGTACAATATTTGCCTCTAAAATGTAGTGGAGTGGAAGTGTAATGTAGCAGATAATGGAAACATTCCAGCAAAGTACAACTACCTCAAAATTCTACTTGAGTGAAGTACTTGGGAAATGTACTTAGTTTCCACCACTGCCCAACAGCAGCAACATGATCTTTTGAAATCTAAAGCCATCCACTGATCTTTGGGCCACTAATGGAAAGGTCGGGATTATTATAAAGTACAGAAAGACCCAAAGAAAACAAGTCTTCAATTAGATTTAATGTTTTCATCTTTCAAATTTTATAGACACCATTCAATAAAAATGCATACAACAAAAGCAAATCCACATAAAAAACTGCATTGACATGAATGCATTGTTTCTACATTAACTGTAACAGCTCCTTTGTCGAAGCTAGAATATATTCATACATTCAATCAACCACTGAATGTATCACAAAATTCTATAATGAGCACTTTCACACAACTTGCAAACACTGTTACTGTTTTGATGACACCACAGATACATAAATTAGCAGGAGTTGTGGATTCAGTATTTCACTCACTAACTCCGCATCATATGCTTAATAATTACAAAATAAAAAGGAATACATGTAGAATTACTGAAGGAGCTCACTGGTGACTTTGCATATTAAGTCTATTAACTTCCAGTCACAATGTGACGTTAAGGGCATCACATTGTTCCCTGCCAAGGATTACTTAATTATGCAATACTTGACTCAGCAAGTTCATTTTATTCGTGTACTTAAATGAACAGGGCAGTCATCAGTATTCGCAATCAGTAGGCTAATGCATGCAAAAATACAGAAATTGTTCTTTATATTAAAAAAAACAAACAACAACAGGCTGCACACTGGATGAAGTCAGACAGAACCAGTAACTGTTAAAGGGGCAATTTGTAGTATTTTCAGTTCAAAACATTCAAAAGTGAACTAAAACAAAGAACATGTTATGTCAGACAATGCATTGGGTTGCAGAGAAAGTTACAACTTCCTGGTAAAATGCTGCCCCCCTCTGTTGATAGTTTGAGTTCATTGTTGAACCTAAATCTTACAAATTGCACCTTTAGATATGCCCCTCCATTCATAGGTGCTTACATTGTGGAAAAAAATTATGATCAATAATCAAATGTCACCTCTCAGTCACATGACTTAATGACATCCCTATTAATCCTCATCTTCCTCCTCCTCATCTCCACCAAATGACAGAAGGCTGTTGTTTTTGACTTTCTTCCCGGACTTCACCTCCTTCTTCTTCTCTTCCTCCTTCTCCTTCTCCTCTTCATCGCTCTTTTTCTTTTTGCTGGAGCTGGCAGTGATGCCTTGGAATTTGTCTGAGGAGGAGCGCTTGGCCGGTTTCTTGAAAAGGATTTTACCATCGGCAGGTTTATCATCTGTGGACAGAAGGTGTGTGATACATTAGTTCTACTGTTTGTGCAAAGCAGTGGTGGAAAAGTACTTTGACTTTAATTTTGTATGCAAGTAAAGACACTTTACTTGAGTACTTTACATTTTACGCATGATTTTGAAATAAGGATTAAGTGTTCATTTACAGATTGAGAAAATTACAACAAAAAAAACTGTTTAAAAACCCTCTCGGATTAGGTCCAAAATGCGGCCCTGTTTTGCCACAAAGCTGAAAACAGGGCCATTTTTCTGAGCTCATGAAATGCTAACCTTTTTAGAGATATGTGCAGCAATGCACCAGACAATCTTATAGAATATGATGCATTGCTGTAGATTAAACTACACAACAGTAAAGGAGTTCAAATAACCTCAACCTAAAACAGCTACAGCAGTAAAAAATGCAACATACACATTATTGCAGCAGTAAAATGAATCCAAAAACATCACAGTAAAACAACAGAGACCATTTTACTGCACAATGACTACTTGCTTCTTCACAGTGTGGCATTGGTACTTGTACTTAAGTAAAAGCTCTGAATACTTCGTCCATCACTGGTGTAAATGCAGAGCTTTTATTTGACATGGTCATACCTTTCTCTGTGGCACCTCCACGCATTTCTCCCTTGATCTTCTTCACCTCCTCTGCAGTCAAGTCTCCACCTTTTAGCACCACAACCTGTGGCAACTCATCCTCCTGATCACTACCACTGTCGTCATCCAGTGTTGGCATCACCTGACGCTGTGAGAGGAAAATACAAATCGTTTCAGATGCACAGCCTATAAAGGCAGAAGGAGCCAGATCTGCTCATCCAATGCGTTTGAATGAAACAGTCGGCGTCCAATGTGAAGGTCGAGTCTTTTCTAGTGGTAACGTTAGTGAATTAGTACACTGGCACTAAACTACATTCTAACATAACACAAAACGCTATCTAGCTTTAAGATTTCGTGATCTAAAATCAGCTAACGTTATCCTCTGTCCAGGGTAGCTAGCTCGTCTTTAGTCTAGCATATTTGGCTATCTTATTAGCCAAACTAGCCGCTATCACCTACCTTTGTATCAACTGTCGGTCCTTCTTTGTACCCAACGTCATTTTTAAACTTCTTCAGGAAGGAGGGTTCCGCTGGTTTTACCCACGACACCCCACTAGCTTTATTTTTATTCATTGTTTAGTGAAAATGCTCAAATTAAACAACGGACTAAAGGAGCCCTTGGTTCCTACAAAACAAAATATACGTCATTAAAATGAGCCGCAGTGAGTCACATGACTTCAGGAGCTACTGCTATTGGTGGAAATGACAAGCTGAAATCAAGCTGGCGGATATGTGACAGGAAGAGATTTTTTTCTTCACAATAAAAGAGTTTAGTCACTCAACGGCAAGAGAAACATATTTTATCATAGGATATAAAGAACGCCAGAATATTTGCTATTAATAGGTCATATTGGCAATGTGGATTAAATATAAAATTGTATATTTATCGCTGAAACTCGTCGGGCACACTATTAATGTGAAAATCTTTCCTCCCGGTTCTTGTCCTTTACGTTGGATTTAACGTTTCTGTTTCGGGTGTCGTGTGAATGAAGTGTGTATCAGCCCCTTCAAATATGATTTCGGGCTCTTTTTACGCGCTAGTAGCGGGGTTTTTGGGTGCCGCTGCCTCTTTGTCTGCCAAGCTGTCCCTCGGTGCAGATTACCTGAGAGAGATGTGTGAGTCCGGGCTGAGCAGCAGCGGCTGGAGGGAAGCCCTGGGAGAAAACACAGCCTGTGACTGGGTGAGTCAAACTCTGTCCCACTCTTTGTAAACTTAGTCTTTTCCTTCTTTTTGGTCCTGGTCAAATGCTGCTAATTCGGTGGTTAAGTACTGAATACTTTCGCTGAAATATAACAAACGTCCTTGTCGACGTGGACCATTATTCTCCGACATGTTTATATGCATTACCAGACAGGGAAGTCCACGCATGGCTGCATTCCATTTAGCTCGGACAGTTCAGGGGATTTGGGTCGTTTTATGTCAACTCACTCAGAATTAAGAACTTCTCACAGTTCATGTTCTGGATTTATTTATTTTTTAAATAATATGAAAACTTCATGGGAAAGTTGCAAAAAACGGTTCTAGTTCTGAACTTTTGAAGTTTGGTCCTTGGAGCTAAATTTCATCATTAGCTAGTAGACTAGCTACATGTATGAAGCCTCAACAATGGCTTATTTTTCACTGGTTTAGGTTGAAATTTGCATTCGTGTAAATAATTGGTTAAATCAAATCATAAAATAA
The DNA here is from genome assembly GCA_037367275.1 of Coranthus polyacanthus. NCBI lineage: Eukaryota > Metazoa > Chordata > Actinopteri > Kurtiformes > Apogonidae > Coranthus > Coranthus polyacanthus. The sequence continues at coordinate 18,918,491 of JAPQRN010000009.1, forward strand.
AATATCTCTTTTCTCCCCTCAATTTCTATACCATATCTAGAAGTTATTTGGTCCTGCATAAAAGAAAAAAAAATGACTGTCACAGGTTGTTTCTATTAATTTCACTTGAGCAACAAGTTTTTTACATGAATACCCTGCTGCAAATCATCTTGGATGTTCAGTATAAATTTCAACCCAATCCTGTGATAAATAATAACTATGTGAGGGCAGGGAACAGTTAAAAGCTGAAGGAAATAACATGTAGTGTATGCAGAATGTATGGTCAGGTAACAAGTGAAAGGACAATGGTGGAAAGAGATCAATGAATGCAGGTGCTTTAACTTGTCCTGCTTGTGGCTGTGTATCTGACTGCTGCTCGTCCTGTCTCTGCTGCTGTAGCTCCACATCCCCCTCCGGCTGCTGTGTGGATGTCTGCTGTTCACCTGTAATGCCATCATGTGGACATTCTTCTCCAAGGCTCTCCGACACTGCTCCTCTTCAGCCAGGGCCACCGTCACCACCACTGCATCCAACTTCATCTCCTCAGTAAGCTTTTACCTCTTTGCTCTGAAAGCTGTCGCCCTCTCCTGTCGTTTGAAACATCTGAGACTTTCAACTTAAATGTCGTGTTTTGTACGCAGGCCGTCTTTGGCAGAGTGATTTTCGGAGAGATTCGCGCCACTCTCTGGTGGGTGGGCATCTCTCTCACTCTGTGTGGGTTGCTGTTGCTTCATGGATCCACATCTGAAACTCAGCCACTAGAGGAGGACAAAAAGGACAAGTGATTAAAATGTGGATCGATGTGGAGTCGCATTTAACTCAAACTGGGGACATACTGGAGTTTCTAAGACACTTGAGATGCTGCTTATAGAAATGGGTAACTCAGTGTTTTAATGTTAAGTGCAATTAACACAGTGTTATTCAGCACCGGCAGTTGGAGACACCACTCAGAGTAGACCTGAAGGCTTTAGAACTGACCGGGTCACTGAGCTCAGCACGTCTCTCCTAAATGAAAAACGAAACCAAGGAAACACCATTGTACTTTTGTACTAATTTTTGAATTATGAGCAAAACGGTCGTCATGCCAACCATACTGCCACCACATGCTCACACAAGCTCACTGGTGTGTGATCGTGTGAGTAAAGAGCAGGAATGGCCATTTATCAGAGCCTGAGGTTGTGGTGTTATATTTATTATTCCTGAATCGCAAAACGTTTTCTGTCAAATATAAGAAAAGGAAATGTTTTTGAAAGTTAAGAGTTTACTGCACACCATAAAACCCCAATCAAAGCCAATTTTGTGGTCACGGATCTTTATTTTCACGAAAAATCTACTAAGGACCAAATGCCTGGTTTTGTCATTAAATACTTCGAACGTACAGACGGCCAACAAAGTAAAGAAACCTGATGGAAGTGGTCTCTTCCAGGATGAAAGCGCCCCATCCATAGGTTCACTGGCACAGAAAATTTCCATCCAAACGTGTCAGAACAGCTTGCTGTAAATGGACATAATGCACTGTGATTTAATTTCCATATTAAATGAAACTAAGTGTATGTTTTGGATGGTGTATAAAATGACAGACATACAAGCAGTGGAATGTCTTTATAAGCACCCATTTAAACACTTTTTTACAGTTTGGAAACTGTTTTACTCGATAGATATTGGACACGTCGACTGGGTAACGAGGGCTGCTATTCACATAAATTCTTCTTGAACTGTAAATGTGTGTAGTTATTTGTTATATTTTGTTTTCTTGATGATTACATAGCCAAAGTCTTCAAGACAATACCAGTAAAGTATGAATATGAAATATGTCAATTTATTTAAAAAATGAAACCCACACAATATTACACAGGGAATGAAAACTGAATGTAAACATGAGTGGTCCCATGACTTCCAGCACCCATTTAGCAGTAAAAGCCCTTTTCCAGGGGCGGTTTTCAAGCAGTTACACAACAGTCTCTTCGATGACCATCATTTCATGTGTGCAACAGAGTGAAACACAAGAAAATAGTAAATACAGACACAAACACACAAAATGGTAAGAATGAATACATATCATACAAAGTTGTTTTTTCCCACCCCATACACCACGTGTCGCAGTGTTTGTGTCTAAAGACATAAGGCACCATGTGAATTAAAATCCTCCTCAAAAGGCAGAGTGGTTGAAAGCAGATTTGTTTTTGCTTTAGTGCTACTGTTTATATGATGTATTTACTGAACGCAGGCTCAATGTGTCACTTTAAAATGCTTCCTCTCAGAGGAGCAGGTGAATCTTTGCTGCTCCTTCACTTCAGTTCATTCACAATGACCTGAGGCAAACACTGTAGGTTTGGCTACATGAGTTTAAGAGTAGTATAAGACCAGTTCTATGATGGTCCATTATCCTCCCTCTTAAAGTATGTACAATAACAGAACATTTAAAGACCTGGCTAGGATGCCCATGTTTGTTACATTTATAAGTAGATAAAAATAAAAAGTCTGTAAAAATATAAATAAAACTTTAAATGTGGTGATTTCTTGCCATTTTTAAAAAGCCCTGAAAAAGTCAAGTCTACGTCGATCTTCTGCGGCCAGCACTAGCTCAGTGGTATTTCTATGACGTCCTCCTCGATGATCTCCCCCTGTGGGACGGAGACGTGCCCTGGAGATGTCGTCTTGCAGCTCAGTCCACTGAAGGGGCTGCACCAGGACAGGGAGAAGCGACCCCCAAACGCCACCTCCATGGCCTCCCAACACGGCACCTTCCCCCACTTCCCCGTCTCCCCCTTCAGACGCTCGATTCCCTGAGGAAGACACAACAACCGGGAGTGAGATGAAAGGAGCTCAGCCACGAGGACGGGATGTCTTATGCGCATGCAGCTTCATTCAAAACTACGACACAAACAAGATGACGGTAAAACTTACACAAGACACATTATGGTTTGGCTGTTTGGGCAATTTTCGTGCATTCTGGATATTTCAAATTCCATCTTTTAACACAACTGTCTTGCCATGTGTACTTGGAGCATTAGTAGCTGCTGAACTTTCCTCTTCCTTAAGAGGAAAGTTCAGCTGAAGTTCATATGAAACTCCAGAGTAACTTGGTCGTGTAAATCAAAAATAAGTTTTTTTTCCTGCCGTTCTGTCACTGGCTGAGGTTATTCATTCATTCCACATTTATTTGGACTCAATTCATATTAGACAAGTAAAATGTCATCAAAATTAAAGATTTAAAATGCTATAAGGATATAGATGGAGTGAGTTTTAAGAGGTTTCTGCAAATCATTCCAAGTTGCAGGTGCACAGTGACTAAAGATAGATTGCCCTATGGTGGTAAAAACAGTCAGCACCTGCAACATAATACAAATATTTAAGTATGTACGCAGTGTGAAAAGGACTACAGCAACTAACAACTCTTTAAAGTGTACATATGGCAAGTGAGAGTTTCTCGGTCTCCCTTTTAAAATCTGTATCAGTTTTGTTTCATTGGCTTTTGACGAAAAAAGCCCAAGAGCAGATTTAAAAAAAAAAAAAAAAACTACGTACAAAATATCATGCATCTTCAAAAACAAATCGAACAGTGCATGCATCATGTTGCACATAGAGCTCACTCATTCATTCATAATGTTTGGTTGAATCTGAAACAGCAACAAAAGACACGGAACAAAGGAGCTTTCACTTTTAGCCTCTTGCTAGAATCTGCATGCTTGTGATGTGTAAAAGCTGGATGGAACAGCTAATGTGACCTCTGTTGCAAGCTTACCTCTGTCAAGATTACAAAGAGTTGTCTGCTTCAGAGAGCTTTTTGGCAGAGTGCGTTATCAACCAAAGCAAATGCATGAGTGCGGAGAGGACGATACAAACAGTAAAAAGGGAAGGAGAATGAAAGGACAGAGTGAAGGGGTTAGGGATGAGAGAGGAGGATAATCGTAGAAGCCTTTTAACGTGGTCTGAATGTCAAAGTTGGGACCTGGAAAATAATCCACCCACAAAAGCAAACAAACACGCATTGTGCATTGCAACTGAGAAGTATTTATTCTCTGCACATGTGCTGAAATATCTTCAGAATATTTAGAAAGAATTTCTGTAAAAAAAAAAAAATCGTCTTCACCATCACTCTCACCTGCAGGGTTTCACATACGTCAAAAACTAAACTAGCCTTCACCTGTACCATGCATTCAGAAATAACAAAGGATACATACAATATCATGTAAACAAAGAATAAAGGAATAAAATGCACATTTTGTTTCAAAACCAGAGAGAAGTTCACACAGGAGAAACTCGTATCCATTTTAGTACTTGTGTTAATTGATGCGAGTGGTGAAAGTTGAGATGGTTAATACTTTGTTAAATGCTCTGTCTGCAGTAGTGCCACTAAAACAGTTCAGCTAACATCCTGCTCCTGCTGTGGTCAGATGTTTAATGCTGCTTCCCTTTGACTCCACGCAGGATTTCATTTAAAACATTTTCTGCAGCAAAGTCTACTTTGAGAGTCAAGCCAGCGTTCCTTTTGAAGGAAATCCAAATCAAAGCTTTCCCAAACAATCATGTAATTGTACGACTTATTGGATTTGGCACACGCTCACAACATCAAAAACAACACGTGGGCTCAGAGCACAGGGGCTGTTTTCATGCACACCGATAGGCAGCGTCTGTGTTACCTGTCTTTGAAAAGAGGGGGGGTGTTCAACATACAATATTTTACAAAGTGGTTCACAACAGCCTGTAAACAACATTCTAACAATGTTCCGCTGTTGTTGAAAGACAAGTTAAGGTAGTACTGACTGGAACCCTTTCATTTCCTCGTCGAGCACTGCGGGAATGACTCGGCAAAACTTGGCACGATCAAAGCAAGACAGGTGATTCGGGGAGTGATTCGGCACAAACACAAACCTCATGGCGTTTTTTTTCCATATGTAGAAATAAAATACATCTCTGCCTTCCATCAGCAGCTTTGTTCATGTTAAGCATGTATCAGAGAGGAATCAGGGAGCATGTTCCACACTTAGGCAACATGTACAGTTAAGTGTTACAGTGATTTAATGCACATGATTAAACTGCACTGTGACTTTTTTTTCTTCTTTTTTTTATTGGTCTTGTTTGTTTGGTCGGCTGATATTTAAAAAAAAAAAAAAAAAAAAAAAAAAAAAGACCGTCCTGCGAGGCTTCAGTACGACATGTTAAAGGAACACTTTTAACGGTGATAATCTTTAAAAAAAAAACACCCCCAGTAAAAGTCAAGAGTCAAACTGTTCCTTTATGTGCTGTATTTGGCTCCATTTAAAAGGATCAGCCTTAGAATGGATCTGTTGACAGAATGACTCCATTAAGACTATCCATTCTAATGGGGACCCTTTAAAGGGTTGCTTTGTCCATGTCTGGAACACACTACTGACTACTGCCTGAAAACGGAGATTTAAAGGGCCAGTTAAAGTGGAAAGGGGTTAGGGTTGTGTGGCCATGCAGACAGTTTATTTATAGGAAATAAACCTCCCTCTGCTTTCACTGTGACATTGAAGTCAAACTCTTGACTGCTGTCATAAAAAAACTATAAAATGTATACTTTTTTTTTACTTTTCCTGTGTACCATCCTGTCAGACAAGTGGTGAATGAATACTGTTTGAATACTGTTTCTAGATTTTTTTTCCTGAAGCTGAAATGTTTTGGTTTGACAAAGTTGGTTTTAATATAATGAATGTTTAGGATCTTGGTGAAAAGTAGGGCCTGGCAATATATTCAATGAATTCAATGAATTCAAGTTTTTGTGTGAAAAATGGCAACAACAACAAAAAAATCAGTGTGAATTAGTTAGTGTTAGTG
>JAPQRN010000009.1:18925915-18938567 GCA_037367275.1 Coranthus polyacanthus
ATTCAATGAATTCAAGTTTTTGTGTGAAAAATGGCAACAACAACAAAAAAATCAGTGTGAATTAGTTAGTGTTAGTGCTTCTCTGGAAACCTTTCTTGTTCGACAAACACTTGTGTTTTGTCTCGAGTTCATGAAGACAAAAATGGATTCATCCGTAACAACCAGCCCTAATGACACGTTTTAAAACATTAAACTAAACCAAGAAAATAAGTCAAGAAAGAAAAGTTCCTTTTGATTTTTCCGATGCTGTGACACAACTGAGATTCTTCTTCTACTGCAATCGACCGACTGTAAAGGTTTTAAAAACTACCTGCATGGCCAGACTCCAACATAATAATAAATAAAATACGTTTTTTTTTGTTTGCAACTCAGAAAAACTGACCCTTTAAGAACATCAGGAGAAAAGACAGCAGGAAAAGAGAAGGCTTTGGATACAACAGAAATAGTAATAGCTCAGAAAATAAACACAGATCCATCACAGTGTTTCACAAACTCAAAGTGTTTCTTTTTCTCTGCAACTCGGTGTACTCAAGGCAACACAAAAAATAAACGTATAGCGCAGTTAGTTGGCAACACAAAAAGCAGGTGCAAAGCTGTCCATGGCTACTGTGGGAGATAGAGTGTAAATCATGTTCAGCGTGGGGAGCGACACACTGCCACAGCTGAGTTCAGTGGGGTTGGGTGGGGACACGGGACACCCTCTGCTCTCCCCCTTTTCCCCCACTTTGGTTTTGACCCGGCCGACTCGTTCCCTGCGCTGAGCTCTCACACCACATACTGGTATGTCTCAGCCTTCCCGTGGTCAGGAGTGGAGAAGGGGCTAAACCACAATAAGGAGAAAGGGTGTCCGAATACCGCCCTCATGTTCATCCACTTAGTTTTTTTAGCCCATCTTCTCTCTTCCTTTTTCAACTGCTCTATGCCCTGAAAACGAGAGACAACCAAACTTCAGTTGGCGTGTCAGTAATCAAACCAAATTCTTTTTTTAAGCCACTGAATATGAAGTAACAAAAATACAAATTTGCCTGTTCCTGAGGAGCAACTGGGTCATAAACCCAGTATTTCAGACTGAATGATGTATCTACAAGTCCAACACAGCTAGTAAAAAAACTCATAATGTGTGAAAGGGTTTGTTTTTGAATTCTTTTTAGAGTGGTTGTCTGAGGTATTTATCCATAGTCAGTGTATTACCTACAGTAGACGGTGGTCAGCATGCTCCGAGTTTGGAGAAACAGATAGGAGTGGAAACTAAGCAATGTACTACTGTGGACAGACAGCAGCCGCAGACCAGAGTTTACCCAATATCAGGGTAGAACTGCAGTGCTTCCATAATTACCTTCTAGCATATTGTAATTCAAGTCTTCTTCAGTGGACTCTTTTCTTTTCTTCAGTGTTTTCAGGTAAGTAGGTGGGTTAAATGCATGATGGACAGCAGTAATTAGGCACACAGACGGTTGGAAAAGTGGCTTTTCTTTTCCACGGCAGTGTGAAACTGTCACGTTAATCTACATTTATATTTAGTCTTTTGATTTGGGCTTCAGCTTCCCATTGGAGAGGACCGTCTGACATCAAGGTAAGATGACAGCAATATAAATACAGTATACACTTAAACTGATTTCTTTTTGGGTGGCTAAAATACATTGTGCAGCCGTCTCCATCCACAGCAGTACATGGCTTAGCTTCTCCAAACCGAGGCTGCGCTAACTGCCATCTGCTACAGGTAAAACATGGACTGTGGGTAGGTAACATACAACCCCACTTCAAAAAATCCAAAGTAACCCTTCTCTTGATAAACTTTAAGCAAATGCCTCCCATGACTCTGCTCTAGAGTTGCAGACAAAAAGAAGCTTAAAGCAGGAAAAGGAGTTTGGTTTGGTGCACCATCAGACTACATGATATTAGGATGGTACCAAACTTTAGAGAAAGGACTCTGATTCCTTCTTCCACTGATACATGGACAGTTTTACCTTCTCCATCTTTCAAGTTCATCACGAAGACACCTTTAAATCCTAAAAGTTAAATGTACAGCCTTAAATGGACAGTGGTGAATAACAAACTAACAACCACCTGGCACCGGTCGAAACAAATTAAAAAAAATAAAATAAAAAATCAATGTGGAAATAAAAAGCATTTTGTGTTTTTCATCTGATCATAACTGAATATGCAGAGATACTGCAGTGGTGTGTTTGGAATCATAAGTAATGTACGTAACAGTACAGAGTATTTTTAGCTCAAGTTTTTATTAAAAACAGAATAGTTGGATCATAGACGGTTCTTTTGAAGTAACTGCCAAAACAAAGGAAACAGTGAAGCGTAAAAAGTTCAACTGTAGGAGGGAAAGATCTAGTCCAGATCCAGAACCTGAATCACTACATCTTTCATTTGTTACGTAAATCAGAAAGGTCAGGCACTGTGCCAACTGGCCACTGTTTGTTCTTCAGAGATTTACAGGAATGAATAAAAAGCAACTGCACCACCTACAGTCTGTTCACATCAAATGCAAAGTGATTATGCCGTTACAGCTTCTGAAAAAGAAAACTTAATAAAGAGTCATTATTAGAGATGCACCAATCCTGAATCTCTGGGCCGATACCAACGCTGCGGTTTTTGTTTTTTTTCCCCATTCGTTTGTTTACTATGTTGTTTTGCGGCTAACCACTAGCAGGCTAAACTCACAGTTTACATCAATGAACATGACTTCAATTAACTGTCATTTTGTGTCCACACTTACTTATCATCAGAGACACACAGTTCAGCACACAACACAGGCCACTGGAGATTCAAGTAAGACACTTAACAACTACTTGGCTTCACACTGAACTGAATGGAGTGCAGCTGCAGTCAGATGCTGTGGCTGAGCTGGAATCAGACAGGGAGGCTTTAGTACAACAACAGATAAACATCGGCCACTGCCATTGAACTGAATGTCATCTTATTTGCTGATAGGCTGACGCCAGTAAAAAACAAAAGGCAAATAACTACAGATACCAATGTTCGGCCGATAGATGGTGCATCCCTAATCATAATTAAGCAATAAAGACCTTGTGCGGATTCTTGATAGTAAAGAATTATCTTGTTCTTGTCTTGTTCTGACAAGGGAGAGGAGAACAGAGTTTCAACATCACTAAATGCTGATCAAACTCTTCAGCTATTTGTCACTGCATGTAGTTAAGCTATGGTTTTGACGGTGCGCTGCATTTTGTAAAAAATAAAACAACCATACAACCGGCTACATTAAATGTGACATTTTTAACAAGCTATATTGCGATGCATTCATGGGACCACAGTTAAGTCAGAAAAATCACCCTAGATGCAACATTTTAAAACAATTGGAAAGCTTTTATCAACATGTGAAAAAAATCCTCAAGTGTTAAGTGACGTCAAGATTCGGTGGTTGGATTGGATTGGGTGACATCCGCTCAGCTGTACAAGTGGCTGTATTCACCCTACAGAAATAACATGTCTTAAAATGGATGTGTTTCTTTGATCAGAAGCAGATGTTCCCTAATCACCAGCCTCTCTCGCTTCCCCTATCATGCCAGAAAATATGCCTCACAAGTCGTTGTGATTTTTGGAACAATGGATCTTTGTACAAGACAAAATGAGAAATTCATGGTGTCGGAGCTCGGCTTTAAATCTCTGTTGCTCACAGGCATGAGCAGTGCAGGTGTAGAGGGTTTATTGCAAGTCTAGCGTTCAGGGCTCCATTAACCTGTCAAAAAATTAATTCAGTAACTTCACAAACTCTACACTCCTACATTCCTTCATTTTTAGCTCCGTGGTTGTCACCTAGTATTAACATTTCTTTCCTTTTGGCAGTTACTCACATCTCAGACAGTGTTTTCAATGAAAGCATGCTGGAGATTTGCTTCACTTTATCACTCTCTTCTACCTCAAGTTGCAGAAAAAGAGATATCACTTAACTGTTAAAGGTTTGAATCAAAGAGGTTAAAAAAGCAAAAGGTGTCAGCGGTGGGAAAAGCTCTGAAGAGGAGGGAGTTAAGAGGAAAAGGGGGAGGCTAGTCGGTCGTTAAGTGGGTCACTTACGGTCTCGTCGGTACAGATGGAGTGGACTTGGGTGCCGAACATCACAGAGGTGAAGATGAGGAAGAGGAGACCCTCAAAGCACAGGAGAATGAGGAGGATGACTGTTGCTGGAGGAGAGAAGGAACTGCACTCTGGGGGGTTGGAGGGATATGTGAAAGGCCAAAGAAGAGGACTATGTGAGGAACAGGACTACAAGGAATGTGAACTATGCAGTCTAATCAAAAACTACTGCACTACAGCAGTGATTCATCTGCAGCGCCGCAGCAAGGATGCAAAGACGTGTATCTCAGTGCTGAAGTTCAGACGTTCATTTAGTATAGTCTATAAACACTGTCTGTGATAATTATCCACTACACTTAGATGTCAGCTGTGCATACAATCAAAGTGGGTTTTTTTTAATCAGTGGGTGGGAACCTTGAGCTAGGTCTGGACGATAAAATGGTAATGACATTTATTGCGATGTAATCTTATATCATACTGCAACATCATTTTAATCTGAGATTCTAATCGTTTTGAGATCAGTGGCTATAATTAACATGCTAAAATGTATATCACAATGATTATCATAATCACAATATAAACATTTCATCTTTAGGGTTTATTTTGTTGTCGACTAAAACACACAATGTTCTGTTGTTTTACTTAATTTTTCTCCTGCATGTTCTCATTTTTTGCCATATTGCTCAGCCCTACCTTGAACTGTACATCTGGTTTTAAAAATCCACTGCTTTTAAAAATTAAAGGCTGTAATTAAGGACAGTGAGTGAAACAACAATTTTCAGGGTTCGCGAGAAATGAAGCTGTTACTGGCATCAGTGCAACCATAACTCAGCAAGTAAAACAGGCCGTCCATTAAGCTATCGGAGCAAGAATCCAAATTGCATGGTAGCTGCAGAGCAACGCAGTCCATTCACTCTAGGGCCCAATCCCAGTTCCGCCCTAGGCCCTAACCTAGTTCCAGAGAACCCTCGACTGGCCCTTCATAACGGAGCTACAAGTGGTGGGAGCTGAAATCTTTACCTCGGGAAATGGGACGCCACTCGCTGGAATGTTACGACATTATAACATTACAGTACTATGCATTGTATCCTAAAGGCTGGCGTTTGCCACCATTAACTATTATGATGACAAATGTGTTCAAGTTTGTAGGACAGAACAAAACAGGTCGATCTATTGACGACAGCCAGAAGCATGTTTACACATCCATCCTGCACGTGCACGTTTCCGCTCTGCACTGATACCAGACGAGAGGGGAACTACCGAAGGTTTGCTGCTGGATTATTATATATGGATTATATATTTCAAGCTTCATACACATACTGTATTCATGTTCCTTTGCATCTACATTGACCTAAGATATTCCAATATTTTTGCATGATTATTTGTGAAGAGAAAATGTATCAACTTCTTTCATACTACTACTCTGTTCGGAGGGCCATTTGGAGACCTAGATGACCACTAGTCCTTGATCCCCAAAGGACTAGGAGCAGGACAAAGGAGGGGGAATGGGACTGGCCTTATATGTAGATGTCCATTTAATAAAACAGTTGGTTGATGTGCTTCAATGTGGAGATACAACGGGCCAAAATTGCTCTGAAGTACAATTATTTTTTTAAATATTTTTGTTTTAAAACATTAAACTAAACCAAGAAAATAAGTCAAGAAATGTTCCTTTTGATTTTTCCGATGCTGTGACACAACTGAGATTCTTCTTCTACTGCAATAGACCGACTGTAAAGGTTTTAAAAACTACCTGCATGGCCAGACTCCAACATAAATAAATACATTTTTTTGTTTGCAACTTTTTTTTTACAGTTTTCAGCAAGCTAGAATTTGGCAAATACGCAACTGTGAATCTTCTTTTATAGAAGTTAAAGACATCTTGTACCTTAGAACAACACCTGAAAATGTCACGCGTCTATCACGAATAGTTCAAAAGTAATGACTTATTAAACCTAGCACCTTTATCTGTACCACTCATTTTTACAGTAAAATCAGCCCCATTTTTTTGAGTACCTCAAAAAGTAATGATGATATAAGGCTGAAATTTTGTATGGTGTTTAGTAGGACTAATAACATTATTTTCTGAAAGTATAAAGCGAATTGGAGATGGTCAGTCGGGGGACCTCCGGTGGACTGATCCATAAATTCTGATAGCTGTGAAGCAGATCCATAGTGCTATAGGCTTTGAACAAAAAGAGTTCAATGAGAAGAGCAATTATAGCTATTTCACACACAACGGCCCATATTATTGTACTGGTGTGTCTTCCTTTAGGCTGTCTCCTACCTGCACTGATCATCAGACAAGATTAGCGCTGCGTAATTTTTGTGAAAAAGTTGTACTGTGATTACTGTGGACAATATTGTGATGTGTGATTGTGAGTCTACTTGTTCGATAAATGCAGATTACTGTTTATTTTGTGTACTATAATGTGTGTTTTTCTCCCAACTTAAAAAATACAAATTACAATGAAAAATACAAAAACTTCCAAAAGAAATGCTGCAATTTCACGGTACCTCTCTCTGCTCTGTGTCACTGAATAATATCACCATATTATATCACCAAACACACACCTTTTGTGATTATATAATTTTCACAGGCTGACATCGTGATTGAGATTCAATTAATTGTGCAGCTCTAGTTTATATGCAAACTGGGCATTATACCGTATTGTTCCATACTACTAATATTAAAGTGCATCACAATAAAAAACAACAAACCCGCAGCATAATTGTAACACCAGTTCAGAGTTCCCAGTGAAGGGGGGATTGAAGGAGGTTAAAAACCACTCACTTGTCCAATCATCTTCAAAGCAGTAGAGGAAATGGAAGATCACCATGATTAGAGCGTGGAGAGAGATGAGTGCAATGTACATCTGGTTTAAAAAAAACACATACGCACAAGTTACAACATAAACCGACTGAGAAACGTTCTTTTCTCCACATTTGGCTGATTTATCTCTGCACAGAGCCCGACTGTGTTCCTGTGAACTTACTGTGAAAAGCACAAAGTACTTTTGGTTGTTCTCCCCGACACAGTTATTGACCCAGGGGCAGTGGTGGTCCATCTTCCGTATGCAGCGTTTGCAAACACTGTGAGAGGGACGGTTTAATAGAGAAGGGAATGGGATCAAATTAAATGAATGTTGCTATGGGCCCTAAGGCAACGACAAGGACAGCATTAGTGAAGGGCACCAACAAAAATACCGCGTTTCACAAACAATCAACATTTACGCTAACAGCCTGACTGCGACAATGCACTGCTGCTGTGTCAAAGTTTTTGTGAATGCCCCGATGCGGCGGCGAGCGTTTCGTGTCCTCTCTGCCCTACCTGCAGTGGTGTGCTCGGTCAGGCTTGATACTGCAGCACTTGGGACATTTGTAGACCACCTGCCCTGGTTTCAGCTGAAGGCTTTCTATGTATTCCTTTGTAGCGTTCCCTTTCGGCACCGCCCCCTAGAAGGAAAAATGCCCGTACAATAGGTGACTTCAGCATAATCCGCACCTCATTAATCATCATAATAAAAAAAGTAGGTAGAGGATAAGTGGACTATAACTTTACAGTGGTTCAGCTCGATTAATCAACACTATATAAAGCTCTTGATTTGTTCTGCGTGTCATTGAGAGCTGCAGAAAGATAAGCAAAATTTTACATTTTAACTGTATGTCTCGTCTTTTTACAGCAATATCTTTCTTCATTTGGATGATGCTTTGCGTTTTTCCAAGCGGTACGGATGCAGGCAGCGTTCTGTTTACTTGTTATATTTTATTTATTTATATCGTGAGCTGTATTTTGTTTCTATAGTTTAAACTTAAATGCGTTCCATGTTTTCATTTGGCATTTTATATACCGATATGTTTATTGATACACAGTTATTATTATATGTTTGGTTGTGACATCTTTGACCTGTAATGTTGAAAAGTATTCTATTTACCTTTATTTTTATGCATCAATATTTAACATTTTCTTACATGTTTAGTTGAAAATTAGAAACTAATAGCCCTAATAATATGAGTAGGTACCTTTTATTATTAGATAATTGTATATAATTCAAAATGACATAATGAATAGGCCTTTCCTTGTGGTTCATTCAATAAAAATACAGGAAATGTGCCTGATATGTATCATTATCTGGATATGAAATTACCTATATTGGAATATGAGATTTTGGTCGCATTGAACAGCCATGAGTTGTAGTCTCATTTGAGGATAAAAACCAGCAAAACAAACCTGACTTACAGGTAGGGCTGTCACGGTATTAAAATTTGAGATGACGATTAATTCAACTCCATTGAATTCATCACAGAAGAAGAACAAGCACAACGACATTATGTCATTAAAAGAGACCAGTCTGACAAAGGTAAAAAAGTATGGAAAATAAAGAAATAAAAATGTGGAAATACTGACAAAATATGTTATTTCTGTTAGTTCACCCAGCTTTTTTTATACAGGTAACTGGAGACGATTATCACAATTTTGTAAAATAATCATGATTATTTCAAATAATTGCGATATGGATATGTTTTAATTGTGACAGGTCTACTTACAGGGTCAGTGCACATCGCCCTGAGATGTGAGGCAAGGGCAAGAAAGGCCAGAGTGTTGAACAGAGTCCCGTTCACAATGCTGTAAGTCAGATTCTTGGAGGGCAGCAGCATTACAAACAGCACCACAAACTCTGCGTACAACACCAGCAGCCAGGTGATGATGGCGCAAACGATGCCGCAGGCGTCCCTGATGAACCACATGGCCGAGGCAGAAGAGGAAGTGATGACATCTTTGGAGATCGGGATTCGCTGCTCGGGTTGTAGGCAGTTGGTTGTTGCACCGGACCCGGTCCCGGCGTGTCCCCGACCGTGCTCCACATCCCTGCATCTGTGCACTGGGCTCTTCATCCTTCATCTAAGCTAAGTGCCCACCGGACCCACGGCGCCTTCAGGCTCCAGTATCAGTCACCGCATGCTGGGAGGGTAGAGGAGAAGGGTCACAAGTTAGAGCCAAAGTCATAGGTCTGGATCTGCAGAGAATCTATGAGGGGAAAAAATGTCATTAAATATATGGCAACATGATTGCTTTAATGCATGCGTATTCTTCTGTTCCACAAATATATATAGATCTAAAGCACTAAACTTGTGAGGTGAAATCACTTGATTCATTAATAAAAAAATAAATAAGTCAGCAACAATTCTGTAATCTGGTTCTCTAAACTGATGAATAAGCATCATTCACACTTCTCAAATGTGACCATCTGTTGTCTCTCTCTTTGCTTTCTGTTTTTTTTTTTTCTTTCTGATCTGGCTTTTGACTTTGGAATACATTGACACAATTTGCCTTTGTTTTGCAGTATTTTTTTACAGCCTACGTAATTAATTCATGTGAAAAATTCTCAATAGAGTAACCATTTCTGAAAGTAATAATAACCTTTCTCTCTGGCTTGTGGCCAATTTTTTTCTAAGTAAAACAGTGATCACTACTTTTATTTAATTTTGGAATAAACACACGTGCGATACACACAGCTTGTATCAACTGTAACAAAATTAACTCGTATTACAAAAGGCACAGCCATTACACAGTCTGGTTCAGCAGAGGAGATGATTCCTTTGTGGAGCTTAAAGTTCTGACATCGGTCATTTACTTGGAGTCTAAACACAGGATTATCACGACAGATGTGAGAAGCAGGATGGAGAAGCCTTAATGGCTTGGGGTCAGAACCGTTCTGGGGCTCTGGGCCAAATCAGCCATAAGTGTCCTGTTTCTGAATTCAGACCCCAAAGTATCATATACTATAACTATCCATATTCAGTGACTTTAATTTCGTGACCTCTTGAATTTCGAGTCTTTGCTGACTTGTGTTCGCTGCACAATAACTGCACATGCACCAAGACATGTAAAACTCTACAAGCGTAATGGTAACTGTACTTTCTCGTTCTACAGCAAACTGTGCAGAACATATATGGGAGCGAATACAGCGTGCTTACATAATTACAACCAAAACAAAAGCTAACTGAACAGATGACAACAAAAGCCATTCTTTTGAAGCTCTTTTTACTCACTACATTTGTCTGACAGCTTCAGTTGATTTCCATATTTCAGTTATTCATCCCCTTCCATGTGATGTTGAATGTCTGTGCTAAACTGAAGGATTAAGTCTTTCTTTATAGGTCAAGAAAATTCAAAAAATGTATTCCTTTGTAGTGTTCCCTTTTGGCTCCGCCCCCTGGCAGGGCATATATTCGTACAGTAGGTGACTTCAACATAATCTGCACCTCATTAATCACCATTGCAAAAACATAGGCAGAGGATGAGGGGACTATAAATTTATAAATGTTCAGCTCCATTAATCAACACTATATAAAGCTCTTGAATTGTTCTGCATGTCATTAAGACCTTCAGAAAGATACCCCAACATTTAAACTCAAGTTGTAGTAAGATTGTGTGATGTGACGATATATATATATATATTGTGGGTCTATTATTTCATATTATGCTCTATTCGTGTGTTGCAAATTTGTCGCTATGTGGAGAAAATTCTCGTACCTCTTAATAAACTCTTTAACTCTTGGATTAGCTGGAAAATGCACTGTCAAAAAGCTGAAAAACTGGTTCAGTTTGATTAATCACGACTATATAAAGTTTGCCACTGAGAGCTTCAGAAAGATAGCCAGACTTTTTAGTTGTAAAAACTAAAGCACAACTTTACAGGATCAGTGCACATTGCCCTGAACTGAGTTAATATACTATCATATATATACATATATATACACACACACACACACACACACACACACACACACACACGCTATAAATCTATTTACTTATTTGTTATACTTGTCACTAGTCTTATTGTCCATCGCCAGCAATGAAAACCCTGATTGTGACAAATCAGGAAACAGGAATGTTTCTCTGAGCTCATGCAAAGTTGACTTTTTAGAGGTATCTGGTTCTCACAGGACAGAAACACAACAAACACATAATGATCTTAGAGAACATGATGCATAGGTCTGTGCGATATTACAGTATATATCATGTGACGATAGAAAAATGTCAATACCATTTCATATTATGCTCTACTTTTTCTATTGTCATGTCACAAATCAAACTTAAAGGCAATTCTTTTTGACATCTGGACAAGGTTTGGGCAATTTGAAGATACTGTGCAACCACAGAAGATGGTCCACTGAGAGATTTGGCAATAGTTTCCAACTGAAGGAACCACCCCACTGAATCACTGCTTTTGTCTTTTATTTTTTTACTAAATTCTTGTCTCATGTGAGTTGGTTTTGTTTGTATGAAATCTCCAAAATAAAAGTAAATCGAGTGTGATGAAGTACAGAATAGTTATTTTAAACTACTTCTTCATTGAATTTACAGAACAATTCCTGTACCATTAAATATACTGTCACTGTGATAGACAATTACATTTTTCCAAGATGTTAGCCAAATCACCCAGACCTATTGCTGTAGATTTAACTGCTCAACAGTAGTTCAAATGAGCTCAACCTATCAGCATCTACAGCAGTAAAATGAATCCAAAAACTTAGTAAAACATTAGTAAAACGTTGACAGGGACCATTTTACTTCTCAGTGACTACTTTGACTTTTCATTCATTTTGCTCATCATACTTTTTGAATGAAGAACATTTATTGAGAGTGGAACACTGTCACAGTGTGGTATTAATACTTTACTTAAATAAAGGACCTGAATACTTCTTCCACTACCGTCAAAGCTTTATCTGCACAGAGGTCAAACAGTCCTGACTCAGCGTCCAACTACCTGGAGCAGGATGAGAGGTCCGGGGATCTGAAAGCTGGTAAACTGTGACCTAGAGCCATCAATGTCCACGGCAACCACAACATATGTGCAATTTTGAGCCCTTTATTGTCATGAACTCGTTCAGGTTACATCTTCATCTGGCCTGCTATAACATATGACATCAAACGTAAACATGTTAGTGTTGTGTTCACTTGCTCTTCCGATGGGTGAAACCATTTCACTGCTAAGAGAGCAAGGTAGAAGTGCTATTTTTAGCCAGGTATGGGAATTATATAATAGTTGTAGCACATTTAAACAGCCCGTTAAACGTTTTAAAGGCCTAACGCTAACCTACATGATACCTGACAAAAGCCAATTGCCGACACATTTACCGTCAGTTCATGTTAGCTAGCTTAGCCGCTTAGCTAGCTAACGTGAAAAAGTGGGCATTTACTGACCTGTTTGCATAATCTGGTCAGTGTCCTTGACTCCTGTTGTAGCGCGATAGACACCAGGGAACGTCTGTCAAGTCTTTACATTAGATTCACTACCATTATATCCCGCTGAATCTCACCTGGAAAATAAGCATCCTTCGGTTGCTTTCGCTGCTGCCTGGTGCCTGGTGGCTCCCCCTCACTGCTCCGCCCGCCCCCTTCACCAACAACCAGACGTCAGCACGCAACGGGGGAACGAGCCAATGGGATCATCGGAAAGGTTTCGAGCCTTTTCACGTCAGAGAACACGCCCAAACCTCTTCCGTATTTCCATATTTTGTCTAAAACAACTGCGACATTACTTAAAAGAAACAAACCCAGAGAGACTATATTATCATAGTGTGATTCATACTCTCA